>CM060690.1:141175229-141690229 GCA_030686995.1 Artemisia argyi
TTCTAAACCTCAAAATGAACTTAAAGAAAGTATAAAAATTAAAAATAAATATTTTTGTCTTTTTGTGATTTTTCTATTAATTAATTACTAATTAAACATTAATTACCTAATTAAATTATTTAAATTATGAAAAATAGAAATTGAAAAGTAAAAATTCTAGAAAAATTTCTAAACTTATATTATATTATATAAAATCTAGAAAAAATATAAAAACTAGGTCTTACTTAATAAAAACTAATTATGCTATTTAAAACTTAATTATTAATTAATTACTAATAAAACTAATATTAAATCTAATAAATACTAAATGACAAAATAAAAATCTGAGAAAATTACTAAAATTACTTTAATATAAAAGGAATTTAAGAAAAATATAAAAAAGCTAAGTGCTTAACAAAAATTTAAAAATGAAAATTTAAATTTAAATTATATTAAATAGAAACTATCACTTATTATTAAATTGTTTTTTCTAGATTTTTCTTTTACAAAACTATTTTATAACTAAAAACAACTAACTTTTGTAAAAACAACTTTTTTTGTAACTTAAAATTAAGCACTGTGGAAGCTTAATTGCTCCACAGTTGACGTTTGTTGACCAAAAGAGAAATTAAGCTCAAATGAGCTCAAGTAGGACCCACAATGAGTGATTCTGGTTCCAATAAGTTACTAGGACATGATTAAGCAAGAAATAGCAAGGGTGGACCACTGAATAAGCAAATAAGCAATCAATAAGCACATTGAAACTTAATCAATTCAGAAAAATGGGACAAGGTTCATGGGCAATTCCAAGTGGGGTCCACTGAGTCCAAGGTCAAACCAATGGTCAAGGGTTGAAGTATGGTAGGAGGGGGTTGAAAGAACCTAAGAAGTGGGGCTGTGGACCACTGTGGTGGCCAAAAAACCACCACCAAGTGATGGTGGTGATGGTGGGTCTGCTGTGCAGGGGAGCAGACAGCCCTGCAAGTGTGTTTGGCCAGGTGTGGGGCCCAGGGAAAAATTCCTAAAAATGAAGGCAAGTTGGGATCTTGAAGATGAGGTGGTAGACAACAAGTATGAACAAGTTTCAAGGCCTAACTTAAAACACAAAAATCAAATTAATTATTGCAACTTTTGTAAAAATCTGAAATGTAAACTTTGACTTTTTGAGATTAACTTGAAAATTGACTTTGATGAACTTATGATGAATCTTACAAACTAATGATGATATAATAAGACGTAATAAGACTAAACCAAGCTGTATTGAACACTTATGAACCAAAATGATGCTTAATCAAATCCAAAATCCTAACAGTCGATGCAAACATAAGAAGTTAAATGGATTTTGACTTTTTTTTACTGAAGTGGTACAGATTTCATGCATGCACTGACCTAAACTCATCTAATACTACCTATCTATGCCAAAAGAACAGCAAAACAACATCAAGATCATAGATTAGGAACCTGATCCAAACACCCCTTTATCAGTTGACTGTTTTTCCATTTGGTGTATAAATGGTCATTTAGATCCAATCTACTGATGCAAATGTATTAAGTATGCTAAATGACCACTATCTAAGCTAAGTTGATGCAGAGGTGAGCAAGGTCATAAGCTAAAATAGATAATGCAACTTAATGGCCTAATATGAAACTTTAAGCCAATATGAGATCCTTCTACTTAAAGACAGAAAACCAAAATCAGTTTAACACTCATGAGCTAAACAAGCATATAGGAACAAAAAGTAGCACTTGATAAGCTGAGTTATATAGAAATAAGCTAGACCACAGTTCACTATAAAATTGGCAATAAAGTTGAGCTTACAAGAGGTCAAAGTGTTCCAATGTGTGCAAGATCTATCTTGCTGTAAAACAAGACAACACCACTCCACAGACTCCTTCCTACTAGCTTATCACCTTAATAGCAGCTTCTTGACTTTCGTTGACCTATTGAGTTTCTTGGAATAACACAATTATATATGAAAACTTAAACTCACCAATAGCTATATAAAGCTAAAATGAGTTTCACTCAGCTAAAATTAAGTTGTTGGGACTAGAATAAGCTCAGTCAACTTATGCTAACTTGTGATACAAAATTTTAACTTAAAAGAGACTAATGAAAGGAAATTTATGGGCAATCAGTAGAAATAAAGTTGAATTTCATTAATTGAGAACAAGATTACACTGTCTTAAAAGAGGTTACACTAATTTGAAAACATACAATACAAATTCGACCTATGTTACATTTTAAAACTACTAAAAACTAACTCCTCACTAGCTAACTGCTTGTCTGCTTCCTCTCTTCCCTTTATATTGTAGAATTAGGGTTTTGTGAGACCCACTATGCATTTCCCATCAATCAGATTGACCCTTGGATGATGAAATTTGATCCCAGCCGTTCCTTCATTTTTGGCGCCAAAACTCTCTTTAGGAGTTTTCTTATAAATTGAAGCCACAGGTGGAATATTGGAGTTTAGTGTTTGTTTGGTGTGTAGGAGGGGGTGGGATGTTGAGTGTTGAAGGGATTGTGATGATGGAAGCTAGAGTTGCAGGGCTGTGGAACCTAGTGGGAGACGGGTCAAACTAGTTTGACTAGTTTTTTTATTATTTGGAACGGTTCTGAAAAAAGGGTGGGCTAAGGGTGGGCTGGGCCTTTTGGAGTGATAAGGGTGTGGGCTTTGTGTTGTGGTGGTATTGGATTTGGTTTTTATTTTGGATTTAAGGGAGTTAGTAATATTAGATGGTCCGTTTGGTTTGTTTATTTCACAAGGACCATTTTTGTAACTTGGCTGAAAATTAAGGATCAAACATGCCATCTTTCCAAGGTATTCATAAGGTCCACTCTTGCCACATTTCATAATCCAAGGACTATAAATGCAATTTTCCACTTTTGAAAATCCCGGGGACTAAACTTGCCAAAATTCAAAGTTGAGGGGTAAAAAGTGAAAATTTCCAAAAGTTATCAAAAATGGTTTATTTTGCCAAGTCTAAATAGTACAAAGGTTTTAAATGATAATTTTCCATTTTTAAAAACCCAGGGACCATTTTTGCCATTTTTGAAACTTCAGGGACCAAACATGTAATTTTCTCAAACTTTTCACCCAAGGATCGTTTTTGATAATTTTTAACTTTAGAAAACCTTGGGTTGACTTTTCTTTCATTTTAAACTTCCAGGGACTAGTTTTGTCAATTTTTGAAACTTGAGGGACTGAAACTGCCAATTGTGCAAACTTTGTTTGTTTTTCATTTGTTTTTAAACATTTTGCATCTAAAACATATAAAACACACTTTTGGGATAATTTCTGTATTTTGATGCATTTCTGAGTGTTTTTTGATGTTTTGGCAGTTCAGATACGATAAAAATGATGAGTATTTACACACTCATCAATCACCCACACTAAACTATTGCTAGTCCCTAGCAATCTTTTGAGAAAATTTAATGGATTTGAAACTCTTTACCAAAATCCATTAGTTCTGGAATAGCCAAATGTATTAGTTCGAGTAAGAACTGTGGTCCACTTGATAACCATGTGATTTTGAGCAAACCACCAGCTGTCAACGGATTTGATTAGTCTTTACCAAAAGCCGTTTGCTTCTGGACTAGCCAACTCTTGATGGACTAAGTCAACATCTTGGTGAGCTGATTACCAATTATGGATTTTCCACGGCATTTACCACAAGCCATAATCTTGTAGGCTAGCCAACTCATTCGCTTTATGGGATATGGCGAGTTGATTTACCATACAATTTTTGGCAAATTGCAAGCCATCAACGGGTTTGAGATGTCTTTACCAAGAGCCGTTTGCTCCTGGACTAGCCAATCCCTTTCTCATTTAGACATGGCGGACTGATTACCACAAAAAATTTTGAACTTTAGTGAAAAATTTTTTCAAAATTTTTGCCAAAAACGGGGGTATAAGATAGTAAAATGTGATAAAATTCGCTAGAATAGCGAAATACCCCCCCCCCCCCCACACACTTAGAATGAATATTGTCCTCAATATTCAAAGTCCCGGCTATTATGCCGACTCTTTGAACGTAAAAGGGCAACATTACAAGCTAAATGTGGAAAACCATTTTGTTTTTCACTTTATAAGTAACCACAGTAGGGGTAATTCCCCCACACTTAGGGTGAAAACCCTATAAGCATGCTACTGTTTTTGTCTTCCGAGTCGCTAGCTTGACTCGACCCCGAATTCATTTGTCCTTGGGGAAGCATGATGTGGAAGAGACAATCTCCATCGGACTTTCATTCAAGATGTTTGGACAAACATTTGAAGCACGTGAAAGTTCCACACCGATGAGATATATTCCCGGCTTAAAATAGTATAAACTATAAGCGGTGATGCCGGGGTCAAAGTTAATGTCTTCATTCCTGAAGGAGTGAAGAACAGGAGAAGTCACCCTGTAGGTGAAGAAAAGGAAGAAAACCATGATGAAAATCATGATAAGATCTTCTTCCTCGAAAGCAGGCTCATTAGCCTGATTTTGGATTTCAAAGGTTAAGCTCGTTTGGTTTGAAAACATCCCAGGCGGGAGGGTGGGAATTTGTAAATTCTCATGATTGAGTGTATTTCCCCCCGGGCTATCATACTCCGGAGGAGTCATGATATGAGTGAGCTCACCGGAGAACTCCTCAAAGGTGAATGAATCATATTCGGGGAGAGAAATTTGAGAATGAGAAGTGGTACTGCCACTAATCTTCTCTCCCATAGGATCAAAAGTAAAGGCTTCAAACTCCGGAATAGGATCATCGGAGAGAATGTCACTATCCTTAATGGGGATAGGAGATGAAATAGGTTTCTCTTTGAAAGCCTCAATTTTAGAAATGAGGAGATTGACATTCAATAATATTGCACGAAGTGCTTCATCCTTGATTTCAGTGTCAATCTCATCATTCTCTTCTTCTAAGCTAACTAGCTCAGAAGGTAATCCTTCCACATGACTGATGTCTCCAGAAGATAAAGAATTTTCATCAACATGTGAAGTACTAAGCTCGATGTTGGGATTAAAGTTTAAAAGATTTTTAGTTTCTCCCATATCGGCTTCAAGGTCAAGCAGATCATCATCACTTCCCAATGGAAGTGGATTGATGTGAGTAAGTTCATCTGTGAACTCCTCAATAAGAGGGGCAACCTCAGAATGAGGCAGTGGTGCCTCTTCATACTCAACTTCTCCATAAGATGTACAATCATCATTAAAATCGGAGAAAGTCTCAAAATGATCTTTTCGATTTTCAGGGTGATAAGGTAAGTCACACATATGATCAAAAGTCCCCTGTGACTCTCCTGGGATTGGGACAAGGTTCTCAACACTAGACTTTATGAATTCGTCCGATTCCTTTTGAGGAACAGTGCTAAGATGCTCATCCCCCATATTCAGAGAGTGAGTGTGAACTTCGGGTGTGATATCAATAGACTGAGGGAGTTTAGAAGTACTAGCAGTTATGGAAGTTTCAAATTCCATTTGATCAACGGCTAGTGACTTTGTCACATTATTTTCTCCCTGATTTTCAATGGAAGGAATTACAACTGATGAATCTGATGAATATTTTTGAATAATAACAATGTTATCTTCATCATCATCACTATCATCATCGTCATCATATAGAGCAGCATAGCGAAGATTGGCACGTATTTTAGCCGCTCTTTGCTCAGCAAGTAATTCTTCCATGCTCAATTCGTTTCTAGCATCTCGTTCTTCAGCAAGTAATTCTGCCATTGATTTCTCACGAGAATCTTGAAACGATGTAGTGGCAAACTCCTCCTTAAGTTTTTTCAAAATTTCACGAGCCTCTAGTAAAAGGTCTTGATCGGTATCATGAGGAGTTGCTTGGATCATTTGGTACTGTGGAGGTTGGTCTTGAATTGAATAGTCATAATTGTTACAAGGAAATGGATTCCTTATTTGACAATCCGAGCTAAAGTGAGGACCTCCACAGTATTCACAACAGTAAAACTGATGTTGTTGTGAGTCGTATGTGCTAGAGTCATAATTGTTATCAGGAAACTGATCATAGACAAGTGTGTTGCCCGATTGACAATCAGAACTGTAGTGTGGGCCACCACAGTACTCACAACAGTTAAACTGTTGAGTCTAGTTCGATGAGTTGTATGGATATTGGTCGTAACCGAAATTTTGACTATTTTGACAATCAAAACCTTGGTGAGGACCTCCACAATATTCACACGAAAAGTTTGGTGTATTATTGTACGAAGCATCATTGTGATTTGGATAATATGATTCTTGCTCGTATGAATGTGATGGGTAATTGGAAAAATTTGAAAAGTCGTTGAATGAGTTCTGATTAGGATCATAAGCAAATGAATTCCTCGAACCACAAAACAAACAACTCCCGTTTCGAATATCATTACCACATTGTTCACATGTACACCATCGACATGGTAAACCAAAAAGCGGCTCACCACAACCAACACAAGGGATAAAATCCGGAGGTGGGACAAGTGGTGTGCTCTTAGAGCTAGGAATTTCCACCACTTCCATTATGGTCTCGGGTTTTTGTTCTTGATAAACGTGAAGATTGGGCAAGTCATTCTTTTCAGTCACTGTCCTAAGCTTTGTACGTTTGCTTGACAAACTTTTAACCGTAAACCGTGAAAGGTTAGGATCAATTCTTGACGGTTTAGGATCAATCGTGAGCTTAGATTTTTGGAAAACCGTAGGTTGGACGTATTTAGTACTTTCATCGTCAGAGGGAAGTACAGGGTCCTTTGTCACCCCGGTTTCTTGTTCCATTTCCCTCACAGGAGAGGGAATAGGGATCGAAGGTCCATCATAATCAACACGACATCTCGACATTTTTGACAAGGCCATAAGTTTTTCAATTTTGCTCTTAAAGGCCCTTTGTTTAAAGAAATCGTCATCGAGAGATGCCATTAGAATCAATTACGGGACAAGTGGAAGAAGTTAGAATCAAAAGGATAGAGGGTAAAGGGATGAAGAATCAAAAAGGTAGGAGGGTAAAGATGGATATTTTTGGGGTTTTTGATAAACATTTTATAAGAAAGGAAATCTTTTTGTGTTTTTGTGTTCGTTGAAAACTAATTTTAAAAAGTTTTCGTGAACAGTTTTGTTTTTATAATAAGAAAATATGAACAAAGGATGGTAAATATACAATGGGTGTATATCCAGATTCACTAATCTGTAAAACTGTTTAGAATACGCGCACAACCTCCCCGGCAGCGGCGCCAAAAATTGATTGGCTCCAAACGGTCAACCTAAATTGACCAGGTGATGGTCAACAAGGTCAAACTGCCTAAGAGTCAATCTCCGCGGAAATATAGTGTTTCCCCGGGTCGTTATGTCCCGACGAGGTGTGGATGGTATAAAAACGGGTTTGTAATCGGGTGAATTGAATGGGAAGTAACCAGATAAAGACTTGGGTTTGTTTACACTACTGGAATGATTAGAAATAACAATATTAACAATCACGGGAAACAGAAACGTATAAACGTAAATCAAATCAAAATCAGACGCGATTGCGTGCTGGAAAAAAGGTGAGTTTTAAGGAAAATAAACTACAAGAGGTGAAAATAAAACTTTTACAAACTTAATATTAAAAGAAAAGTTAAAATGAAAATGAAATTATTAAAATGATTATTTTAATATTTAAATACTATTTAATTAATTAAAACTATTTAAAAAGTAAATTAAACCTAATTTTAAATTAACTAAAAATTATAAAGATTACAAATTTAACTAAAAACTTGCAAAAATAATTTCTAAACCTCAAAATGAACTTAAAGAAAGTATAAAAATTAAAAATAAATATTTTTGTCTTTTTGTGATTTTTCTATTAATTAATTACTAATTAAACATTAATTACCTAATTAAACTATTTAAATTATGAAAAATAGAAATTGAAAAGTAAAAATTCTAGAAAAATTTCTAAACTTATATTATATTATATAAAAGCTAGAAAAAATATAAAAACTAGGTCTTACTGTTGGGTCTATTAGATTTAATGATACAAAACAAGAAAGAATGAAACAATAGGAACTTAATATGACAAGAAGGAATTCTACAAAAGATGGAGAAGGACTTGCTTGCAAAGAAGATTTATAGTTTAGTCCTTCGTGGTATTCTTGTAACCCTAATTCTGTGTTATATAAACAGAATACAGGGAATAGGTTTTGAATATGTCTTCCATAATGTAGTCGACTAAGAAAATTGTGTATGTGTGTGTGTGTGTGTGTCTAGGCGTAGTCTTATTGTAGACGCCTAGATTAGTTGTAGTGAAGATGATGACGAAACCTTATTCAATAATAATGATGTTTTGTTAATTCCGATGTGCATGATTATTGTCATTATTATTGTTAACCCTAGTGCTTAAAACGATCCAAGGAGTCTAACAAACTCCACACTTACTTAATAAAAACTAATTATGCGATTTAAAACTTAATTATTAATTAATTACTAATAAAACTAATATTAAATCTAGTAAATACTAAATGACAAAATAAAAATCTGAGAAAATTACTAAAATTACTTTAATATAAAAGGAATTTAAGAAAAATATAAAAAAGCTAAGTGCTTAACAAAAATTTAAAAATGAAAATTAAAATTTAAATTATATTAAATAGAAACTATCACTTATTATTAAATTGTTTTTTCTGGATTTTTCTTTTACAAAACTATTTTATAACTAAAAACAACTAACTTTTGTAAAAACAACTTTTTATGTAACTTAAAATTAAGCACTGTGGAAGCTTAATTGCTCCACAGTTGACTTTTGTTGACCAAAAGAGAAATTAAGCTCAAATGAGCTCAAGTGGGACCCACAATGAGTGATTCTGGTTCCAATAAGTTACTAGGACATGATTAAGCAAGAAAAAGCAAGAGTGGACCACTGAATAAGCAAATAAGCAATCAATAAGCACATTGAAACTTAATCAATTCAGAAAAATGGGACAAGGTTCATGGGCAATTCCAAGTGGGGTCCACTGAGTCCAAGGTCAAACCAATGGTCAAGGGTTGAAGTATGGTAGGAGGGGGTTGAAAGAACCTAAGAAGTGGGGTTGTGGACCACTGTGGTGGCCAGAAAACCACCACCAAGTGATGGTGGTGATGGTGGGTCTGCTGTGCAAGGGAGCAGACAGCCCTGCAAGTGTGTTTGGCCAGGTGTGGGGCCCAGGGAAAAATTCCTATAAATGAAGGCAAGTTGGGATCTTGAAGATGAGGTGGTAGACAACAAGTATGAACAAGTTTCAAGGCCTAACTTAAAACACAAAACTCAAATTAATTATTGCAACTTTTGTAAAAATCTGAAATGTAAACTTTGACTTTTTGAGATTAACTTGAAAATTGACTTTGATGAACTTATGATGAATCTTACAAACTAATGATGATATAATAAGACCTAATAAGACTAAACCAAGCTGTATTGAACACTTATGAACCAAAATGATGCTTAATCAAATCCAAAATCCTAACAGTCGATGCAAACATAAGAAGTTAAATGGATTTTGACTTTTTTTTTACTGAAGTGATACTAATTTTATGCATGCACTGACCTAAACTCATCTAATACTACCTATCTATGCCAAAAGAATAGCAAAACAACATCAAGATCATAGATTAGGAACCTGATCCAAACACCCCTTTATCAGTTGACTGTTTTTCCATTTGGTGTGTAAATGGTCATTTAGATCCAATCTACTGATGCAAATGTATTAAGTATGCTAAATGACCACTATCTAAGCTAAGTTGATGCAGAGGTGAGCAAGATCATAAGCTAAAATAGATAATGCAACTTAATGGCCTAATATGAAACTTTAAGCCAATATGAGATCCTTCTACTTAAAGACAGAAAACCAAAAGCAGTTTAACACTCATGAGCTAAACAAGCATATAGGAACAAAAAGTAGCACTTGATAAGCTGAGTTATATAGAAATAAGCTAGACCACAGTTCACTATAAAATTGGCAATAAAGTTTGATGGATCTAAACACCTTGAACTTGTGTTAGATTGATACTTTGAGTTATATCACTAAGTATGCGGAATCTACTTAGTAACACTTAGAAGTTTGATTGTGAGTAAGACAGTTGTATATGAACAATGTATGTAAACAAACTATTAGCTCCAATATTATTAATGATAATAATACGAGTGATCTTAATATCACTAGGGTTACACCTTGAAGCTCTAGAAACATATATTAAACCTTTAACCTAGGATCTCCTTTTATAGCACAAGGAATCCTCTTCTACAAGATAAGTATAAAGCTAATAGAATAAGATATACACAAGATCTATTCTATATTTATTTAGACGCGTTTCCTAACATTTATCTAATAAGCAGTGGTAATATATTGTTCTTGCAGTGGTAATGAGTTTCCACTGCAAGTACAATCTTCTGCAGTTGTAACATCTTCTCTTAGCCGTGGTAACTGTTAGTATAATTCCCAACAATTCTCCCCTAACTTATGATTAATACATAAATCAATAAGTTTCTTTAAGTATTCAGTAAACATGAGGATATAGGAATTCTTCCAAACACTTATCTTTTTCTTCTTAACTCTCTATCAGCTCTCACACTTTGATCATAAATCCTTTGTAGCAAATCATCTATGACTTCAGTTCTTTCCCAACACCTAAGCTTCTCTGACAACATCACTATTAATACTCCAGCTCTCAATGGATATTCTTTCTCAGCCAGCATAAAGACATCAACTCCATCTTGAGTAGAAACATGATGTACAGAACTTGAATCATAGAATTTCCACAAAGTTCTTGTACCATGAGCTTCAAATCTCCAATACCTATCACTTGGGTCAGGTTCATATAGTCTTCTGAAGTGAACCCATAACTCCTTAGCTTTGACATCAACAAGTTCATCCTTCTTAAACTGATCTTGAACAATTCTCCACAAGGTATCCAAATCTTCTCTATCACAACATCTAACAATATCTTCAAAGTCTCTGCAAATATTTGTGACACTTCCAGTTCTGATGATCTTCCATGCAACACCAAAACTATCAGAAAAGATTTCCCAACCAACTACTGGATATCTTGCTTGTAGAGGTTCAATATTAAGAACATCAGTCTCTATGAATAACATATTTGTAACTTGCTCTTCTTTCAATTTGCTAGGACCCTCTGTTGCTTGAGATAATTTCTGAGTTTTCAACTTCTTTGCTTCATTTGATTCAAGACTCACTCCAGTCCTTTTTGCCTTAAATGTTATTGGTTCTTGATCCATTGGAATGAATTTACTATCTTGTCTTTTGATCTTGTAATAAATTCCTTCAATCTGATCATGTGACATTCCTTTGAATTGAGCCATCTTCATATTACCAACATGGCAACAAAAAGTCTTCATCTCAGCAATGATTTGTGCCTTTGTAAGCTTTCTTGGCTTCTTTTGACCTTTTCTTACATCCCCAATGATTTCATCAAGAGCCTGCTGATTCTTCATCTGAATAAAATCTTTAAGTTGAGCAGACCTTTGTTCTTCATTCAAGGTTGTATTAGCAATTAACTCAATAGCCTTCTTCCTGATAATCTGATCATTATTAACCAAATAGTCAATCTCCTCTTCTGTAGGCACATAAGTGAATAATGGAGGTTTCTCATGTATGACAGTTGGTGAGATACTTGAAATAGGTTCTGCCATTACAGCTTCAAGTTTATCCAACCTAGTTGCTTCCATAAAGCTAGCAACTTCATCTTCTTTAAGCTTTTTCTTTCTTTCATACTCTTCAGCTTGTTGTTGCTCTGCTAATCTTGCATCAAAATCAATCTGAGTTTGTTCATACTTAGAAATCTTTCTTGTTTCTTGATCTGAAGCATCTACAATAGCCTTTCCTTTAATTGATCTGATTCTGGCAGCTTCTTCCTCTGCAGTGGTAACTTCTTGACTAGCAGTGGTAACCTTTTCTCTTGCAGTGGGAAAATATTGATCAGTGGGAACTTGTTCTGCTTCAGTGGAAATTGGTTGAGCAGTTCCAACTAAATCATCAAAGTTAAAACCTGCATCAGCATCCATATCTTCAAAATCCAATTTCCTCCCCTCAGTCTCAGCTCCATCATCTTTTGCCTGAGCATTATCAGAATCATTGAGCTCAGCAAAATCTTTATCAAAATTTTTACTCCTCCCCTTAAGCTCTGCATCTATTTTCCTCCCCTGTTTAGAAGAATCTCCCAAAACTTTAGTAGAACTTGCAGAAAACTCAGCTGAAGGTGAAGAGGATGATGATACAACCTGAGATCTTTGCTTCTTGAGATTCTTAACTTCATTCTGCAATTTGTGAATCTCATCCTTCAATGTCTTTAGCTCTGTGGCATGTTGTTCTTTGATCTGTGCCAGGTATTTCTCCAGAGCTTGAACCTGCTTGACTAATTTGGTACAAATGTCCATCAATTCAGTTTGTTGCACACTACCTTCATCACTTCCAACTGTGTAACCTGCTGGGAGAGGTGAATCATGAGGCATTGATTCAGGCTCTTCCCTAGTTGGACTAGGAGGAAGCCTTGAACCACCACTGCTTGTTCCTAAACCAAAAGGCTCAGCAACATGCAATGTTGAGATGAGAGAAGTTGGCTGTTTAGACCTTCTCTCATAAGTGTGAGTGATTACAGGGGTATGTTGAATTTGTGGAACAACAATAGTGGGTGTGTTTTGAGATGCAGCTGGGATTGTTGCATCCACACCCTGTACTTGAGAAATTTTAGCAAGCATTTGAGGGAAAAGTGGATGAACCTCCCCATTCCAAAGTTCTGAAGCCTTAGACATATTTTGAAAAACTTTTGGCTTAAGAGTGGAAGGTTCATAAATTCTTTTGTGAGGGTGCAGTTGAAACTCATTTAACACTGCTTGCACAAACCTTGGATACATCAAAAATTTATATGGACTCTTTACATTGCCTTTCATATTATTAAAAATAAACTTTGAAAAATTGAAAATCCTATCTGTTGCCAAACAAACCAAAGGATAAGCCATGGTTGATGCAAATTGTTCATAAGATGTTTTCTTAGGACTTAGACAATGTAAAAGAGTATGAATCAAAAATCTCCAATGGGGACAAAAACATCCTTTTCTAAAAGTGACTTTTTGTTCGGATGTATCATACCCCATTAAAGCAATATTAAAGTGACTTTAACCTTTTCTAGTTCTTCTCTAAGAACCTTATTAATAGCAACCTGATAATCTAAGTCTCTTCTTAATACTGCAATATCATCATTGAACTTAGATTCATTTGCCCTATAATGCTCTAATTGAGTTTCTAAAACACTTAGGCCTCTTTTATGATTTGATAAGTTATAATTAGTATGAGTTAACTCTATGTGTTGCTCATTAAATTGTGCTTTAAGTTTCTCATACTCTTTTAAGGCCTTACAAGATTTAGAACAAGCATTATCAATTTGTACCTCAGAGTCAGAAAAAGCCATTAGTGCCACCATTGCAGACTCTGAATCATCTTCCTCTTCCTTAGTCATAAAGCTCCAATCAAAGCTCACTCCATCAATGGCCAATAGCCCCTTTGACTCATCAGTAGTAGGTTCCTTCTTCTTGTCCTGCTTGTACCAAGTTGACTTGTTGTCAGACTTCCTTGGCTTCCTACACTCTCTGGCAAAGTGCCCCTTCTTATGACAATTGTAGCACTCCACCTTCTTTTTGTCAAAACCTACTGTTTCATTGCCACTGATGTTGATCTTTCTTCCAGTCTTCTTCCAAAACTTCTTTGTCCTCAAGCTTAGTAATGCTACTTGCCATTTAATGTCCATCTCCTCCATATCATCTTCATCAATTTGATCCAGATCCTCATGATTGAGGATTGAACCACCCACTTGACTTGATATAAAGGCATAAAAAGTAGTATCACTAAGCCCTGCAATCTGTCTCTTTGAGCTACCAGTGGAAACACTTCCACTACCAGTGGAAACAACAATGTTAGCACAATCATTATCACTATCACTTTCTTCATCTGAACTATCATCAAGAGATGATGATATGAGTGCAACACTTCCTGAACTTGAACTTATCTTGCCAGCTTTCTTCAATCTTTGTTCAATAACCTTGAAGTTATTGTACAAGTCATTAAGTTTCATGGTCTCCATCTCTGGCTTATCTTCCTACACAGCAACATTGGTTCCAAACTCAGAGGGTAGGCTTCTTAAGAACTTTAGATTGAGGTCTTCCCTTTCCACCTCAATTCCAAAAACATTGAGTTAAGAAACAATCTTTTGTAGCCTTGTGCAGATGCTATCAAGAGATTCATTACTTGTTGAACCAAAGTTTTCATAAGTTTGCTTCAGCAGGGTCTTTTGAGTCTTCTTGGTGGAATCATTACCACCAAAAACTTCACAGATCTCATCAAAGAGAGTCTTTGCAGTATTGAACTTGTTGAATGCTACAACTTGGTCTCTGGGAAGTGTCATCAGCAACAGACCTCTGGCCTTCAAATCATTCTTCAGTTGAAGTCTTTCATCATTAGTAACAGGTCCAGTGTTAACCTTAATTACTTCCTTGCCACCAATCATCTCTGAAGTAGAACTTGGTTTGAAAGAATTTCCAACCATAATGATCTCCCAGAGTGTGTAGTCTTGGACCATAAAGAATTGTTCTATCATTAGCCTCCACATCTCAAAGTCATTCAACTTAAGCTTTGGAAACTTAGCAGCAATGTTTGAGTTACTAGTTTCTGTCTCCATTGATTCTTCTGAGTGAACTTGAGTCTTCTAAATCAAAGTATCAAAGCCAGATGAAGGCTTCTTTGTTGGATACTCTATGGTTAGCAAGGCATTTAGAGTCTATAACTTAAGAACAAAGAAGATTGAAGAGAACTTTCATGTTCAGTTTCTTGAAAATAAAGCAAACATGGCAGGTTCAGGACCAGATTGGCTATTTGATCTTGAAACATTATCAAATACAATGAATTATGTTCCTCTCACTTCAAGTACCGGAGACAAAGATCTTGAAGATTCAGAAGAATTCATTGATGAAGATGAAGCTTGCAAAGATGATGAAGATCAACTTGTTATGCCACTTTGGGACTTTGGTGATAATTCTGAAAAACCAAGTGATGCAGATGGTGTGAATAAAGAAATTCCTACTAGCAGTGGTAACTCAATTTCCACTGCTACACCAGAAGTTTCCACTGTAAGCCCAAATGTGGAACATACTTCTCAGGAATCACCAAGTGATGATGTAGAGATCTCAAACATGCCTACAACATATGATATTCCTAGCACATCACAGTCTACCATTCACAAAGTGCATCCACTTGATAATGTTATTGGTGAACTTCAATCAGGTGTGAAGACTAGAAGACAGACAAAGAAAGATGATATTCATGGGTTCATAAGTGAAGTGTATGAGTCCCAGAAACATAGTAAGAAGAATGAGTGTTTGTTTTTCTGCTTTCTCTCACAGGTGGAGCCTAAGAATGTGTATATGGCTCTAGGAGAATCTAGTTGGGTTGAAGCTATGCAAGAAGAGTTGTTGCAGTTTAAACTTCAAAAGGTTTGGGTTCTTTGTGACTTGCCTGATGGTATGAAGGTCATTGGTACTAAATGGGTTTTCAGAAACAAGAAAGATGAAAGAGGCATTGTAATCAGGAACAAAGCTAGATTGGTTGCTCAAGGATACACTCAAGAGGAGGGTATTGATTATGAAGAAGTGTTTGCTCCTGTTGCAAGGATTGAGGCTATTAGATTGTTCTTAGCCTATGCATCATTTATGGGCTTTACAGTCTATCAAATAGATGTTAAGAGTGCCTTTCTGTATGGAACTATTGATGAGGAGGTATATGTCTCTCAACCTCCAGGCTTTGAAGATCCTCAACACCCAAATAAAATTTACAAAGTGGTTAAGGCTCTTTATGGCTTACATCAGGCTCCAAGGAAGTGGTATGAAACCTTAGCTAATTATTTGTTGAATAATGGGTTTCATAGAGGTAAGATTGATCAAACTTTGTTCATCAAGAAAGACAAGGGTGATATCCTACTTGTGCAAGTATATGTTGATGATATTATCTTTGGGTCTACTAAACAAGAGATGTGCAAAGAATTTGAGAAGCTGATGAAAGATGAATTTCAAATGAGTTCTATGGGAGAACTTACATTCTTTTTGGGGCTGCAAGTACAACAGAGTAAGGAATGCATATTTATCAGCCAAGACAAGTATGTGGCTGAGATTATTAAGAAGTTCAAGTTTACTGATGCAAAATCTTCCAATACCCCTGCTGACAAGACCACTCACTTATTGTTGAAGAATGCAAGAGGTGCTAATGTTGATGTTCACACTTACAGATCTATGATTGGCTCTTTGATGTATCTTACTTCATCAAGGCCAGACATTATGTTTGCTGTATGTGCTTGTGCAAGATTTCAAGTGACTCCAAAGACATCACATATGACAGCAGTGGAAAAGATTTTTAGATACCTGAAGACTTATCCTAATATTGGATTATGGTATCCAAGAGACTCTCCAATGGAATTGATCACATACTCAGATAGTGACTATGCTGGTGCAAGTTTGGATAGAAGATCAACTACTGGAGGATGTCAATTTCTTGGATGTAGATTGGTGTCATGGCAGTGCAAGAAGCAAACTATGGTGGCTACTTCAACCACTGAAGCAGAATATGTTGCAGCTGCTAGTTGTTGTGCTCAGATCCTTTGGCTTCAGAATCAATTATTGGACTATGGGTACAATTTCATGAACACCATTATCTATATAGACAATAGTAGTACCATATGCATTATTAAAAATCCTGTGCAACACACTAAAACTAAACATATTGAAATTAGACATCACTTTATTAGAGATTGTTTTGAGAAAAAGCTTATTAATGTTGTCAAGATTCATACTGATGACAATTATGCTGATTTATTAACAAAAGGGCTTGATGTGGGTAGATTTCAATACTTGGTAACAGGTATTGGAATGCTCAATCCATAAACTTTTGATGTCTAAATACTTTTCAGTGTTGCAGGATACTTTTTGGGTACTAATATTGTTTGTATTGTATGTATGGTTTTCTACTAACTTGTATGCAGAGTTATCAAGAGCACAGTGGTAATTAACATACAACAGTGGAAAGATTGGTGATAATAACAAGCAGAAAAGAATACTTTTATTAATTATTTAGAAGAAGTACATCACATCCATCAACAAAAGATTGTCACCAAACAAGAAAACCATTACATCTGACATGAACCTACAACCTAACACCTACTCCATAGGTTTCTTTCCTTTTCCCTCATCCTGATGCTTGCCTTTGGAAATTTTCTTTCTCTTGTCATCAAAAGAGAGTTGTTTCCTTGGACAAGCAAGTCCAAGAACTTGCTTGGGAGGCCTTGGTGCTTGAGTAGGCTTGTCTACAGCTGGCCACTTCATGTTGTTTATTGCAGTTGTCAATGCTGTGGTGAGAGGCTTTGGGAGTTCCTTGGAAAGATCAAAGGTTGGATCATTGTCATCATCTGATGAAGAGCTAGAATAAAACTCAAGAGATGGAGCAGGATCAGCTGATATCTTCTTATTGGGTTTCATGCTTGAAGATGTAGCAGTTGCAGTATTTGGTGGAAAATATCCACTCCATCCAGAAGAAAGTTCTTCAGAGTCTGAGTAGTTGCTGATGTCCTCATCAGAAGAATCATCAGAGGAGATATAGATTATTGGAAACTGACTCATGATGATGTATAAGGGTTTGTGTTTATTGAAGAAGATTGTTGATGAAAGATAAACGATGTTAAGCCCCCTTTTATATGCAAAGTCAAGGTCGAATTCTATTTAATGAAGGATATTTACTCCTACTTGTTTTGGTAGGTTGGAGGAGTAAATTTGGTTATTATCGGGTTGACTTTTGGAAGATATTTTTGTGAATAGTAACTTGGTTAAAAAGTTACTTTGGGTTTAGTTTTATGGGTTAAGTTGAGTTGTTGATTACAATCCATATTATTGGAGTCATTGGAGTAATAAGGTGTGTATCATGGACACACAACAAATGGTTATTGATTCACCATGTCTAATCCACATAAGAATCAACTAGTCCAGAGCAAACGGCTACTGGTAAAGACTTATCAAAACCGTTTATGGTTGATAGTTTATCAAAAACTAGGTTATCAACTCACCATACATCCATGTGATCAAGAGTTGGCTAGTCCATAGCAAACGGCTAATGGTAAAGACATATCAAATCCGTTGATAGCTGGTAGTTTGCTAAAAACTATGATAAGAGCAGCAAATTTTCACGTTTTATTAACCACTGCTCTTTGATATGTTGTGAAAATTTTACCACTGCTAGTTCATTAGTTACCACTGCAAGAGTAATTTTTCCACTGATGAACTAGCTGTTACAACTGTTGTGTCAGTAATCTATTTTTTACTAGCCGTTGTAAAAATAACCGTCATTCCTTATTAATAGGGTAAAATCTTCTATGAATTATTTACTTACTTATTATAAATTATTCTTTTGCCAAAGATAATTCTTTCTAAAGATAATTCACATTGCGCATCTCCTCAAACCCTATTAGTATAAATTGATCATCATACGGCTTGCTTTTTATCTTGATTACTAACACTTTCATTCTCTTTTTCACAAATATCATGGCGATTCTAAAATTTGTCGAGGAGCACAACCAAGTGGCCTACTTACAAAAGTCAAACGAGAAGAGTGGCCCTGTTTTTCATCAGATTGTGGATTTTCTAAACGCAACTCATATAAGGTATGCCTTAACTATTAATCCCACAATCTATGTCTCTCATATCAAACAGTTCTGGAACACTGTGGAGTCCATAACTCTTGAACAGGGAGACACACAAGAATCTGTGGATGCTCTAAGAGCCACAGTTGATGGGGTAACTATTGATGTTACTGAGTCATCTTTGAGGAGAATTCTCCAATTGGATGATCTCAATGGTATCATCAATCCAAGTGTATTGATAAAATTTGGGAAGCCCAAATTGTGAGCAAAGCTAAATCAGGTCTTGGATACAAAACTGTTCCACCACCTCTAAGAGGTGTTCCATCACCTCCTGGAATTAACTTAGCTCACACAGGTTTAGAAGAATTTCAGGATCTACCTATGACCTATGGACCAAAGTTTGTTAAACCAGTTGAAATTGAAAAGGTTCAGGTTGAGGTTGATGTATTTGATAGTGCTAGTGACTCATCTCTTAAAGATGATAATTTGAATGTTGAGTCTAAACCTAGTACTCCTGATAATGTTGAAGTGGAGGTTAAAAGAAGTATTCCTGATGTTGTCAAAGAGAAGCCTAGGTCACAACCTAATTTCACTAGGCCCACTACTAGATATCCAGAGATGTACAGAAGTAGGTCACCAACTCCAAGGGGCAATATGAGGAGTTGGAATCATGTCAAATCTAGGCAATTTGGTAGTGACTTTGTGTTCAATAACAAATCCTGTCATATATGTGGTAGCTTTGACCATTTGTCTTATAACAGTACCTACCACTTGGGAAGAAGGGAAGTGTTTGGGAATACTAGGGTGAATGGACAAAATGCTAATAACTTAACTCACCCAAATCCACTTAGCAAGATGATTCCCAGGTCTGTTTTGCTTCATTCTGGCATTAAACCAATTTCCACTGCTAGACTAGCAGTTGCCACTGCCAGAAATAAAAACAGAGTTTACCCTAAGCCCCCTGTTACTACTTTTGTTAAATCTACTCAAACAGGGAAAAAGACCAATTTTGAAAAGAAAGTTAACAATAATCAGAAGTGGGTACCTAAAATTACTAAGCCAGCAGTTTCCACTGCTAAGGCAGCAGTTACCACTGCAAGGCCAAAAGTTACCACTGGTAGGTCTGTTAACAAGAAAAGGGTAAATGTGGGAAATGTTGTTAAGGCCTCAGCACGTTGGGAATGGAAACCAAAAGGAACCATCACTTCAAACAATCCCAATGGTGTATCAATGACCTTTGAAAGATATAATTATATTGATACACGAGGCAGATCCAAGTCATTTGTGGCTTGGGTCCCCAAAAGGAACTAATTCCTTTATTTTGTGTGCAGGGACATTCAAAGACCAATAATGATCAAGGATACTCAGACAGTGGATGTTCCAGGCACATGACTGGCAATAAGTCCTATCTTTCAGACTTTCAACCTTATGATGGACAATTTGTCAGCTTTGGAGGAGGAATTGGTGGCAAAGTTTCTGGCAAAGGAACAATCAAGGCTGGAAACATTGATTTTGAAGATGTGCAGTATGTGAAAGAACTCAAGTACAACCTCTTTAGTGTGTCACAGATGTGTGACAAAAAGCATAGAGTTCTATTCACAGAGGATGAATGCTATATCTTATCTAATGATTATAAGCTTCCAGATGAATGTGACATTTTGCTTAAAATCCCTAGAAAAGGAAATTTGTATAGCATTGACATGCAGAACATAGTGGCTAATAATGATGTTACTTGCTTGCTTGCTAAAGCCACTTTGGATGAATCAATGCTTTGGCATAGAAGACTTGGTCATGTTAACTTCAAGACCATCAACAAGATTATGAAAGATGGACTTGTCAGAGGACTACCAGAGAAAAGATTTGAAAATGATCAAACTTGTGTTGCCTGTCTCAAAGGAAAGCAACACAGAGCTTCATGCAAGACCAAGGCATTCAATTCAATCAATCATCCACTTTTTATGCTGCATATGGACTTGTTTGGTCCTACCTCTGTGAGCAGCATCAATTTGAAGAAGTATTGTCTAGTTGTAACTGATGATTTCAGTAGATTCACATGGGTTTTCTTTTTAAGTACTAAGGATGAAACAACAGGCATTCTTAAGACATTCATCACTCAAGTTGAAAATCAATTTGAAAAGAAAATCAAGATCATCAAGTGTGACAATGGGACAGAGTTCAAGAATAAAGTTATGGATGATTTCTGCAGAGACAAAGGTATTAAAAGAGAATTTAGTGTTGCAAGAACTCCTCAACAAAATGGAGTTGCAGAAAGAAGAAACAGAACACTAATTGAGGCTGCTAGAACCATGTTAGCTGATTCCAAGCTTCCAGTGACTTTTTGGGCTGAAGCAGTTAACACTGCTTGTTACATTCAGAATAGGGTTTTAGTAGTCAAAACAAAGAACAAGACACCTTATGAGTTGTTCAGAGGAAGACCTCCTACTTTGGAGTTTATGAGACCATTTGGGTGTCATGTTACTATTCTCAATACCATTGATCATCTGGGCAAATTTGAAGAAAAGTTAATCTTCCCCTATTTGATG
Source organism: Artemisia argyi (assembly GCA_030686995.1). Taxonomy (NCBI): domain Eukaryota; kingdom Viridiplantae; phylum Streptophyta; class Magnoliopsida; order Asterales; family Asteraceae; genus Artemisia; species Artemisia argyi. The sequence continues at coordinate 141,196,415 of CM060690.1, forward strand.
ATAACAAAACAAACACATTCTTGTACGAACTTCCCTAGACGAAGTAGAGAAATTGAGATAATTAAATCTCGCCATGAATGAAACAATCTTTGTCTTCCCCTTAATCCATGCCATGCCACTCCAAAATCTCTTCCCCTTTTTGTTATCAACAAATAGGGAATATAAGCAATATAAACTTCCCCTCGAGTGGTGCATGTAGATGGTTAAAAATTTAATCAATAAGCTTCCCCTGAAACTAATATGTTTACCATCTTCTTGAATCTTCAATTCTGTAGGCTCTATGTAATGATCACATGTGAAGAAAACCAAATATAATGAACTTGATGAAGAAGTAGAATATCCCAAACTTGTGTCTTATGTCTTGTACTATCCTTGTGACTCCAAACTTATAAATAAATCTGTGATATATAAGTAGACCGCAATCCCTTGACAAAATCCTCATCTTCAATGAGACACTGAGCACAATAACGTAACTCCTTCAAGTGATAGTTAACTAGGTCTTCGTCCATCCACCCCTTGACCTGTGAAAACTAGATTTGACAAGTCTTTGTCACCACCGTATAAAACAAACAAATTATCTTTAAAGTGTAACACCCCACTTTGAGATATGATAAGAACACAAACCTGTGAAACTCAACTACAACATCAAATAAATGATAATTAATCTTCTTCGTAATCAATTAATCAAATAAGAACGAGCCTTTAATCTTTAAGAACATTTAAACCAAACTCCTCATGTGTGTGAATTAACCAGCAACCTGTGTGTGTAAAACCATCTCCAAATCTGCCATAACCAAATCCATGTACTTGACCGATATCGAAGAAAACTAGCAATAGGAATACCATATATCGAAAAACGCTAGTAGTAGAAAAATGTTTCAGCAGCAGAAAAATATAACAAGTAGCAGTATCGAACAGCAGAAATATTTTACCATAGCAGTAGTAACCTTTAAGCGCAGCAGCAGAAAAATAATGACAGCAGTAGTATCATAGATGTAGCAGTACAAATAATCTCGAGCAACAGTAAGTACTCGAATAATCAATAACCATGAATAAACAGCTTACATGTTGATCCAATACGTTTTTCCAATCCAAAGACGACATAGCAGCAGCTCACTTATCCAAATCACTTGATAAGAATCCAATTATCCAAAACCAAAAACGTGTCTCTGTTGCGACAAACAGGTCCATGTAGGGTTCACCATTCTTCCCAATAAATGTATAAATACTCGTTAAAGGTATAACCCATCACAGAACAAATCTTTAATAGTAAAATCCATCGACCCATGTTCATTAATTGATACTAGACTATTAAAATAATCCATGTTTATCATATTGATAGCAACATAAATATATCACATATCTAGAAACGTTAATAACCACTGTCCTATGTACTTGAAGCAAATTGATCTTTTGATACCATCACCGACCCACGAATAAAATAATAAGATCCATAAACGAATCTTCAAGTTATTAAACCACAAGTCACCAATCATCATAAAGATACTGATAATTATTGCAACCGGCCCATTATCATGAGATTTAATAACCAAAATCTATCCGTTCAATATTTTGAAGCAATTAAATTCGATCGGTACAAGATTTAATTAACGCACCAATTCTTCACTCAGCGACAAGAATGATAAAGTAATCCACTTATTCGACCATTTAATATATTCGAGATCTCCAATTTATTAATAGTACGAGGTTGTGAACATGACTAATTAATAATATGTAGAACATATATAACAAATCAGTTGTACCTTTGTCACTGAACAAAACAGAAACCTTTTAAATCCGATTAGACCTTCTTCAATACTGCTTTTCTTCAACATTAAAAACCTTGAGAATCCCTAGATAACGAACTAACCTAGCTCTGATACCACTTGATGGATCTAAACACCTTGAACTTGTGTTAGATTGATACTTTGAGTTATATCACTAAGTATGCGGAATCTACTTAGTAACACTTAGAAGTTTGATTGTGAGTAAGACAGTTGTATATGAACAATGTATGTAAACAAACTATTAGCTCCAATATTATTAATGATAATAATACGAGTGATCTTAATATCACTAGGGTTACACCTTGAAGCTCTAGAAACGTATATTAAACCTTTAACCTAGGATCTCCTTTTATAGCACAAGGAATCCTCTTCTACAAGATAAGTATAAAGCTAATAGAATAAGATATACACAAGATCTATTCTATATTTATCTAGACGCGTTTCCTAACAGTTATCTAATAAGCAGTGGTAATATATTGTTCTTGCAGTGGTAATGAGTTTCCACTGCAAGTACAATCTTCTGCAGTTGTAACATCTTCTCTTAGCCGTGGTAACTGTTAGTATAATTCCCAACAAAGTTGAGCTTACAAGAGGTCAAAGTGTTCCAATGTGTGCAAGATCTATCTTGCTGTAAAACAAGACAACACCACTCCACAGACTCCTTCCTACTAGCTTATCACCTTAATAGCAGCTTGTTGACTTTCGTTGACCTATTGAGTTTCTTGGAATAACACAATTATATATGAAAACTTAAACTCACCAATAGCTATATAAAGCTAAAATGAGTTTCACTCAGCTAAAATTAAGTTGTTGGGACTAGAATAAGCTCAGTCAAGCTTATGCTAACTTGTGATACAAAATTTTAACTTAAAAGAGACTAATGAAAGGAAATTTATGGGCAATCAGTAGAAATAAAGTTGAATTTCATTAATTGAGAACAAGATTACACTGTCTTAAAAGAGGTTACACTAATTTGAAAACATACAATACAAATTCGACCTAAGTTACATTTTAAAACTACTAAAAACTAACTCCTCACTAGCTAACTGCTTGTCTGCTTCCTCTCTTCCCTTTATATTGTAGAATTAGGGTTTTGTGAGACCCACTATGCATTTCCCATCAATCAGATTGACCCTTGGATGATGAAATTTGATCCCAGCCGTTCCTTCATTTTTGGCGCCAAAACTCTCTTTTGGAGTTTTCTTATAAATTGAAGCCACAGGTGGAATATTGGAGTTTAGTGTTTTTTTGGTGTGTAGGAGGGGGTGGGATGTTGAGTGTTGAAGGGATTGTGATGATGGAAGCTAGAGTTGCAGGGCTGTGGAACCTAGTGGGAGACGGGTCAAACTAGTTTGACTAGTTTTTTTATTATTTGGAACGGTTCTGAAAAAAGGGTGGGCTAAGGGTGGACTGGGCCTTTTGGAGTGATAAGGGTGTGGGCTTTGTGTTGTGGTGGTATTGGATTTGGTTTTTATTTTGGATTTAAGGGAGTTAGTAATATTAGATGGTCCGTTTGGTTTGTTTATTTCACAAGGGCCATTTTTGTAACTTGGCTGAAAATTAAGGATCAAACATGCCATCTTTCCAAGGTATTCATAAGGTCCACTCTTGCCACATTTCATAATCCAAGGACTATAAATACAATTTTCCACTTTTGAAAATCTCGGGGACTAAACTTGCCAAAATTCAAAGTTGAGGGGTAAAAAGTGAAAATTTCCAAAAGTTATCAAAAATGGTTTATTTTGCCAAGTCTAAATAGTACAAAGGTTTTAAATGATAATTTTCCATTTTTAAAAACCCAGGGACCATTTTTGCCATTTTTGAAACTTCAGGGACCAAACATGTAATTTTCTCAAACTTTTCACCCAAGGATCGTTTTTGATAATTTTTGACTTTAGAAAACCTTGGGTTGACTTTTCTTTCATTTTAAACTTCCAAGGACTAGTTTTGTCAATTTTTGAAACTTGAGGGACTGAAACTGCCAATTGTGCAAACTTTGTTCGTTTTTCATTTGTTTTTAAACATTTTGCATCTAAAACATATAAAACACACTTTTGGGATAATTTCTGTATTTTGATGCATTTCTGAGTGTTTTTGGATGTTTTGGCAGTTCAGATACGATAAAAATGATGAGTATTTACACACTCATCACTCCCACATATAGTCATTTCGCTTACTTATTCAAATTCATATTTTTGTGCTTGCACATGAATCCCATTGTTTCACGCAACAATTTCATCAGTGTGACTGTCGAACAATATTTTTAAAAGTACCCGGTTTGACCGCAAAGTTCAAAGTGTAAGACTTTTCCAGATTATAACAAAATTATTTGATATTAAATTATTGAAGCTTTTGCACATACCTTGTAGGACCGTCACCATCAAGAGGAGAAACAAAATCAACATAAAGTGTTGTGCCCTAATATAAATTCACATGTACTTGCAGCATTTTCCTTCACACCAAGAGAATTTCCACAGAGCATAATCAACACAAATTATAAAAAATATAACTTCCTAGCCATTGAACTATAGAAATATTTTATAAAGCAAAAACGTGTAGTAACATAATGTTGCTATTTCCATTTCTTTTCGGACAAAATAATTATATTAGTAGTGCTAATATAACTTCCTAGTCATTGGACTTCATAGAAATATCTTAAAAAGCAAAGATGGGTGCAATTACTTGCTTATTGTGACTCTCTATGTTCGCAACTAAGGCCTTAGCTGTTTATACTTATTATAAGTGCATATTAGCTTCCATTAGAGTGAATAACCAGACAAGTATATGCTAATCTTAGCAGTTAGAATATGTAATCCAACCATTAGTTTATCTAACATTATCTAAAAGAATTCCAACAGAGTCTCCAAATGCAGCATATTTGGCTCTACAAAATATGATTTTGTGAAATTAAAAAAATAATTAATCCAAGTATTAACAAAATCTTGAAATTAAATTATACATTATAAACTTAAAAGGTTGTACTAAATTCTTACCAAACCACATGATCACACTTATTTTTTCCACATCATTAATCTGCAAAAAGTCATGAATGTAACTTTGTAGCGCCACATGAATTTAAGACTTCAAATCATTTCTTATATAAACATATAACTGAAAGAAGTACACACAATTCCTAACAGATAGATTCTAGATATGTCACCTAACACCCAACCTAAGTCCACCCCATTTCTACCTATTACTCAGCCACCCAACTCGACCACTTTATTACATACATTAAGTTTGCAATAGTGGCATTTCAAGAGATACGCATGAAATAATTTCTGAGTTTCATCTTTTCACATAAAAAGATTAGTCAAATTATATTTTAATCTTCCATTCCTTAAACCAAAAGAATTTTCCAAACATTTTGGTGGCTAAATTATTTGATTATCCCATTTTTCAACTCTAAAAATCAAACACACATCCAAAAGACCATGCCCAAATCCAGGAACAACCATGATAACTACTAAAAAACTTAAGGCACGAGAGTTTCTAAAATACCTGATCAATTCCACGTATCTTCAAAAGAACATGCCCAAATCCAGGAACAACCTACAATTTAGTATAAATTACACACGACCATGATTATCATTTCACTCTTAATCACCTTGCTTTTAAAATTTATAAATGATAATGCTGTTGCATATCAAAAAATGAAGTCTTATTACATTACCTTGACCTATTCAAGATGTTTCATACCTAGTTCTTAATTTGGTCGTTGGTTATGTTCTATCCATACTCATGTATCACAGACTTGATCCATAGCAGAACTCCCTGTATAAGAAAAAACAATTAATTGGTTCATTAATATGATAAACTTCTAGTGCTAACATATTGATTCAAATAATCTACTTTCATCTTAGTGAAGTAAGAAGTTCTTACAATTTGTACATCATAAATTTAGGTATTCACACGACAATTCTCAATAACATCACAATATAATTCCTACCATACACCATAGCTTTTATATGTTCTTCTCTCAATCAACATGAAAGAATATTACAATTATGAGGCACAATCATTATAAAATTATCGCTCAATATGAGAAGTTCCAATAAGATACAACAACAACTTCATACCTGAGTAACGGCTCTGTCTAACCCAAGTTTTGGATGGACGGGCATCAGGTGTAAAATGTGATGTTGCACCCGGTCAATGTTAAAGCGCTGCTCTAACGACCGCAATTTATTTTCGTGAATGGAAATTATGCTGCAATATGCTCTCTGACAATGCTGATGCGGCTGTCAACAATAAAGAGAATGAGTCGGCCTGTACATTCTAAAAGCCAATGTTGCAGAAATATCGGTCACGTAGGTGTCGTGAAAGTAGTAATGAACAACCTGAAAAAGGAGTGTTTGTGCTTATTTTTGTTACGGCAGCATAAGCATTTGGCCTAAATAGTATATAGAAGTGGATTTAATTTGTTACCAAAAGTTGCGGCCACGCGGCAATCCTTGATCATACATGCCTTAAACTCGTCATCTGCTATGCCTGTTAGATAAGCCAAAATGTGATTTCAATTCACGTTGTTAATAAGTAGTACCAGCATTAGTTGTTTATATCTTTAGCTATTGGACAAGTGCTATGCATAATGGCCATGTTCTCTTTTGATATAACCTGTAATGCTTAAGTGCAAGTATTTGCATCAACAATCACAAGAAATAAATAGAGCGAAGAGTTCCCGATATCACATGATCATGACAAATAGTGATAATTACAAAATTGAAAAAGCATATAGATATTTAGAAAGAGAAGAGCTTGAGAAGCTATCACCTTTGAGTAACATCTACAAATTGCTAGAGGTCGATTGCAATCCTATAAAGACTGCACCAGAAGGCCTATTTTCTGTACCAAAGTTAATACATATCACATATATTAGACCTGCACTCAAAGGAATGTGACATCACTATCTCTGTTTCTTATTACTTAATAATTTTTAGTCAATGTTACAGTGCTGCATTCCAAATAAAAAAAAAACAAAAAAAAAACAAAAAAAAACAAAAAAAAAACAAAAAAACAAAAAAAACAAAAAAAACAAAAAAAACAAAAAAAAAAACAAAACAAAAATAAATAAATAAATACACTACCTCCAATCTATTTTGTTGTCATTTTGTTGGCTGTCATTGTTCTCATAAGAAAGTTCTTAGTAATATACTGATATTGCATGAACTTTGATATAATTATCAATACAAAACAATTTAAGAAGTTGATGTGGTTGGTATACTAAAGAACCCATTTTGATAGCCAAAACAAACAACCAAACAATCCATTTTTGGTAGCTAAAATACCACAACAAACAACCAGTTTTGACAACAAATATCACTAACCAAGCAGCTCATATTGACAACTAAAAACGCCGTTTTGAAGCACATCAAAAATAATATCTTTGACAGCGTTATAACTGATTTTATATTCTAATGATTAAACAACAAAAGTAAGTGTCAAATCTAGTTCAATTATAAACCTTTGAATTTTAATATTCTTTTCTTTCGGAAATTTCATCAAACACTTGGTGATCCATTCATCAAGAACCTCTTATCACAAACATGGTTACTCGTATCAAACACCAGCTAACTAAATATACATTTTCGGAAAAGACGATTGCTCGGGTTCTCTAATCTCAACAAAATTTCAAGCCTAGAACCCTAACTAAACCAATTTAAATAAAATAAACAAAAAAAAATTGCAGATCAATCAATAAAAACAAACACTTAATTCCATATAATACATAAAAAGTTAGAAATACGATTATGAGGAAGTTATAGTAACTCTTAACTAATTGAAAAAAACATACGAATTGAAAACCTAATTCAATTAATACAAACTCTTAACTAATTATTGATTCGTTAAACCATAGGATGAGAACTTACCTCCATTTAGATGATGAATATCTTTAAATACACGAATTCAATCCTAATTTCAAGAAAAAATAAGAGTTAATGAAAACCCCAAAATTAATGAAAGTAAAAAATAAAAAATAATAAAAAAATCAAAAGATAAATTTTACCAGTCAATTATCTGATCTTGAAAAATTATAATCTTCTGTTGGTATCTTTAGGGTTATCTGGATCATTGTATGCGTTTGTGAGGGATACATTGTTTCTGCAATTGTATGATTGAGTTGTGGAGTAGAAAGGCCCAATCGGAATTGAAATCATAGATTTGAAAAACGAAATTGAAATCAAAATGATCAATGATTTTGTATGTGGTTTATGGCCGCGTTTGCTATGTGTGTGATTTGCAGTGGGTGTTTTATTTTGTGAATGGATTAACTCCTTATTTCATGGGATTTTGTTTTGAATATTTCTGAATTAAATTGATTTCAAAATGTTTTGAAAACTTTCTAATAGTAGATAATATACACGTGTCATTTTTTTTATGATTTTGGGAGGATTTTTTGCCTCTAAAAATAGCAATCAAACTTGTGTTTTATATAGGTTGGGATATATATATATATATATATATATATATATATATATATATATATATATATGGGTTAAAATAAAAAGTGTAAAAAGGATTGTGAGGGCGACATGTGTCACCCTCATGCCACATCATATGACACGTGTCACCCCCACCCCACCCCCTCTCCAAAAAAAATTTCCCGCCAAAAAAAAAATTTTTTGGGCAAAATTTTTTTTCCCACCAAAAAATTTCCCGCCAAATTTTTTACTGCATCACAGTTATAAAGTTACTGCATCACAGTTATAAATTTTAGTGTATTAAGGTTATAAGTTACTGCAGCATAGTTGATGCATTGAACTATTAACTATGATGCAGTAACTTATAATAAAGATACACCAAAACTTAAAAAAGAATCGTATTTTAATTGTGATTCAATTACATACATATATGATGTAGAAAACTTATGATGATGTAAATTCTTATAACTATAATGCAGTAACTTATAACCATGAATGCAGTAACCGTGATGCAGTTACATACATATGATGCAGAAAACTTAGGATGATGCAGTTTCTTATAACTATGATGCAGTAACTTTATAACCATGAATGCAGTAACCGTGATGCAGTAAAATCATAATTGTGATGTAGTAAACGTGGTGCAGTAACTTTATAACCGTGATGCGGTAAATTTATAACAGTGATGCAGTAAAAAAATTTGGCGGGATTTTTTTTTTGCCCAAAAAAGTTTTTTTTGCGGGAAAATTTTTTTTCGGCGGGCCGGGGGGGGGGGGAGGGGGTGACACGTGTCATATGATGTGGCATGGGGGTGACAAATGTCACTCCCACAATCCTTGCTACACTTTTTATTATTAAGAGATTTTTTATAATAACCCGACCATGTATATGTATATATATATATATATATATATATATATATATATATATATATATATATATATATATATATATATATATATATATATACCAAGGATCAGGTGCGGATTTCATTTTTTCATGCGGACGTACGGATGAATCTGCACCGTCCAATCCATGTCTGATCTTGACTTTTTGTAAAAAAATCAAGATCTGATCTTAATATCACCGTAAGTTTTAACCATCAAAACGATGTTTTTTTATTTTTGTTTCAGCGATTCTTAATTATTCGTTGTCCTCTTTAGTTTTTTAATTTTTTCATATTTTTTTGAATTTCTTTTAATAAAAAAGTTAGTATGATATTAAAAAACGATGATGGCTTCCGTGATATCAGAAGTATGATATTTAAAAATGATGATGGTTACTGTGATATTAAAAAAAATAAAGAAAAGTTGTTTTACATATTAAAAGTAACTGGGATATTAACAATTTTACTTAAAAAGTCACCTTTATATTAGTCAAAACCTTAATATCCCTGCTCTTTTTATTACGATATTAAAAAAAGTATGGGTGATATTAAAAAAAATAACTTTGATATTAAGAAAGTATGAGTATTAAAGTGATATTAAAAAAAACCATAGTATCATAATACCTTTTAACCATGAAAACGATTCTTTTCTAGAATTTTTTTTAGCGATTCTTAATAACTTTTTGTCCTCTTTCTTTTTATTATTTTTTCAGATTTTTTTGAATTATTTTTTTTGAATGGTACTGTGATATTATCCGCACCATCCCTACTTAAAAGTTAATCCGCACCTGATCCCTTCCATATATATATATATATATATATATATATATATATATATATATATATATATATATATATATATATATATATATATATATATATATATATATATATATATATATATATAAGATCATTTGAGGACCAAACTTTTTTTACATACAAAGGGACTAATCTCCACCCTCCATCTTCCCTCCATCTTTATTTGATCTAATAGATGAGATTAATCCCAACAATTTAAAAAAACCACTTTCATCCTTTTTTTTCAAATATTAATATCTTTCAAACCATTAATCGTTAAGCGAAAAAAATATACCGTTACGCCGGGAATTTAATTATCTTTCTATAGATAGGCACTTTGACATATTTTCGACAAATTTTTTTTTTCGTTTTTTTCACGTTTTTTATCGTGTCTGAAAAAATCATATATGATATTACATATTATATCATATATGATATGATATATCATATATGATATTTTTTCGGCCACGAAAAAAAAACGTGAAAAAAACGATTTTTTTTTCAAAAGTATATCAAAGTGCGCGTCTATAGAAAGATAATTAAATGTCCGTCGCGATGGTGTAATTATTTTCGCTTAACGATTAACGGTTTAAGAGATATTTAAATTATAAAAAATGGGTGAAATATTAAAATGCTTTGAATCTCAACCATTGATTTACATTTTAGATAGATGGTGAAGATGAGTCCCTTGATATGTGAGGAATGTTTGGTTTGTATAATAACTCGACTCATATATATATATATATATATATATATATATATATATATATATATATATATATATATATATATATATATATATATATAACAATGTAACCTTTTTGGCCTATAAATATGCATGAAGAAACCTTAGTTCAAAGTGAAAACACATGGAAGCCCTTCAATTCTGATGATAGGAAGTCTGTGTTTAGATAATAATAAAAAAATCCATCGTTCATTGCTGCTCATTCAAGATTCGAGGAGTTGACTTCTAAGAACAATTCCCTGAATTGGGTCAGTGTGGATTCCCCATTCAAACAACTTTATGCTACATGCATAATTGAGATTATGTAGTGTCATATATGTATAAATTAACTTTATCAAACCATATAACTGATTAAAAAACTATGTAAGTTTCTACAATTTGGTGCTAACAATGATGATGTATAAACTATATAAATTGTTGGAGTTATTATATCATGACAATCATATAAAATAAACAAAACACATCAAGTGAGCATAGCGGAAGCAATTATAACAAGATCATATAACATGTAATTAATTAATTAATAATAAATAGTAAACGTATCGTAGTGATTCTAGCCCGAACAAGAATCAAATGCAATCTTCAACTCAAGAACCCTAATTAGGGTTTATGTATTATAAGAATTACCCCTTACCTCTTTTGTAATTCAATCCAAGAATCAATCAATAGTGTGATTGTATCACGTTCTTGTACACACGTACTATTAGCGATTCGATGTGAATGCTAGTTCTTGATCACAATAAATTTACCAAACACTTTGTAATGTTCAAGGTTACTCGCAAATCCCTTTTCTTGGGGTCTCGCTCGTTGTCCTATGAACAAGAGAGGAAAAGAAGAAGTTTGGCCTTCTATTGAAATCAAGTGTACCAAAGGATGAATACATGGGGATGTATTTATACCCTTATGATAGATATCAAGTTTGCTATGGTTTCCGATGTGGGATTCCATAGTTTCGACCAAAACAAGCTCAAGAGAGGATTTCTAGAACCTTCTCTTGTCTTGTTTTACTTTCTTCGTATCCCGTTGACATTTACCGATCGTTAGTAAATTCCATTAATTACCTAACGCTCTTTAGTCGTTTATTGTGAATTAAATAATTAAATATAACATTTTATATTAATTATTTAAACATCGAGTCTCATACGTAAAGTGTGCAATCTCATGATCTCGAGATCGATCCTAACATACGACTACTAAAATAATGTCCATAAACTAACAGCTCCCACTTGGACATATTTTAATAGTGTAATCACATCGGTTAGCGTCTAGCAACACTTCGATGCCTCTAGTACAACTCGAGTAAGGCTCTTGGAAAAACCTTTTAATGATTTCTCATTATTATTATCCTTTTGTTTCTAATACCATGTTAATAAGGATATGGATCAAAGTCATTCCTTAATTAACCATTCTGTTTCTCGTTGTTTGTGATTGATCAAGATTACCAAATCTTCTGAACATATTCAGGGAAGATATTGGGCACGGCCATGCAAACATCTTGACAACCCTATGAGGGGCCCAGCAGTATTAAACTCCAAAAATTAATTTGAAAGAACAAATTCTATCTTGACTACAAGCAAAACCCACAAACTTTGTAACACTTCCGAAAACAACCATTATGACTACCAGTTACGTATAGCGTTAAGTTGTTCCACAAAAATGTATTACATTCATGACACTTATCTTGCATCTCAAGTCTGAGGATAACTTCTCATGATTTACTTAATAACAAAATCCATAAAGTAACATCATGTAGTTGGGATAAGTCATATATTCGGTATCATTGAATATCATCTGAAATGGCATGACTACGCATCAATATACTTTAAGTATATTATACCAACCTTCAGATTTGTCTTGATTTAATAATATTCCCATATAATTAACTGACAACGGACAATTTAGAATAACATTTATTCATGGATTAAACATGTAAAAACAGGATACAATATAAATTATAAATTAAACATACCATGTATTTAAATTTATTATAATATATTGTTTAACATCCCTTATCCAAATACTAAATAGATCAATGCATGATAACTCTTGTTGATGAATTATGTCTCAAGTAATAACATTCATACTTGTTGACAAAACATAAATCATCAAACTTTGATCTATCGGAATTTTAAGAATACTTATTTCAAGAATTCAACTATTGAAGTTCTTGTATATGCATACTCAACTGTTTTGATAATGCCATATTTCATAAATGTGTGACATCCTTAAACACAAATTTATGATAATCAAACTTCTAAACATTTTAAAGTTTAAAGTATTCTTATTCTCTTAATGTATAATGCAACTATGCTCTTATAAAGCATAACTATTAATAGCCAAGGATGAAATCCTTACCATAACTAGCATCGAGTGTCACCTCAATTTCATTAGCGTTATTGTATGCAAACAACAATATGCTATTAAAAATTTCCCGTAAACATTAATATCTATTATGTACTGTTTGATGCCCTTCAAACTTTCAAGTTTGTTAGCTATGACAATTTTCACAACAATTGAAAAATTGTTCATCTATAGAATTTGGAAGTTGTTCCAGATTTAGGATGTGATTCTATAATCAAACATATTCATTTAGAATATTACACAATTTATCTAATAACCTTTTAGATATTAATATTTCCAAATCATCTTGTAATCAAGCATGATACAACAAAACATGATGTACATGAAAAATCTTTGAGTCATACTTAGATTTTATTCATGTCATACATATCTATTTAGACTTTCTAAATAATATATCATGTTATATTAGATTTATTTACCGCACATGTTTCAACTATAAACATTGATTCCAAGGTTGTATGTCTTATTTTCTAAATCTTTCAAGTAAAGTTTCATTCCAAACTAAGACTTAACTTTTAACTTATATGGAATGTTACCTTTTATATGTTCTACAACATATATGATTTAAGAAATTAAACACAATACTCCCACTAGGTTTTAGGAATACTTAGAAATTATCTTATTTTAATTATAAATCAAAACATGAATTTAATAATTAAACATAAGAGTAATCTTCTAGATGCATGCATTTATCCATCCATGGATTATTGCACTTTGTACACTTCCAAAGATTTATTTGAATTCATAAACTCCTTTTGATTACTTATCGTCCTCGCTCAAGTAATCACTCAAGAAAGAGTTTTGATATTCCATTGTCAATTTCATAAATATGACAATCATAATCTTTATATATATTTAATGTATTTAGAAAAGAATATTCAATCACAGTTAATTGATTAAGTGTGATTAATAATTTTGTCATAAAACATACATTAAATACGTGTACAACATTGTCCATATGATTTCTATACAAAGATTTAAACCACAATTGTTACCTTATCTTTGAAGAAACTCATCTTTATTTTCTAGTCCAACTTATTAAGATAAACCACATTTCTAAAATTGATTATCTTTATGGACAACATCTTAATCATTCATAGCATGTGTACTTTACCCAATTTCATAATTGGTAATGTAGCGTGATGATTATCAGGTTTACAATAATCCTGTAAATCATAACCCTCAGCATATTCATCAAATATCTGAGATATATTTCTATTCTATGAATGATAATTCTATCATCTTGATATTTAGCATTTAAATGTCAAACTTTATTATCATCTTGAGATTTAACATCCAAATGTCAAACTTCATCATGATATTTACTAGTGTATTTTAGAAAATTATGTATCTTGTAATTTTATCTTTTAAAGATCAAAACTCCCACTTGCTTTTAGTAACTTTAAAGACTATCTTTAAATACTTAGCAAATAAAGAAACAATACAATGTTCTCTTTTGGGATATTACAAATACTTATTGATAGTTCCTGACTTAACTTTGTTAATAACCTCTTCATAAGCAGTTAAACAAATTTAGAACTTCAATTTAAGACTTAATGTGATTCATCACATTCATCACATTCCATCATATGATAATGCCTTATTAATCTTCTATGTTGGAGTTTTATTAAATATGTCCAAGTCACACTCAACATTCTAACCTTGATAACTTTTGGAAGAAAAGAAGTCATAGTTATCTTTAATCAAACAATATAACAAGAGTTTGATTTTCCTAACTGAACATACCATAAACATTTGATATTTCATTAGTATTAATATTGTAAGACAATCTAACAATATTAAAGATAACCATATTCCTTTTGACTTGTCTATTTACCAACTAATTCATTTTAATGGTATAATAATATTCAAGCCAATTACATGCTTTATAACACAAGTACTTTTTGCAAAGTCACTTCATGTCCATGTCTTTACAAGAAAACATAAACTGTTATAATCCCACTGATTGAGCCCAAACCACCTAACTTATATTGACCAAGGAATGGTCAACAAAGTCAAACAGCCTAGAGTCAATGCTCCGCGGAAGTATAAGGTTTCCCCGGGTCATTATGTCCCGACGAGGTGTGAATTGTAAACAAAACGGTTTCGTGATCGGGTGAATTTGGATGGAAAGGGGTTTGAGTGTGATTAAACTAAGGAATTTACAACGAAATAGCTTAAACAAGCTATATAAACAAGACTGGAAAGTTTGAAAACCCAGAAACGTTTAAAACTTAAAAACGCGTACGTTCAGATTAAAGTAATGCAAACGTACAAAATAAAACGCGAGTTTTAAAGAAATAAAATACTTATGGGTATGAAAATTACATTTTTACAATCCTAATAATAAAATAAACTTTTTAGAAAATTTAAATTACTTTTTACACTATTTAATTATTTAATATTAAATAAAAACTATTTAATACTTATTATTAATACTTAAATAACTAAAATACACTACAATATTATTTAAATACTAAAAAGGTGAAAATAAAATTTCTAAAATTATAAAATAACTAAAAATAAGTTTTAAAAATAAAAATAAGTGTTTTTGTCTTTTTGTGAATTTTGTATTAATTAATTACTAATTATCTAATTAACTATTTTAAATTAAGAAAATTACTAAATGAATATTTAAAATTCTAATAAAATTTCTAAAATTATTTTACAACATATAAAAGCTATAAAAAATATAAAAACTAGATTTTACTTAATAAAAACTAATAATGCTATTTAAAACTTAATATTAATTAATTTCTAATAAAACTAATATTAAATAGAATAAATACCAAATGATAAAATAAAAATCTGAAAATTTTATTATAACTACTTTAATATATGAGGAATTTAATAAAAATATAAAATAGCTAAGTACTTAATTAAAATTTAAAAATGAAAATTAAAATTAAATTACATTAAATAGAAACTATCACTTAATTTTAAATTGATTTTTCTTGGATTTTCTTTTACAAACCTATTTTACATCTAAAAATAGCAAACTTTTGTAAAAACAAACTTTTTAGAAACTAGAAATAAGCACTTGAGGTGCTTATTTGGTCAACAGTTGACTTATGTTGACCAAGGAGAGAAATAAGCTGAATTGGGCTACAGTGGGACCCACAAAGGTTGAATCTTGTGTAAGTAAGCTTGTGGTACTTATATAAGCTGGAATAAGCCAAGATGGACCCACAGAATAAGCAATAAGTTCACAATAAGCACACCAATACTTGCTTCAAAGCTGAAATAGGGACAGACTAGGGAAGCTGATTCAGGTGGGACCCAGGGGTTCTCAGGTCAAAGCCATGGTCAATACATGATCCCTACCAGGAGGGGGTTGAGGGGAACAAAGATGATGGCCTGGGGCCCACTGGGTTGGTCAGAAAACCACCACCAAGTGGTGGTGGTGGTGGTGT
Organism: Artemisia argyi; assembly: GCA_030686995.1. Lineage (NCBI taxonomy): Eukaryota > Viridiplantae > Streptophyta > Magnoliopsida > Asterales > Asteraceae > Artemisia > Artemisia argyi. The sequence continues at coordinate 141,212,827 of CM060690.1, forward strand.
GTCTGCTCAGACAGAGCAGAGATCAGCCCTGCAGCTCACTTTGAAGAGCTGTGGGGCCCACCACAAAAATGGTAAAAATGAAAGGGCTATGAAAAATGGGAGAAGAGCTGGTAAAATATCATTCCTAAAAATTTCAGATTCTAAAACCTATCACAAAATTCATAAATAAGCTTGGAATTTTAGGAAAATTCTGAAATAAGCACATTTGACTTTTCAAGCAACTTTGCTATTTTGACTTTTATGAACTTTGGGCTGATTAAACTGATTAAATAAGTTATGTTAAGCTAAGATACAACTATCCTAGGCTACAATGACAGTTTATGCAATGAACTTGTGGGTTTTGGGATCACAACTGTCCACAGTTGACAGTTAAGAGCCAAAGATGGTGATTTTGACTTCTAGACTAATAAGGTACCAGGTTTATGACTCAAAAGACCTAATAAGACCTACTACAGGTTGTCTAAAACAAAACAACAACTCAACAACAACAAAAGAGCAGCAATGAAGCTATAACCAAACACCCCTTATGGACTGTTTAAACCTAAATTTCAAAAAGTTAACACAAGACAAAGGTTGAAATTCACTATTTATGCTCTAATATTGTTATTACAGCAGAAATAAACAAAGAACAAACATAGAACAAGCATAAACAATGAATAGAGAGAAAGTTGTACAATATGAGAAATTCTTACAAAGCTTTTAACAAGTGAGAATGTAGAACCAAGAACAAGCCTATAGCTCCCCTTAGAGCACTATTACCCAATCCAAGCTCACCTCTTAAACCATCTCTGCTTCCTTATCTATCTTCTACACTAATTTTTTTTTTCTTTTTATTTTTCTTGATATTTTTATATTTTTGAACATTCTTACTAAAACTTGAAATCACTGAATTCCAATCTCACAAAAGTTTATAAACTACTTAAATGAACTTAAATAAACATGAAAACAACCATGTTAACTATTTTTGAATACAATTGAGATTTTCACTTCAAGGTGTCAAACTTGAATTTTAATTAAAAACTTGAAATTGATAACTAAATTATGTTTCTATTACATTTAAAACATCAAAATTACAACTTGAAAGCTAAAGTAAACACTGGAAATGTAAATTACACTTAATTCGACATAAAATTAAACTACCTACTCTAATACTACACTAACTGCTGCACTAATCTTCTTTTCTTGACTTTTTATAGTCCTGGAGGGTCCCACAACAAATCCCACTTGCTTTTGGAGCCGTTGGATCAGTTTTATCAATCATAGCCGTTGGACTCTTTTTGGCGGGAAAACTAATTTGGCAGGGTGTGGGATTGCTTGTGATAATTTGTGAGCATTTATGGATTCTTGGATGGTTGTGTTTGGAGGGGGAACAAGAACTGGGAGAAGTGAGGTGGAAGGATGGGAAGAGGAGGGGGGTTGCGTCTTGCAGTGGATTACCAGGTCCAAGTGGGGGAGAAAGGTATGGTCAAAGGGAGTTGACCGTTCTAAATAATAAAACGGACGGGTTTAATATTTTTAAGTGGAGTGGGCTTTGGTTGTTGATGGGCCAAGGTGGGGTGTTGGGTTGTGAGTGGGCTAAGGGTTAGGCAGGTTTGGATTTGGTTTTTTATGTTGGACCAGATTTTGGGTTTGTTTAGTTTGTTTGTTTAGTTTAGTTTAGTACTTAAGAAACCACAAGGACCACTTTTGTCATTTGCTGAAAATTAAGGACCAAACATGTAATCTTTCCAAAGTATTCATAAGGACCATAGATGCCAAAATTTTATTATCCCAAGGACCATTGATGAAGTTTTTCCATTTTAAAATACCCGAGGACCATAAATGTCATTTTACAAAAGATGAGGGACCAAACATGTAAATCTATAAAACTTCACACCAAGGACCTAAAATGACTTTTATGACTTCCTAAGGATCAAAAATGATTTTTCTTTCAAACTTATCCCACCAGGGACCTTTTCTGCCAAAATCTGTAACTTCAGGGACCAAACTGTAAATTTCCAAAACTTTTCCAATTTTTCACCAAAGGATTAAATATGACATTTTATGATTTCAAAATGACCTTTGGTGATAATTTTCCATATTTTGAATATCCAGGGACTAGTTTTGTAATTTTATGAAAGTTGGGGGACTGAAACTGCCAATTTTGCAAACTTTATACGTTTTTCGTTTGTTTTTGCTCATTTTGCATCTAAAACATATAAAACACGATTTTGAAATATTTTCAGTATTTTGATGCATTACTGAGTGTTTTTGTATGTTTTGCAGTTCAGATTAGACCAAAAATGATGAGTGTTTGAGCACTCATCAATCCCCCACACTAAACTGTTGCTAGTCCCTAGCAATACTGTTTTGAAAACTTGATGGATTTGAAAAACTCTTTACCAAAAGCCATCACTTCTGGAGTAGCCAGGTGTAAGAACTGTGGCACACCTGATAACCGTGTGATTTTGAGCAAACCACCAGCTGTCAACGGATTTGAGTAGTCTTTACCAAAAGCCGTTTGCTTCTGGACTAGCCAGCTCTTGATGGAATAGTCAACATCTTGGTGAGCTGATTACCAATTATGGACTTTCCACGGCCTTTACCACAAGCCATAATCTTGCGGGCTAGCCAACTCGTTTGTTTTCGGGGAGTTGATGAACCATACAATTTTGGGCAAATTGCAAGCCATAAACGGATTTGAGATGTCTTTACCAAGAGCCGTTTGCTCCTGGACTAGCCAATCCCTTTTGTCGTTTAGACAAGGCGGACTGATTACCACAAAAATTTTGAAGCACCAGTGAAAAAAATTTTTAAAAATTTTGAAATTTTGGCAAAAACGGGGGTATTATATAGTAAAATGTGATAAAATTCGCTAGAATAGCGAATACCCCCCCCCCCCCCCCCCACACACACACACTAAGCATGAATATTGTCCTCAATATTCAAAGTCCCGGCTATTATGCCGACATTTTGAACGTAAAAGGGAAACATTACAAGCTAAGCGTGGAAAACACCATTTTGTATTTTCACTTCTGTAATCATAGCATGGGGGACTCCCCCACACTTAGGGTGAAAACCCTATAAGCATGCTACTGTTTTTGTTTACCGAGTCGCTAGCTTGACTCGACCCCGAATTCATTTGTCCTTGGGGAAGCATGATGTGGAAGAAGGAATCTCAATCGGACTTTCATTCAAGATGTTTGGACAAACATTTGAAGCACGTGAAAGTTCCACACCGATGAGATAAGTATCCGGCTCAAGAAAATGATACATGAAAATGCCGGGATCAAATATAGTGTCTTCATTCCCGAAGGAGTGAAGAAGAAGAGAAGTCACCTTATAGGTGAAGAAAAGGAAGAAAACCATGATGTAAATCATGATTTGCTTTTCTTCCTCGAAAGCAGGCTCCGTAGCCTGAGTTTGGATTTCAAAGGGTAAGCTCGTAAACAACCCGGGAGGGTGGGTGGGAATTTGCAAATTCTCAAGATTGAGTGCATCTCCCCCCGGGATATCAAACTCCGGAGGAGTCATAACATGATGAGTGAGTTCACCGGAGAACTCCTCATGAAGAGAATTATTCACAAGATGTGAATCTGTGGACTCATGTTCCATTGTGGACTCATCACAATCCTCGTTAAAGATTGGATTATTAGAAATCATAGTGAATTCAGAATCGAATTCAAATAGAGGATTGGTGAGAGTCGTGTTGAATGTTTCGGGAACAAAGAGATTAACATTCTCTATTGGATTGTCGGGATAAGAAGTGAGTGACGGATCATGATATAGGAGACTTTCAATTTCTCCCAGATCGGCTTGGAAATCGAGGAGGCCATCATCACTTTCCAATGAAAGTGGATTGATGTGAGCAAGTTCATCAGCGAACTCCTCAAGAAGATGATCAGCATCAGTTTGTGGAACTGGTGCCTCAACATACTCGATGTCTCCATAAGATATACAATCATCGCTAAAATCTGAGAAAGTCTCAAATTGATCTTTAAGACACTCAATGGGTGAAGGAATATCACACATATCATCCAAAGTTCCCTGTGACTCTCTTGGGATTGGAACAAGGATCTCAACACTAGACTTTATGAATTCGTCCGATTCCTTTGCAGGAATAGTGTCAAGATGCTCGTCCCCCATGATCAAAGAGTGAGTGTGAACCTCGGGTGTGATAGCAGTTGTTTGAGATGGAATCTCAACTGCAGGGATATCAGCTGATGAACTTGATGAGGTTTTATAAAATTCAAGGATATCAAGTGTATCCTCATCATCAGGGATAAAACGGAACAAAGAGCTAGACTTGGCTGCTTTTTCTCTTGCAATGGATTCCCGAATAGATTTTTCATATTCATCTTGGGAATTTATTCTAGCAGCCTGCTCTTCAACAAGCAATTCTTCCATGGATTTTTGATGAGTATGTCTTTGGGCAAAGTCGTCAACTAAACCCTTAAGCTCATCAACGATTGTCATCAAATTTTGCATTTCTGGAAGAAGTGTTTGATTCATATCGTACTGTGGAGGTTGGTCGTAACAAGGTGTGTCAAAATTGTCACAAGGATATGGATTCCCCGTTTGACAATCTGAACTGAAGTGTGGACCTCCACAGAAATCACAACAGTAAAACTGTTGAGGCTGTGGGTTGTACGTGCTAGAGTCATAATCGTTATCAGGAAACTGCTCATAGACAAGCGTGTTTCCCGATTGACAATCAGAACTGTAGTGTGAACCACCACAGTACTCACAACAGTAAAACTGCTGAGTATCATGGTGTGGCAGCTGATGGAATAAATCAGTCGTGTCATGGTAAGAATAGGGATCTTGGTTATAGACAGACCCGTTTCCTGACTCTACCATGCCACAACCAGGGCAATTACCACCATTATGAGAACTACCACACCACTGGCAAACCAGAAAGTGTGGATGAGACATAGAAAGAATCAAATGGTTTGGGAGGGGTAGGGATGAAGAATCAAAGGTGCGAGAGGGTAAAGGTGAATATTTTTGGGTTTTTGGAAATACATTTTGTACAAATGAGAAGGAAAATCTTTTTGTGTTTTTGTTTTTATGAAAATATGAACAAGGATGGATAATTGTACAATGGAACGAATTCCAAAGACACTAATCAGAAAAACCGTTTAGATAAACGCGCACAACCTCCCCGGCAGCGGCGCCAAAAGTTGATTGAGCCCAAACCACCTAACTTATATTGACCAAGGAATGGTCAACAAAGTCAAACAGCCTAGAGTCAATGCTCCGCGGAAGTATAAGGTTTCCCCGGGTCGTTATGTCCCGACGAGGTGTGAATTGTAAACAAAACGGTTTCGTGATCGGGTGAATTTGGATGGAAAGGGGTTTGAGTGTGATTAAACTAAGGAATTTACAACGAAATAGCTTAAACAAGCTATATAAACAAGACTGGAAAGTTTGAAAACCCAGAAACGTTTAAAACTTAAAAACGCGTACGTTCAGATTAAAGTAATGCGAACGTACAAAATAAAACGCGAGTTTTAAAGAAATAAAATACTTATGGGTATGAAAATTACATTTTTACAATCCTAATAATAAAATAAACTTTTTAGAAAATTTAAATTACTTTTTACACTATTTAATTATTTAATATTAAATAAAAACTATTTAATACTTATTATTAATACTTAAATAACTAAAATACACTACAATATTATTTAAATACTAAAAAGGTGAAAATAAAATTTATAAAATTATAAAATAACTAAAAATAAGTTTTAAAAATAAAAATAAGTGTTTTTGTCTTTTTGTGAATTTTGTATTAATTAATTACTAATTAATTACTAATTATCTAATTAACTATTTTAAATTAAGAAAATTACTAAATGAATATTGAAAATTCTAATAAAATTTCTAAAATTATTTTACAACATATAAAAGCTATAAAAAAATATAAAAACTATATTTTACTTAATAAAAACTAATAATGCTATTTAAAACTTAATATTAACTAATTTCTAATAAAACTAATATTAAATATAATAAATACCAAATGATAAAATAAAAATCTGAAAATTTTATTATAACTACTTTAATATATGAGGAATTTAATAAAAATATAAAATAGCTAAGTACTTAATTAAAATTTAAAAATGAAAATTAAAATTAAATTACATTAAATAGAAACTATCACTTAATTTTAAATTGATTGTTCTTGGATTTTCTTTTACAAACCTATTTTACATCTAAAAATAGCAAACTTTTGTAAAAACAAACTTTTTAGAAACTAGAAATAAGCACTTGAGGTGCTTATTTGGTCAACAGTTGACTTCTGTTGACCAAGGAGAGAAATAAGCTGAATTGGGCTACAGTGGGACCCACAAAAGTTGAATCTTGTGTAAGTAAGCTTATGGTACTTATATAAGCTGGAATAAGCCAAGATGGACCCACAGAATAAGCAATAAGTTCACAATAAGAACACCAATACTTGCTTCAAAGCTGAAATAGGGACAGACTAGGGAAGCTGATTCAGGTGGGACCCAGGGGTTCTCAGGTCAAAGCCATGGTCAATACATGATCCCTACCAGGAGGGGGTTGATGGGAACAAAGATGATGGCCTGGGGCCCACTGGGTTGGTCAGAAAACCACCACCAAGTGGTGGTGGTGGTGGTGTGTCTGCTGAGACAGAGCAGAGATCAGCCCTGCAGCTCACTTTGAAGAGCTATGGGGCCCACCACAAAAATGGTAAAAATGAAATGGCTATGAAAAATGGGAGAAGAGCTGGTAAAATATCATTCCTAAAAATTTCAGATTCTAAAACCTATCACAAAATTCATAAATAAGCTTGGAATTTTAGGAAAATTCTGAAATAAGCACATTTGACTTTTCAAGCAACTTTGCTATTTTGACTTTTATGAACTTTGGGCTGATTAAACTGATTAAATAAGTTATGTTAAGCTAAGATACAACTATCCTAGGCTACAATGACAGTTTATGCAATGAACTTGTGGGTTTTGGGATCACAACTGTCCACAGTTGACAGTTAAGAGCCAAAGATGGTGATTTTGACTTCTAGACTAATAAGGTACCAGGTTTATGACTCAAAAGACCTAATAAGACCTACTACAGGTTGTCTAAAACAAAACAACAACTCAACAACAACAAAAGAGCAGCAATGAAGCTATAACCAAACACCCCTTATGGACTGTTTAAACCTAAATTTCAAAAAGTTAACACAAGAAAAAGGTTGAAATTCACTATTTATGCTCTAATATTGTTATTACAGCAGAAATAAACAAAGAACAAACATAGAACAAGCATAAACAATGAATAGAGAGAAAGTTATACAATATGAGAAATTCTTACAAAGCTTTTAACAAGTGAGAATGTAGAACCAAGAACAAGCCTATAGCTCCCCTTAGAGCACTATTACCCAATCCAAGCTCACCTCTTAAACCATCTCTGCTTCCTTATCTATCTTCTACACTAATTTTTTTTTTCTTTTTATTTTTCTTGATATTTTTATATTTTTGAACATTCTTACTGAAACTTGAAATCACTGAATTCCAATCTCACAAAAGTTTATAAACTACTTAAATGAACTTAAATAAACATGAAAACAACCATGTTAACTATTTTTGAATACAATTGAGATTTTCACTTCAAGGTGTCAAACTTGAATTTTAATTAAAAACTTGAAATTGATAACTAAATTATGTTTCTATTACATTTAAAACATCAAAATTACAACTTGAAAGCTAAAGTAAACACTGGAAATGTAAATTACACTTAATTCGACATAAAATTAAACTACCTACTATAATACTACACTAACTGCTGCACTACTCTTCTTTTCTTGACTTTTTATAGTCCTGGAGGGTCCCACAACAAATCCCACTTGCTTTTGGAGCCGTTGGATCAGTTTTATCAATCATAGCCGTTGGACTCTTTTTTGCGGGAAAACTAATTTGGCAGGGTGTGGGATTGCTTGTGATAATTTGTGAGCATTTATGGATTCTTGGATGGTTGTGTTTGGAGGGGGAACAAGAACTGGGAGAAGTGAGGTGGAAGGATGGGAAGAGGAGGGGGGTTGTGTCTTGCAGTGGATTACCAGGTCCAAGTGGGGGAGAAAGGTGTGGTCAAAGGGAGTTGACCGTTCTAAATAATAAAACGGACGGGTTTAATATTTTTAAGTGGAGTGGGCTTTGGTTGTTGATGGGCCAAGGTGGGGTGTTGGGTTGTGAGTGGGCTAAGGGTTAGGCAGGTTTGGATTTGGTTTTTTATGTTGGACCAGATTTTGGGTTTGTTTAGTTTAGTTTAGTACTTAAGAAACCACAAGGACCACTTTTGTCATTTGCTGAAAATTAAGGACCAAACATGTAATCTTTCCAAAGTATTCATAAGGACCATAGATGCCAAACTTTATTATCCCAAGGACCATTGATGAAGTTTTTCCATTTTAAAATACCCGAGGACCATAAATGTCATTTTACAAAAGATGAGGGACCAAACATGTAAATCTATAAAACTTCACACCAAGGACCTAAAATGACTTTTATGACTTCCTAAGGATCAAAAATTATTTTTCTTTCAAACTTATCCCACCAGGGACCTTTTCTGCCAAAATCTGTAACTTCAGGGACCAAACTGTAAATTTCCAAAACTTTTCCAATTTTTCACCAAAGGATTAAATATGACATTTTATGATTTCAAAATGACCTTTGGTGATAATTTTCCATATTTTGAATATCCAGGGACTAGTTTTGTAATTTTATGAAAGTTAGGGGACTGAAACTGCCAATTTTGCAAACTTTATACGTTTTTCGTTTGTTTTTGCTCATTTTGCATCTAAAACATATAAAACACGATTTTGAAATATTTTCAGTATTTTGATGCATTACTGAGTGTTTTTGTATGTTTTGCAGTTCAGATTAGACCAAAAATGATGAGTGTTTGAGCACTCATCACCCACTATACGTTATAAGTCATTTAACAATTTAATAACTTCATGTATAAAAAACACAACAAGATAACGTCTTACTTTATTATAAGTCTTGTAACAATTAAAAGATTTTATGTTTATATCTTTACAATGAAACATAAACATGTTTAACTAAAGTAATTATGAACACCATCCATTGGTTTCAATAGTAATTTCAAGTTAATTTATTACTTCACAATAATGTAAATAACATTATTCCTTTATTTATTTATGTCATTCCAAGAACACATAAATATTCAGATTGAAGCAGCATTAAATTACTTTATTAATTTATGTCATTCCATGAATTCATAAATATACAAATTAAAGTAGTCTTGATATCATATTGACACATGCATTAGATTACTTTATTAATTTATGTCATTTCATGAATTCATAAATATACAAATTAAAGTAGTCTTGATATCATATTGACACATGTTCTAATAGGTATCTAATTTAGAAACTATAAATTCTCATAGTTCAATTACATCAGTTGATCTGCTAGTAATGAAAATATGAAATTCACCTTGTTGTTGCAATCTAGCTAAGCTCTCACATAACATAAATTGTAACACCAAGTGTTTCTTGAATTAGATTAGTATAATTCATATTAGAACTTTATTCTCTTACCTTGCAGTCAAGAGAATCCATCATATCTTTATGAGTTGTTTCTTGCACACTTTAAAGATAACATTTCTCCCACTTGTGCATGGAACAACCTCATATAGTTGATAAACAACACGCCATGCATTTGTTTATGTGATCAATATGATTGTGTCATAGATTTTAGCATAACAAGTAGATGATGTAGAACAACAATGTCTAGTAAGGAAACGTACAAGACTATCCTTAAAAGTATGAGTGTCTATACTTGGAAAGTAATTATCTTTAGCTACCAAGATGTCAAAGCTTGTAACTCCCACTGAATTAAAGATCATTACAATAATTCCTTATTCAGTGATAAGTACACAATACTCCCACTGAATTTGACAACATTGTAAATGTTTCATATCCAGTGAAAACAAATATTGTGTCTTTAACTTTCCTACACCTTTAAATGTCCATGCGTAACAATTACTTATGCACTAAAGAGTGTATTCTACTACGTAAATGATGGACTATCCATCAAATGCTATTAACTTGAAAATTGGGCATGCAATTTCTTCCTTAACAGGTCTACCATCCTACAATGTATGTAGCACCTTTAAAATAGTCAAAACAACTAGTTTGTCTTTAAACATTTTGCAGGAATTAGTCTAGCTTCTAATTATAATAACTCATAAAATGTCATATATAATTTTCTGTTAACCAAATATCATATTTGTTACTAAGAATTTGATCACCAAATGAGGATGATAAAATCCCTATGAAAAATATTTGCAATTTTCTTAACTATTAAAAAATTTGCTATGAGTTATATTAGAATTTAGACATATCTAATATTCCTATTATCCTTTCTCATTCATGAAAAGGAATAGGATTGTGTCTCACTCTTCCTTCATAGAAAGGAGACTTCTTTTGTCTTTTAAGTAAATATTTCTTAATCAAACATTTGTTTGAAAACAGAACTAGATCAATTTACCAAAGCCCAAATACGTTTACGGTTTGAACGTTGCATTAATACATTAAAACGAATTACAAAATTCAATTTCAGTATTTTCGATAATTAAATCTTTAAGAAAATAAAATACCCGTTGGTAAATATTCATATAAACCATAGTATTTCCTTAAAGCTAGGATCCTAATTGACATAGTACCATTACATCAGTTGATCTGCTAGTAATGATAGTATTCAACAAGGTAATTGTCGAACAATAATTGCCAATATCATATTGCAATTCCTAAATTATTATGGGATTTACTTTCACAAAACTTTTGCAAAGTAAGCATTTTTCATCCCCATCTAATGCCTTGAGTCCAAGATCTCACTTCCTACTCAATTTAAGTCGTCTAACTTAAAAACTGCAAACTCACAAATCCATCACATCAGTTGATCTGCTAGCAATGAATTTATGAAATTTACCTCTCTATTGCAATCTCGCCAAGTTCTCACATGACGTAAATTACAACTTCAAGTGTTCTTAATTAGATGGCATTCGACTTAATTTTATAAGGGTATTAAATTTTGACGTGTAATCAAAATAATGTATGAACAAGCATGCATACAACTTCATAACATTGGTTTTATAAAACATTTTTTATTACCAATTTACTAAGAGTAAAATAACAAAGTTTTGATTGAGGTATCAGGTTCACCAATTAAAGAATTACCAACAATTATCATCCACTTATATCGTACTTTTGCATAAGCCCTAAGGCTTAGTGTTTCGGATAATCATTGTGGAATTGTGGTGAATTCACCCTTAAGATGACAGTGTACGTAATATAGTGATATAGGTAAGTCTAGAGTCGGCAACCAAGCAGTTGTAGAGAACCGGTAGGTGCATGAGCTTTAAAAACCCCTCTCTACAAGTACATTGGATGGCAACCTTCGGTCCGCCTTTCGCACACTATGTACAAAAACATCAATCAACCAATCCTTTGAAATTTAAACTCTTAAAAACCAAAACAATTTCATCATTTATTTAGTCCGTATTATTTTTCTATTCAAAAAATTACCCTTTTCGTGTATAAACATGTCTAACATAATAATAAACAAAAACAAGTAATATAAAATAAAAAATAAAACAACTAAATAAACATATACATAACATAACAATTAAATATGTATAAAACATGTAGCCACATGCAAATCTTATTCAATAGTCTTATTAATAATCAAATCTAGGTGTATAACGTATTTATTCAATTAAGGCTTTCTTCTTCTAGGAAAAAGAGCCACATACATCGATAAATCGATTGCGTAAGCCAAAACAAAATAAATACCACATAGCACATAATTGATTACTTAATATTGGAGTCTTCCCCAATTCGACATTTATTAATAAATTTACATGTTTCGATATAACTTAACCATTAATTCATATATACAATTTAAACCATTTAAATTATCACACAATATAAAATCCATGCAAATATGCACTTTTTCATGGATTTAGCTTAACAATTAACATATTGCACCAAGATCGTTTACTAAAACGCATAACAAATTACATGACATCCTAGGGTTTCTAATCATATTAAAATCAAAAACCAAAACCCTAAAACCCTTTAAGGTCTAAATCGACCCATAAAAAAAATTAGGGTTAGGAATCTAAACAACCCTAAAAACATGTAACTAAACAAATCAAGATCCAATTTTTATGCGTTTCGATAATTAATTACACATTATAACCTGGCTCTAGATGCCACTGTTGGAATTATTATATCATGACAATCATATAAAATAAACCAAACACATCAAGTGAGCATAGCGGAAGCAATTATAACAAGATCATATAACATGTAATTAATTAATCAATAATAAATAGTAAACGTACCGTAGTGATTCTAGCCCGAACAAGAATCAAATGCAATCTTCAACTCAAGAACCCTAATTAGGGTTTATGTATTATAAGAATTACCCCTTACCTCTTTTGTAATTCAATCCAAGAATCAATCAATAGTGTGATTGTATCACGTTCTTGTACACACGTACTATTAGCGATTCGATGTTGTCACAACTCGTAATTTCCGGTCATTTTCCAAACCTCGACAATTTACTATTCACAAGTTACTATTCACCATTTACTATTCATCGATCGCTATTCATCGTTTTTGAGGTCAATTTGACATTTCGAGAAACATTCGGAAATTTTACTATTCACTTGACACTATTCATTTCCGAGAGAAAACCACTATTCACGTGCATTACTCATTTCATCGTAAACTTAGTTTACGGGTATTCAAAATTCGCGTAACCGTATTGGTTCAGGAGCGAATTCATGCATTACCATTGGGACATCTCATACGGACTAGAAATAGTCTTCATATCATCATTGAGGCACTTGCATACTATTCCACTCGTAGGGTATTCAAATTATATTTTTAATATAATTAACGAATTACGTATGTTTATTTTAAATAAACACTAATACGCGAACTATAAACGAGAATAACACGTCCGACACTCCCGACTATGATCCCAATATATTTTTATACTCATTCTTATAATATAAAAATTATATTATTAATTTACCCGGTGTTTTGAGATCGATTACTATATTTCACGGTCGGAGCTTATTACTCAGTCGGTTTGCGATATTTCAACCCGATAATTATTCTAATACTCGTTTCTCACCAGGAATAATATTTTACAACTTTTACAACTTCATCGTATTTTATTTCACCTCGGTAACATTTATTTTTAGTTAACTCGGTACCCGATAACACCCAATACACAACCAAAACTAAACTAATACATATGTTTGGAGACAAGAACATTAACTAGTCATTTTTTTCTTCCTCCTTTCCCCTAAATCACGCCACTATGCCCCCTAGCCTTTCTATGTGATATTTAAAATACAAAGACCATAAGACTTGCAAAAATATCTATACATTTACCTACACCATTCAAGAAACTAGAGAAAACTTCCTTCCTTTCTCTCTTTGGGGTATAATCGGCCAAGAATAAGAACACAAGAAGAAACCATAATTTTTCCAAGATCAAGTGATAATCAAGGGTATTTAGTATTTCTTGTTAGAGTTTTGAAGTTAAAACATAAGGTTTTGCAAGTTTTTCATCTCCACTAGTCCACTAATCTTTCAAGTAAGTATGTCAAACTAATTTTCCTAATTTTATCAAGTTCTTATTATGTTCATATGGTTTTTATACAAGATCTTATGCATTTGATAGCTTATACCACTTTATTTTACAAACTTATAACTTTTGAAGCTTAGAAAGTGATTATAGTTAGATCCTTGTTAGATCCACTTGGTTTATGATGTTTAGGAACCCATCACACCCTAAGAAGGTGTATGGTAGGATTAGACTAGTTTTGTGGTGATTGAAAGTGGTTTGATTGGTTTTGGGACAAGTTACAAACTAGAAAACTCATTTTTGGCACTAATAGAAAAGTGGCTGTCCTTATTTTGAAAACGTGGCCAACTCAGTAGGTTGTGGGTATTATTTGACCAAAGATTTAGAAAATACATTCCGAGACGAAACTATGTCCGAAAACGGGGATAAAAACGAGTTAATAACGAAGGAGTTATGATTTTCCGAATATTAAGAACGAAAAATACTTTCAAATATAGGTTCTGTCCCAAATCGCCAATTTCAGAAAACTCAGGGGTTTCTGGGTAACATTGGGTTAGATATTCAGAAAGTACTTTCAAAAACGAAACCGTGGCCGCTTGAATCACTAAAATCCGAGTTACGACGAAAAAGATATACTATTTTCTATTTTAACGACGAAAACTATTTACTGAAAAATACCTTGCTGTCCCACGATTTTCATGGACTGTTTCGAGGCCTAAAATTTGATTTAGCCGTCCCGATTTATCAAAAATATATTAGTATGCCATCCCATGATTCCGGGGATATAAAGAGCGTAGAAAACGAGCTTATAATTAAAAAGATACAAGCGTTTGAACTTAGACGATTTTTACAAATTTCCATCAGCTTTTCTATTATTATTTTGCCGTAAAACTGTCTTTGCGAAACACCACTTTCTCGGCTGTTTTTCTTTATGATCGGATCAGTTTGAGTCCGAGCCGTAGTTTTATGAAATCAAGACCTTCCAGCAAGCTTTTCAAATCAATTGGCCGTTCGTCGAATAGACTTATAACAAATAAACTACGACCTCATCTATATACCCGATAAACTATATATTTTTGACAGCTTTTACTATAATGAAATTTTCTAAGTGTTGAACATAATACTTTCAAGTAACAACAATAAGAGTCGATTTTCTCATCGATCGAGACCCGTATCGCCAAAGGTTAAATGACGCGACTTCTAGATATTGTTACAAGGTTTTCAAAAACGAGGAATATAACACTAACATTTTTATACGATATACTACGACAAGTTTTTATAACTCCTATTGGACTTATTTTTCCTAAGTATGGAAACTATTTTACTATGACGATAACTAGTATTTCCAAGTTACGAGTGGTATAGGCATCATGTGCACGTGCATTCATTTCATTATGTCATGATCTAAGGTAGATCGTTATTACTCATATTAGGTTGCGGTTAGAGATCGTGCCTCCTTTCAGTGTATCCATTCTTGTCATCATTGCTATCGCTCCAGGTGAGTTATAGCCCCTACTATTTTGATTGTTTTGCAAACTCTTTGGGGGAGAATACATGCTTGTTTTACTTAAAACGCATTACTTGTTTTACCTGGTTGATTTCTCAAATATTCCCAGCTTTGTCTAAATATATATTTGATCATCTGCACTTCATTAGTATGCTTGACTACCGGTATTTTCTTTGGTATATTTAACCACCTGCATTCATTGGTATGTTTGATTTTCTTGTATTTCATGGGATTGATTAAACTTATGTACATGACCACATTGTCATAATTTGTTTATCTGGCGACATTGTCAGTATTGTTTATCTGGCGACATTGTCAGTATTGTTTTCTGACGACATTGTCAGCGTTATTTATCTGGCGACATTGTCAGTATTGTTCATCTGGCGACATTGTCAGCGTTATTTATCTGGCGACATTGTCAGTATTGTTTGGATAACCTCATTGACTGAATCATTTTATTTATATAGCCGTTTTGCTATATTTATCTGGGAATTTGGATACCATTATTACTTTTGTTCACGTAGACTTTAATACTTTTGGCAGTGGGTTGTAAACACACAGGTTACAAGTCTCTTATGGCGGGACTTGCGACTGAGTGGATTTACGATGCCTTTGCTGGGCGATCTTTTCTCTATAGGTTTTGCTTGTTAAACAAACTCTATGAACTCACCAACCTCGTGTTGACACTTTAGCATGTATTTTCAGGTTTTAAGCTATGGCACGCTACAGGAGGTTTTGGCAGGGCATGGCATGGTCATAGAAGACTCTGATTATTTATACGGGGACCGTTTTAAACTACTTTTAAGGGCCTACTTCCGCACTACTTTTAACGATGTAAATTCAACATTTTTGATTAAACGATTTTATTCTAAATGATTAAAGTGAAAACCATTTTTATACTTGTGTTGTAATACCAATTGAGTTACATCCCAGCTACATGTATGCTTCCGCTGGACCCGATTTTGGGGGTGTGACAGATTGGTATCAGAGCTTTGGCTATAGCGAACTAAGTGTTTTTAAAACCTAGACTATAGCTACTTTTACGAAAAACTTAACCCTATGACCGTCACGTGCCTGCCTGCCAAGATGATGCCTCACTTGTGGTTTGTTGCTGACTTAGGTGATGAGATTTGTGTCTCATTATCTGGTATATTATACTCACTTATTCTAGTTGATTTCTATCATTGTCTTTCATATAAGCATGTTCACGTATCATATATGTCACCCTGTTATGTTTCTCCCTGCATAGTTTCATTATTCGACCTCGAGTTTGGTCACCTGCCTTAGTCTTTCTGAACGTCTTGGTATTGGGAAGGACATGGTATTAGTATAACTGAACTGAGTATTTCAAAATTCATGGAACCTCGGTGGAATATAGACTGGTCATCTATATTCAACCCGGGATAGTGAGATATAGGCTGACCACCTATGTCTGACTCAGAGATGAATTTTGCAACACTGAGAATGGTTATAATAAGATTATGTCTGGATTGAATTCTCAACTCATTTTCTAAATGTTTCATTTACGTGTGTGTATACTCTCGTTGTCATAACATTCCTACTTTTCATCACTTCGTGAACCACCGATTGGAAGCTTGTCAACTAGACATTTTATTTCATGAATCTTCATATTTATACACAATGCACTTACATTTTCTTTTATCACAATCTCGTTTTGTCGCACTTATCACAGTCTTTTCCCTTCTTACTATCACTATCATTTCCTTTTCCACCCCCATATATATATAGGAATTAGGTGACACCTTATAGAGTCCTATGTCACTCATCACTCACTACTATCAATATTGATAAGTGGATATTATCAATGACCTCCCTAGGAAAGACTTTCCATACCATCTATGAGGAGGATCCCTCGGTACAGTAAGACCATTCAAAACTCAACAGAAATCCCAAGATATCACAAAACCATTCGAACCACTATCACTGGCCTAATCACCAAAAATTCCATCATCTGGAAAGTATTGGCTTAACTAAATTATAAAGATTCGTTTCGATACGAGTGCTCACTAAGCAACGCCATAGAGATAAATCCAACCTTTTAACCGAGACTATAAATTGAACATGTCCTCACCAATAGACTTTATTCGAACGTGTTAGACACCTATGCCTTTGTGCAGACATACATACCTGACTATTTTATCCTCTTAATATTTTCACTTTAAATGGATTTTTCTCCAAACTATAGTTATGCAAAACATATATCTTGTAAGAAATACTTTTCTAAGACACTTATTTTGACAAGCAAATTTCTTTTGGTTACTCTTTTACAAAACTATTGAATGTTAAGAAAATTTTAAACATCGATCTTTTGGTAAACCATATCATCCACCTTATGTTGAAAACTGTCCTATCTTGCGTAACTATTAAATTTTGAAACATCAAGAAAAATGTTACTTAGAAAGCCGTTTGCTTAAAAAAAAAAAAAAAAAAAAAAAAAAAAAAAAAAAAAAAAAAAAAAAAATTAAAAAAAAATTCATTTACTCAGAGAAGGTTTATGAACAAAATACACAATCTCAAAACAAACTTTGAAAATCAATCACTATATTACCTCACTTATACATTTAGGATTTGTGATTTGACGACATAGAGCCTGGGAAAATCTTAGTAATGGAGACTAAGCACCGTAGGTGGAGAAAGACTCAATTCCTGACATCCTGCGGAGGATCCCAACCTTATCCTAATCTATTATTTTCAACAACACCCTTTTACGGATTTAACCCTGTAAGTCTTTCAAAACAAGATTCATGATACCCATTTCAATTATTCCTAATAAAGGAATTTAATTCACCTCAACTCCTAGCGATTTCATTAAGATCTCTTTGGAACCACACCACCTATCATTTGTAGACCAATGGTCAGAATTTGAGATTGATTTAAACATAGGGAGATATGCCCAAATCGGGTGTGATTGACTCTAGAAATGGTTGGACTAACCATTTTCCATAAATCAGATTCCTTTATAACCATAGTTACCACACGAGCCTAGAGACTATACCATTTAAAGCACTCTATGGTCGAAGTGCCCCTATCCATTGACGAATTGAAATTGGAAAATCCTAACTCACTAGTCTAGTAGGCATTCATGAAATAACCAGAAATTTCCTACAAGTCAAGAATCAATTACAAATTCTATAAGTTGTAAACCATTAAAACTTCAAGTTGGTAGCCAGATCATGTTGAAAGTTCTGCCTAGGAAAGGCATGATATCATTCAGAAAACTGGGAAAGTTGAACCCGATATACACTGGACCACGTAATATTTCAGACAGAGTAGGCCTGGTGGCCGTCAGACTTGAGCCTTGTTAGAGAACAACCGGATTACACAACCATGTTTCACCTATTCAAATCTCAGGAAATGACTTTCAGATTAGTCACTCGTGATCCCATTTGGAAAGGAACCCAACCCAAGAACAAACGTAGACTTGGTAATAACCAATAGAAATCATGGACCGTTAGGTCAAACGGTTGAAGCGGAGTCGAATTCCTATCGTGGAAGTTCGTTGGAATTCTCAATTATTATCATCTTTTTACCAATATACTTTAGAGACCAACCAAAACTGAACTTCGGGACGAAGTTCCTGTTAGAAGGGAAGACTGTCACAACTCGTAATTTCCGGTCATTTTCCAAACCTCGACAATTTACTATTCACAAGTTACTATTCACCATTTACTATTCATCGATCGCTATTCATCGTTTTTGAGGTCAATTTGACATTTCGAGAAACATTCGGAAATTTTACTATTCACTTGACACTATTCATTTCCGAGAGAAAACCACTATTCACGTGCATTACTCATTTCATCGTAAACTTAGTTTACGGGTATTCAAAATTCGCGTAACCGTATTGGTTCAGGAGCGAATTCATGCATTACCATTGGGACATCTCATACGGACTAGAAATAGTCTTCATATCATCATTGAGGCACTTGCATACTATTCCACTCGTAGGGTATTCAAATTATATTTTTAATATAATTAACGAATTACGTATGTTTATTTTAAATAAACACTAATACGCGAACTATAAACGAGAATAACACGTCCGACACTCCCGACTATGATCCCAATATATTTTTATACTCATTCTTATAATATAAAAATTATATTATTAATTTACCCGGTGTTTTGAGATCGATTACTATATTTCACGGTCGGAGCTTATTACTCAGTCGGTTTGCGATATTTCAACCCGATAATTATTCTAATACTCGTTTCTCACCAGGAATAATATTTTACAACTTTTACAACTTCATCGTATTTTATTTCACCTCGGTAACATTTATTTTTAGTTAACTCGGTACCCGATAACACCCAATACACAACCAAAACTAAACTAATACATATGTTTGGAGACAAGAACATTAACTAGTCATTTTTTTCTTCCTCCTTTCCCCTAAATCACGCCACTATGCCCCCTAGCCTTTCTATGTGATATTTAAAATACAAAGACCATAAGACTTGCAAAAATATCTATACATTTACCTACACCATTCAAGAAACTAGAGAAAACTTCCTTCCTTTCTCTCTTTGGGGTATAATCGGCCAAGAATAAGAACACAAGAAGAAACCATAATTTTTCCAAGATCAAGTGATAATCAAGGGTATTTAGTATTTCTTGTTAGAGTTTTGAAGTTAAAACATAAGGTTTTGCAAGTTTTTCATCTCCACTAGTCCACTAATCTTTCAAGTAAGTATGTCAAACTAATTTTCCTAATTTTATCAAGTTCTTATTATGTTCATATGGTTTTTATACAAGATCTTATGCATTTGATAGCTTATACCACTTTATTTTACAAACTTATAACTTTTGAAGCTTAGAAAGTGATTATAGTTAGATCCTTGTTAGATCCACTTGGTTTATGATGTTTAGGAACCCATCACACCCTAAGAAGGTGTATGGTAGGATTAGACTAGTTTTGTGGTGATTGAAAGTGGTTTGATTGGTTTTGGGACAAGTTACAAACTAGAAAACTCATTTTTGGCACTAATAGAAAAGTGGCTGTCCTTATTTTGAAAACGTGGCCAACTCAGTAGGTTGTGGGTATTATTTGACCAAAGATTTAGAAAATACATTCCGAGACGAAACTATGGCCGAAAACGGGGATAAAAACGAGTTAATAACGAAGGAGTTATGATTTTCCGAATATTAAGAACGAAAAATACTTTCAAATATAGGTTCTGTCCCAAATCGCCAATTTCAGAAAACTCAGGGGTTTCCGGGTAACATTGGGTTAGATATTCAGAAAGTACTTTCAAAAACGAAACCGTGGCCGCTTGAATCACTAAAATCCGAGTTACGACGAAAAAGATATACTATTTTCTATTTTAACGACGAAAACTATTTACTGAAAAATACCTTGCTGTCCCACGATTTTCATGGACTGTTTCGAGGCCTAAAATTTGATTTAGCCGTCCCGATTTATCAAAAATATATTAGTATGCCATCCCACGATTCCGGGGATATAAAGAGCGTAGAAAACGAGCTTATAACGAAAAAGATACAAGCGTTTGAACTTAGACGATTTTTACAAATTTCCATCAGCTTTTCTATTATTATTTTGCCGTAAAACTGTCTTTGCGAAACACCACTTTCTCGGCTGTTTTTCTTTATGATCGGATCAGTTTGAGTCCGAGCCGTAGTTTTATGAAATCAAGACCTTCCAGCAAGCTTTTCAAATCAATTGGCCGTTCGTCGAATAGACTTATAACGAATAAACTACGACCTCATCTATATACCCGATAAACTATATATTTTTGACAGCTTTTACTATAATGAAATTTTCTAAGTGTTGAACATAATACTTTCAAGTAACAACAATAAGAGTCGATTTTCTCATCGATCGAGACCCGTATCGCCAAAGGTTAAATGACGCGACTTCTAGATATTGTTACAAGGTTTTCAAAAACGAGGAATATAACACTAACATTTTTATACGATATACTACGACAAGTTTTTATAACTCCTATTGGACTTATTTTTCCTAAGTATGGAAACTATTTTACTATGACGATAACTAGTATTTCCAAGTTACGAGTGGTATAGGCATCATGTGCACGTGCATTCATTTCATTATGTCATGATCTAAGGTAGATCGTTATTACTCATATTAGGTTGCGGTTAGAGATCGTGCCTCCTTTCAGTGTATCCATTCTTGTCATCATTGCTATCGCTCCAGGTGAGTCATAGCCCCTACTATTTTGATTGTTTTGCAAACTCTTTGGGGGAGAATACATGCTTGTTTTACTTAAAACGCATTACTTGTTTTACCTGGTTGATTTCTCAAATATTCCCAGCTTTGTCTAAATATATATTTGATCATCTGCACTTCATTAGTATGCTTGACTACCGGTATTTTCTTTGGTATATTTAACCACCTGCATTCATTGGTATGTTTGATTTTCTTGTATTTCATGGGATTGATTAAACTTATGTACATGACCACATTGTCATAATTTGTTTATCTGGCGACATTGTCAGTATTGTTTATCTGGCGACATTGTCAGTATTGTTTTCTGACGACATTGTCAGCGTTATTTATCTGGCGACATTGTCAGTATTGTTCATCTGGCGACATTGTCAGCGTTATTTATCTGGCGACATTGTCAGTATTGTTTGGATAACCTCATTGACTGAATCATTTTATTTATATAGCCGTTTTGCTATATTTATCTGGGAATTTGGATACCATTATTACTTTTGTTCACGTAGACTTTAATACTTTTGGCAGTGGGTTGTAAACACACAGGTTACAAGTCTCTTATGGCGGGACTTGCGACTGAGTGGATTTACGATGCCTTTGCTGGGCGATCTTTTCTCTATAGGTTTTGCTTGTTAAACAAACTCTATGAACTCACCAACCTCGTGTTGACACTTTAGCATGTATTTTCAGGTTTTAAGCTATGGCACGCTACAGGAGGTTTTGGCAGGGCATGGCATGGTCATAGAAGACTCTGATTATTTATACGGGGACCGTTTTAAACTACTTTTAAGGGCCTACTTCCGCACTACTTTTAACGATGTAAATTCAACATTTTTGATTAAACGATTTTATTCTAAATGATTAAAGTGAAAACCATTTTTATACTTGTGTTGTAATACCAATTGAGTTACACCCCAGCTACATGTATGCTTCCGCTGGACCCGATTTTGGGGGTGTGACAGATGTGAATGCTAGTTCTTGATCACAATAAATTTACCAAACACTTTGTAATGTTCAAGGTTACTCGCAAATCCCTTTTCTTGGGGTTTCGCTCGTTGTCCTATGAACAAGAGAGGAAAAGAAGAAGTTTGGCCTTCTATTGAAATCAAGTGTACCAAAGGATGAATACATGGGGATGTATTTATACCCTTATGATAGATATCAAGTTTGCTATGGTTTCCGATGTGGGATTCCATAGTTTCGACCAAAACAAGCTCAAGAGAGGATTTCTAGAACCTTCTCTTGTCTTGTTTTACTTTCTTCGTATCCCGTTGACATTTACCGATCGTTAGTAAATTCCATTAATTACCTAACGCTCTTTAGTCGTTTATTGTGAATTAAATAATTAAATATAACATTTTATATTAATTATTTAAACATCGAGTCTCATACGTAAAGTGTGCAATCCCATGATCTCGAGTTCGATCCTAACATACGACTACTAAAATAATGTCCATAAACTAACATAAATAACATGTATAATACTATTTTTTAAACGTACATATACTTTTATCGACAACTTTCTTTTAATTTTTTTATTCTTTTTTAAATTTTAAGGCATTCACGTGATGAACATTGACTACACAAGTGTTTTGATGTTGAGTGCACACCTTTGCTCTTCAATACTATCACTCAGTTGGAGAAGACGATACTTTCATATTTATTATTTTAATTGTTACAAACCGAATTGTTTATCGAATTATTGACCTATTACTTATTATTATTCCCAGTTTACGTTCCTTACTGTTTTTTATTTTATTCACACACGTAACCTTTTGATAAATAATTGCTTTAAAAATCTCCATGATTCCACGGGTCAGTCACATGGTTCAACCCCTATGCTATAAACACCTGTAATTAGCCTCATATGGGTTGTCTTGGTGCGTCGCATTGAGATTGTGACTTTGTTCCAAACAGGTTGACTTTGGCTATTGATACATATCATGTTTGTACAACTTTAGCTATGGTTGTCATTTGTAACGAAGATGGGAATATATTGAAAAGTATTACAAACATTGTTTAAAAAAGAAGTATTTTAAGGCTTTCGATCAAACCTGAAAAGGTATGTACATCTGAAAAGGTATGTACATCTATATAACTAATACGTTTAGTACGATTTTTAAAATTTACATACAATCTTATCACGAACTTCATTTTTCGCTTACTTTTAGGTTATCAACAAATGCTCATTGCAGATTTGCTTTTCATCTACATTATCAAGATTGGAGCACGTGTGCATTGCCGTTTATTACATTTTTAGTTACAAGCATTGTACTCATAATATCATTGACTTATTAGTTGATATTTCTTTCGAATAAATGATTCATCCTGTTTAGTTTGTGATTTTTTCTTACTTTGTTTATACACACTAATTTTGTTTTTGCACGATCTCATCTAAAAACCCGTGGGTTACCACGGGTCTATAAGCTAGTATATATATATATAACAATGTAACCTCTTTGGCCTATAAATATGCATGAAGAAACCTTAGTTCAAAGAGAAAACATTAAAAATACTTACATCCAAAATCACATGGAAGCCCTTCACTTCTACGTCTTGCTTCTCGGCTTAGCCTGGTCCATATATTTAACAGATATGTCATTCCAAAGATGAGAAATCTTCCACCAACTCCATTTTCACCCTTAGCATTAATAGGCTACCTTGGTTTCTACAGGCAGCAA
This sequence comes from Artemisia argyi, assembly GCA_030686995.1. NCBI lineage: Eukaryota > Viridiplantae > Streptophyta > Magnoliopsida > Asterales > Asteraceae > Artemisia > Artemisia argyi. The sequence continues at coordinate 141,236,870 of CM060690.1, forward strand.
CCACTCCACCGAACTCTTACACAAATAGCCTCGCGATACGGCCCAACTTTGCTACTCCAGTTTGGCTGCAGGCGAGTCCTCTTAGTTTCCTCGTCATCAGCTGCTGAAGAACTTTTTGCCAAATATGATCTGCTATTTGCAAACCGACCTAAGTTGATTACAGGAAAGGAATTTGGATGTAATTATACTAGCCTCGCTTCAGCACCACATGGTCCCCTTTGGCTTCACCAACGTCGTGTTGCAACCCTTGAGATACTCCCATTTCATCGTCTGTCAGGCCAAGATGGCTCAATTGCTAATGAGGTGAAGCTGTTGCTAGGTAGCCTTTTTCGTACCAAGAAGGAAATAGTAGAGTTGAAATCTGTCTTTCTAGACCTTGTCTTTGACGTGATGATGAAGATGTTTGCTGGAAAACGGTATTTACAAAACCATCTTTCTTCTTAAAGTTGAACATCCATATATATAGAATCTTGAATAATGTAAAATCCTGAAATAATATATTACTGAAGTGTAACAGGTTTTGTCGAATATAATATATATCCTTCCGAAAATGTATAATTACATATATATCTAAAGCATGCATAAAAATCATTGTACTATGTGCATCTAAAACTTGTGCAAAGGATATATATGCAATTATTCACTTTGGGAGGGATATATATGCAATTCTGCCAATATAATTTTGGTAGTTTTTAGTTAACGTGGCTTTCAAAGAGAGCGTTTAAGTTAGAGTTTCAAACATGCATGCTCCTTCAATATTTTTTTTTGAAATTACTTATAGAGTCAAGTTATTCTACAAACCAAACATTCCTCACATACCAAGGGACTCATCCCCACCATCCATCTAAAAAGGAAATCAATGGTTGAGATTAAAAGCATTTTATTATTTCACCCATTTTTTATAATTTAAATCTCTTAAACCGTTAATCATTAAGCGAAAATAATTACACCATCGCGACGGACATTTAATTATCTTTCTATAGACGGGCACTTTGATATACTTTCGGAAAAAAAAATCATTTTTTTCACGTTTTTTTTCGTGGCCGGAAACAAATCATATATGATATTGCATATCATATACGATATGTAATATCATATATGATATTACATATAATATCATATATGATATCATATATGATATTATATGTAAAATCATACATGATATTGCATATCATATATGATATGCAATATCATATATGATTTTACATATAATATCATATATGATATGTAATATCATATATGATATTATATGTAATATCATATATGATTTTTTCGGCCACGAAAAAAAAATGTGAAAAAAACGAAAAAAAAAAATTGTCGAAAATATATCAATTAGCCTATCTATAGAAAGATAATTAAATGCTCGTCGTAACGGTATATTTTTTTCGCTTAACGATTAACGGTTTAAAAGATATTAATATTTGAAAAAAAAAAATATGAAAGTTGGTTTTTTAAATTGTTGGGATTAATCTCATCCATTAGATCAAATAAAAATGGAGGGAAAATGGAGGGTGGAGATTAGTCCCTTGGTATGTAAAAAAAGTTTGGTCCTCAAATGATCTTTACTCATTACTTATATTGTTAAATTTGATTTGAAAACACAATGATAATCCAAAAAACTCTATATTCCATATAGTGTAAGGTTGTTGACTTTTTTTTTTTTTTTTTTTTACTACGGCTATCATATGAATACCAACTGAAAACTAGCAAAAAGGAAGAATGCATAAGCAACAACACATATCTAGATGAAGAAACAACGAAGGCTAGCATGAGGCCACACCAGTTTCTGAAAACTATCCACAACTCATTACGTACCTAGCCTTTACTCAACAAAAAGAAAAGTCTATCTTTTAGTATATTTTATTAACTTCAAGTACCAAGTGTTAGACGCGATTTTTTTATTTACGTTGTTTTTTATAGGTATGGCGAAAAGAAAAAGGCGGCAGAGGATGACCAAGTGAAAGATTATGCGATCCGTTCATTCAGGATTACGACAAAAGAGATTGATGTAGGGTATTTTATGCCAATATTGAAGTTTCTGGGACTGAGAGGGTTAGAGCGAAAGTGCAACAAGTTGCAGAAACAAGGAGATGCAGCCATGGACAGCTTAATTGAAGAGATAAGGAAAAAGATACCTGAGTTTTCTAATGGATCTGGAGAGACAGAAGAAAAAGTGATAGAATTCTTGTTGGCTAGACAGAAGGATCATCATAAACGTTACAGTGATAACACTATCAAAGGACTGTTGCTCGTAAGTTCATTTGTCACGATCTTATAATTTTTTTACCACAATATAATACATTGGTTTTGATTTTCAAAGCAAAATTTGTAGCCAAATTTACTAGATACAAACTTTCATGATGAAATTAAAAGCCCAACTGATAGATGGTTGGTTGGATAATAGGGTACCTCTTGTTTCAAAGAAACAAACAAAGATATTTGCCAAGATAATTTCACTATACATATGTTAATGATGTTGTAAATTCCCCATGACATTTGTGACGGTTTATCATGTGTATGTTTTTTAGGTTTTCTTGTCAGCAGGTACTACTACAACGGCAAGTATACTGGAATGGGCATTTTCACTTTTGTTGAACCATCCAGAAGTTCTACATAAAGCACAAAGTGAGATCGATAATCATGTTGGCAATGATCATTTCTTAGAGGAGTCAGACATAGAGCATCTTCCTTATCTTCGTTACATTGTTAAGGAGACACTGCGATTATACCCAACTGCACCTTTGCTTGTTCCTCACGAGTCGTCAAAGGATTGTAAAGTTGGAGGGTATCATGTACCTAAAGAAACCATGCTGATGGTGAATGTTGGGCTATTCAAAATGATCCCAGTATATGGGCTGAACCAACAAAGTTCAATCCAGATAGATTTAGAGATATTGTAGACGAAAGAGATGGTTTTAAGCTAATGTCCTTTGGATATGGAAGAAGGAGTTGTCCTGGGAAGCACATGGCGGTGCATGTGATCACTTTAGCTTTGGGCTCACTTATACATTGCTTTGAATGTGATACGGCTGGCCGAGCCCATGGCCTATTTAGGTTTTAAGGATTACTTTGTCTTATAAATACTCTTGTAAACATTTATTATAATCATTCAATCAAGTTTGTCAAGTAATTCTCTAGTGTTCTTATCTCTATTTTCTTAAGGAGCTCGCACACGCTAAAAGTGGTGCCCTATCCCGATACAACCCCTAACCGGGTCGTATCAATTGGTGCTTTCATTGAGAGCTCTTGTTGAGAGGGTTTTTTATTAGGGTTTCAATTAAAAAAAAAAAAAAAAAAAACTATTCACGACACTGTTCACCGGTACTGTTCATCGACACTATTCATCACTACTGTTCATTGACACTGTTCCCCGGTACTGTTCATATATACTGTTCACCGGTACTGTTCATAGTTAATGTTCATCAGGGAAAAAAAATTCCCTGTTCTTCAAGTAACTGTTCATGGCATCAGGCAGCAACGATTGGGACACACTATCTAAGCTTTTGCAAATGGGTACGGTGGCCGAATACGAGAATGATTTTCAGATTCTTAAAAATCAAGTAACGGGGATTTCAGAGCCTTTACTTATATCGTTTTATATCTCTGGACTTAAACTAGATCTACAATGTTTACTCTTACGGTCAAATCCCAAAACTTTAGACGAAGCTTTTTCATTGACCCGTGCGGCGGAAACACGCTTCGCGAACCTAGATATTTAGGAATTTTTGAGGTCCAATCCTTTAATTTTGGGAGAAGACTTCTTCAAAGCTCGTATCACTGAGGTTCGTTTTGATACCATTGCAAAGGAAAAGAAATAGCACATCATTGAAAAGAAAATAGATGTCATTCTACCATTAGAGGGTGAATTTGCTTCACCTAAGGCTGAAGGGTCATTGAATGCTGATGAGTATGTTGGAGTTGAAGAGGTTGTGGGTGGTGGCGAGGCGCTTAAGATTGGCGAGGATGAGTTGAATAGAGTGATGTCGACACTTAAGGATGGAGGTAGTGAATTTGATAGTCGTTTGGATGACATAAATTTGAATTTAAGCGAGGAATTAGCGGACTCTCAATCTGCATATTCTTCGTATCACCTTGAGGGCAAGGTGATTTTTGAAGGAGTGGGGAGTGTTATAGCATGGGTAGCGGAAGACGGAAGAATGGTGTTGTGTTATGTCCAAGGCAAAGGAATACGAAAGAAGAAGGTGAAGGCTGCAATTCAAAGAAGATTATGGGATCCCGGATTACGCCAATGTAGCAGGAGGACGGACTGTCCAAATGACTCAAGAAGTCCAAACGTATGGCATAAAGATTATGTCATATAATCTATCTTTATTTACGTGTCTTTGTTTAGGACTGTTTTCATGTTCATTATATTTAAGAAAGTCAATTAAGAATGTTTTAAGACAACACCTTGAGGGCAAGGTGGTTTTGAAGGAGTGGGGAATGATACGCCTGGGCCCGAGCCCATGACCTATTTAGGTTTTAGGGATTACTTTGTCTTATAAATACTCTTGTAAACATTTATTATAATCATTCAATCAAGTTTGTCAAGTAATTCTCTAGTGTTCTTATCTCTATTTTCTTAAGGAGCTCGGACACGCTAAAAGTGGTGCCCTATCCCGATACAACCCCTAACCGGGTCGTATCAGAATGGGAAAGGATTAGTGAGGAGATGGTTAACTTGACTGAACAAACAGGCCTTGCTTTGCTCAAAGCACAACCTTTGATGGCTAAATGTAGCCAACACTATACAATGGAAAAGTTACTACATCAAGTTTGAGCAAACTATGATAGGGAGAAAAGATGATGATGCGAGAACTATATATGTTGTTTAGCTTTAGTATCATTTGTGACAGGACCTTTAATTTATGTTTAGTAATACAGTATCAACGAGCTTACTGTACTAAAATAATTGGGCTCACGTATGATCTATTGTGCTAGGAAGAAAAGGAGTTTCACTATAAGTCTCCATGCATGAATTTGTACTTCATATTCTGGATCCTCTGAAATAGAAATATATTCAACCAAATTCATGTTGATCATGTCGAACTCTAAAGTTCTTATTAAAAGAAGCACTGTTCTTCCAACTAAAATTCTTTTAGAGTGAATTACATAAATGGTCGGTTTGCCGGCTTTTGCAGATTAATTAGTCACTGAAATGTTTTTCCAGTTGGTTCAGTAATTTAGGTTTCAAATGGTTATAGATCCATTCTAATTTCTTTACATAAATAGTCGACCTCTGGTTTTGCTAAAATTACACAAATGGTCACTGAGGTTTGCCAAAATTGGACTAGATCCGTAACTATTTGAAACCTCGATGACTGAACCTGATGAGAAAAAAGTTCTATGACTAAATCTGCAAAAACCGACAAATCATAGTGACTATTTCTGTAATTTACTCATTCTTTTATAAAAATCAAATATTAGATGGTTGATGTGTTTCGAAAGCTTTAAATTTATAATACTAGTTCTGCCGATTCCTCAATACACAAAACACATGGGTAAAGTATAACTCCCGTTTATAGTAAAGGCTTAGGTAAGACCAGGTTGTCCGAAGGGAAGGAAGCGTTTCTCATACCAGCGTTGGATAACAAAGTTAGATATCAATGATTGTCATTTATCAATAAAACCATTTTCGTTGGAATTAAGATTTTTGAAAGTTTCACCAAATTGACTAAGTATGTGTTTGTTCAAGGCCAAGCAACATGAGATAAACAAGAGAATGAAATGTAATGTGCACACAGACAAAGCATAAGAGTAATACATGACTGGTAATCATGAAAACCATTATATCTACTCGACATAAAAAGGAATCATTTCGGCCTTTAATCCTTAATATATTAAGTGCATAAAGGGTAGTCTGTAGATGAAATGTAAACAGTGTATTTCCTCAAATCAAGTCGTTAGACATGAGATTAGTCCTTAAACATGTCATGATCCGGGCTATCAAATGTTTTACTATCCAATTCTCACAAGTATAGCAATGACTCGTTATAAACAGACGATTCATAACTAATCAACACAATTGTATCTTTCGACATTTGACAATTGCAATGACCAACCAAACAAGAGATAGTAAACCGAATAAGGACATATCAAATACACGATTTATAAATTTAAAAACATATATTACATTCTCAGGTTCATATCATATTGCTATAATGCCTCAAACAAACATAAGTCGACTACTCCATATTCAAACTAAAGCAACTAGTATCAAATGAACAAATGATTATCATATTCATAACGAAATTAAGATTATACCGAGATTACTGTTTGTTGAACCACGGTCACACAAATAACGACTCCAAAGTAACTGTTGCTCCAGGCTTTAAGCAAGTAGTTTTGGTGTGAACCACTCCTAAACTTCTTATGATGGTTATAAGATGATTGGGGATTGAGATGCCCTTTCTATTCCTAATTGGCCACTATTTATAGGTGGAGAAGTAGCCCTAGGACGTGCCTGGTGAGTTATGATAGGCAAGTGATCGGCCATATCATTGAAGTGTCTCATTAATGGAGAAGTATAACTGACAGGGGAAGTACGCCGCACATTAGCATAAAACTGGCGAGCTTCTCTTCACGTATCCGGCGCTCTTTAAGTATAAAACCGGTGTACTTCAGTGTTGACTCGTAGGTACATAGTTGACCAATGACGCCCGTAACCGGTGCTCTTTCTCCATAAAATCGGCGTAAATTTGCCAAACCATGTTTTTAATTCTTCTAAGTCTTTTTGAATCATTAGTTTCTCATTTCTTTCATGTCTTTCTTAGATCATTAGTCCTGCATGATTATTCATATATTAAGTACCAAAAGTTCTATAAATAAGAGTAAATAGATATATAATTGACATAATATCGACGGTATAAACATGTATGATACGAGAATCATCAAATCCCCCCATACTTAAACTAATGCTTGCCCTCAAGCAAAAAAAATGTTTTAAAATCGAGTCTCATATAATTTCATAGATTATTTTTCTGTATCCGTGACAATCGTTTGAGCAAAAATAACATGACATGCTCCTCACGAATAGGTACATTTATAATTCACTCAAGCACTCATATTGATTGTAGTTGATGTTGTTTGTAAAATTCACTCTTATAGCTCAGTCATGATTCATAAATTTACTATAAGCTTGTACTAGAAACAAAACTGCAATGACGTGGCGTAAGCACCAAGTATAAATCAAAAAGAACTTTTATTTGGGTTATATCGTTAGGCTTAAGGTATAAGGTATGGAATTTCTTTACTCCAATTGGTGTAAAAAGAAAAACTTTAGTCGGGAAATTCTATCAAATAACACTTTATTCATTCTCCATTTTTTTCCTTTTATCTTATTTTTCTTATTTTTTTTTATATTATATATCTCTTTTTCACATTTCTTTTCTTTTCATAACAAATATAAAGCCTGCACTCTTCATCTTTATTACAATTTGGTATAAAACCATTATTTCAACGTACTTTCAACTTCTATTTTCTAGATTCCCGACAAGGTAACATATTTTGTTATTTTCTAGTGGATATAAGAAACGAAAAAGTTCGGCTCAAAAGGGTGTAACTAATGGAATTTAGCACTAAAGGTGAGTGCTATAATGGGTTTATATTTTTAGTTAGTAAACGGATGGTTTATTTTGGTGTAAATCCTAATTTTTGCCTTTTATCACGTAAAAATACTTATATCACACAAATGTGATCTCACTGTGGTCTCATAATGATTTCAGGCACAAGTTCTAGAATCGAATAAATCATTGGCACACTCATAAACAAAGAAATCAAGCATAAAAGGTATATGCTGATATAGGCTCAAAATCCTCACATTTTTAGTGGTAATAGGTATAAAATGTGCAAATAATGTTATCAATCCCGATTCAGATTGCTTTAAGATCATTTTGGATACGTTTTATAAAAAACTTAGTTTAAAGTGTGAGTAATTTTCTAAATTATTTTTACCCTGTAAGCGGCGTACATCAAAAAAATGTGTGTCGGTTTTTATTTAAAAGATCGGCGTTCTTAAGTACAAGAACAATGGTTTTTTCAGTAACATTTTAACCAAAATTTCAAAATTTTACATACTAATGCAAGTACTAATTTTATTTTTCTAGTTTATCTCCCCCCCCCCCCCCAATACTTAAATTTAGCATTGTCTCTAATGCTAGAAATTTGAAAACAAAGTATAACAGGAAAAATAAAAGACAACGGTACTTCCCGGGTATGCTTTGATATGCCATAAAGCTTCATCAATTCACATGTCCATCTTTTGGACCATTTCTTATCCCTGCACATATACAATCATGCAACATAAGATATATCACAAAATGGCAATGTGCACCATTGCACATTGCATATTAGCATATAATAATTATAGAATATAGTTGTTGTTTAGATGTTTTCGGTGATGGTGGTGGTGCAAGTGTTCAAGATGTTTTATGGGTACCAACAGAGGTACCCAGATTACAGACCCAAATTGTTAACATTTTTTTGAAGTTGTTTTTAAACATGACCACAGATTGGTCATTTCCCAAATGAACATAAACCCGCCGTACATCCTAATAAGTACAGCGGTTATTGCTGCTGCTTTTCTTGTTGTTGATCACCACTCATTCAGAGGCTCTATTTCCAATACCTCCAGAAAATCTCTCAGCTTTGTAGTTTGCTCATCCCCAAACACTCTTCAAGAATGCGACAACTTGAAATTAAAGAAGAAAAACATATAACTAAATACATTTGATTCTTATTCTTCATTATCTCTATTCCACCAAGACTATTTTCACCTTAATTCACCAAGAGCATCTAAGGATATACTACACCATTACTACATTTCTTCAATGTAACAGTAACCTCAATTGCCAATGTGCACCTACAACCTCACATAGGATAACAAGGTTTTACCCATTTAGGCATCATCATTAAACTAGGATCAGTTAGAGCTAGTTCAACCAAACATTGACAACATTTCTAATTCACATTATGGACTAATTACAACTGTAGCTCCCTTCAGAGTGATAACTAGCCTATAAGTAAACTGGCATCACCATTGCTTTGAACTCTTCAATAACCACCTTTGAACACTATATTGCTTTGAACTCTTCCATAACCACCTTTGAACTCCATTGATATCTCTGACATGGACTACATTTTCTTCATGTGTAGAAAAAAAACATATTGTATAGATAGACACCTTTTCTCACACCAATAAGCATATATTTGCATAGCACATGAAGGCCTCATACAATGTTTAGGATCATTGAAAGTTCTAACCAATTCAGTCAGCATAGAAGAACACCCCCTTGACATGTTGAACACAACTTCCAATACACTTCTACAATTCCTTTTGACTCAAATTCCACTTGTTCAATCACTGAAGCTCGTTCTTATATTCCATGAACTAGACACTTTAGCAACAACTGTTAGGGCTAAGTAATGGGTCAAACCCGACTTGACCCAAAAACTGAATAAGTTTAAAATTTGAATCGAGAACCGAACTAAGTAAAAGCTATTGAAACCGAAACCGAATGGAATAAGGTCGTTTCGATTCGGTCCAGGTCGGTTTAGCTCTTTCGAACCGAATAAGTGTGTTTTGACCCTAACCGAACCGAAACCAAACCTAACCAAGTAAAATCGAAATAAGTACACAAAATCAAAAACCGAATCGATTAAGGTCAGTTCGTTTTGGTTCGAACCGATTTTGGTCGGTTTTCAGGTAATTTTGCACAGCCCTAACATCAGTAGTCCTTTTCACCTAAGGATTCATAAGCTTGAGCCTCACATTTTCACATATAGCTTTGCTAACTGGCTCTGCCTCTAACTTACTGTCTCGAAACAATCTGCAATTTCTCTTATTCCAGAAATAGTAGACAATGGTATTAATAACAACTCTTTTCAAGATGTTGATTATGTTTGGTATTTGACTAACCTCACTTATAATACTATCCCATTCGTTAGACATACTTTCACAATTGCAATTGTTCTTCATAAACATCCATACCTTATTAGTGAATTCACATTGGAAAAAAAGAAGCTCGTGAGAATCAGAACATTTAGTGAGCATTGGAAAATTCATATCATCATTATGGTTCCACTTCATAATTCTATCCTAAGTTTGTAACTTTTTCTAAATTGCCGACCATAGTATAAAAGCATGTCCGGGATTACACTGATTGAACCAAACACCCTTACTCTAGGGAACAATACTTTCTTGCTGTACAAAATCATTCCCAACATTATAAGTCTTGCAGGGTTTTTCTACTCCACTGTTAGAAATCCAAACCACCTTATTGTTCTGATTACTTATCACTGGAATATTTATTAGTGTTAGGATAGGATACATGGTTATCCAACTCTCAGGCCACAACCAAACACCATCTTGAATTATATCCTCAACATTTACTTCCTCCTTTAGTCTAGCCTCATTTCTCTCCTAGTAACAAAATTGCAAAGATGTCCATAAGTGTTCCAATTCTCATAATATGGGGCCTCAACTTTTTCTTAAGACTCAACAACTTTTTCTATCCCCAACTAGCTTGACTATCGAGAGGTACATCATAAATATTCCCCCTTTAAGCTTCACCATTCAAATTTATTTCACCCATAAAGTATCTTTCTTAGTTGTAATATTTCAAATATGTTTGGACAGAAGAGTCCCATTCGGCCATTCCAAACATGTAATGGTTTGAAGCCACATCCTTGACTTTTTGGTCTGCAAACAAGCTTCCAAGCAACCCTAGCTTTCCCGCTCTTAAACTCACATTGACACCACATAAAGCCTTTTAGAACCGAATCAATTTCTTTTGTGATTGTTTTAGGTAAAAAAAAGTTAAAATAATTATTTAAGAGTAAAATAGTGGAATTGGTTATTTGTAACTAACTTTCTAATAAAAAGACAATTTTTTAAAGAAAATAAAATAGTAATAAGTGTAATAAAAGTTGGACGGAAGAAGTACATGGCTTCATGTTGTTTTTGTCCCACTTTTATTATCTCTCATTACTATTAAAATGCAAAGGAAAAGTAAAAATCTACGGATTTTCTAATTTTCAATTTTTACCTCGTTTTTTTCACTAATCAACTAAAAGGTTAAAACACATCTAAATTTGACGATAATTTATGAAACGTTAAACAACTTTACCAGTTATATTGATCACGGATTGAAAAATAAGGAAAATAATTAGTAATTTAAACCAGTAAAAGTACAATAATAACTAGATCAGTAAAATAATGTAATTACTAAAATGGTACACCGAAAAAAGTAAAAATGCTATTTTATGAGAGTAATGAACTACAATATGTCCATGTATGAACCAATTCAACATTCTGAATCGATTTAATGTGACTTCAGGGCATGTTTGGTAGGGGAAAATGAGCTCAAAGAAATGAAAATGAATTCATTTCCCATGTTTGGTAGTCAAAGAAATAAAAAAGTAGAGATTTGCAATTCTTAGAGAGTTAAGTTTACACACAAATTCAAGGAATTCATTTCCTTTACATTTTGAGTGGAAGTCAATTCCTTGGAGGATAATAATAATAATAATAACAACAACAACAACAACAACAACAACAACAATAATAATAATAATAATAATGAAATAATAATAATAATAATAATAATAATAATAATAATAATAATGAAATAATAATAACAATAATAATAATAATAATAATAATACTGATTTCTTGAGTAAATTATCTGGTGTTACCAAACATTGGAATTTATATTGAACTTCTGTGAGAATTCATTTCTTTGATTTGATTTCTGCACTTCATTTTATTTCTTTGAATTTCACCCTACCAAACGTGCGCAGTTCTTCAAAATTCCTTTTACTCACTTTTTTTCTTTTCAAACCACATATAGAATTCAAATGGTAGTAATTAGTTTCATGAAAAAAATTAAAATTTATTATAAGCTTTAAGTTTTGATTTAATAATAGTGATCTTGTGTTTTGTATCAATCGGTATGAATAGGTTCGTATTCTTAAAACATGGTCTTGTTGGCCATATGTGCGCAAAAAAAATCTGTAAGTTGGTGAACGTACAACTACATCAAAGAAGCGGTTTTGGGACATTATCAATAAAACATGGCCTGCAAGGTTAATCACACGGCTTTGGCATGTAAGGTCGATGTATACGAAGTTCGACCACTTAAGGATTTATATCCAAATGCCAGACACAATGTCACATGCAAGAGACAAAGTATGCAATTTCGATATCACTGGTCAATGGATGCTTTCAATGCCTTTTTAATTACTCGCCTATTAGTTAATACGCTTAAAATTTACCAGATATTTACAATTGCCATTAATATAGCACCTAAATTTTCCTAGTAGGTAATTTAAAGTACGTAGAACCATTTAGAAATATAGCACATCTACAATAAAAGCTATGTAGACTTTTAAATGAGTTACTTTTTCATCATATGTAGACTAATACGCATTCCATATTGTAATATTAACACATAATAAACAGATCATCTGGGAAAAGAATCCATAATATTGACATGCTATTTATCAACATATTTCTTTTTTTACTGTTAGCTTCATATATACTAACAACTCATTTCCATCGCAAAATCTACAACCTCCCCCCAACAGTCTTCCCAGCCCTCCCGATAATTGGCCATCTCTACCTACTGAAAGCCCCACTTTATCGAACCTTGGCCAAGATCTCCACAAAATATGGCCCAATCATCTATCTGCATTTTGGGTCGCGCCGTATTCTATTGGTCTCTTCCCCTTCTATTGCAGAAGAATGCTTTACCAACAACGATATAGTCTTTGCCAATCGTCCTAGTATGCTTTTTGGAAAGATCGTTGGCAAGAACAACACAACCCTGGTTTGGGCACCCTATAGTGATCATTGGCGCAACCTTCGCCGTATTGCCTCTTTTGAAATACTGTCTATTCATCGACTCAACGAGCTCCAAGACGTACGTGCTGATGAAGTCAAGCACCTGATCCGTAAGCTTATGCTTAATTCCTTGCCGGTTAATATGAAGTTGGTTTTCCAAGAGCTTACACTCAATTTGCTGATGAGGATGATATCTGGGAAAAGGTATTTTGGTGGCGATATCCCTGAGGCGTTGGAAGAAGGAAAAAGATTCAGGAAGATACTTGACGAGTCTTTTTTGTTAGCTGGTTCTTCCAATTTAGGTGATTATCTGTCATTTTTGAAATGGCTCGGAGTGAATGGATTGGAGAAGAAATTATTTGCTTTGCGGGAAAAGAGGGAACTATTCTTTCAAGAGTTGATCGAGCAAGTCAGGAAATTATTGAAAAGAGATGAAGTGCAAAATGAGAAGAAGACGATGATTGAAGTGCTCTTTAAGCTACAAAAATCAGATCCCGACTACTACACGGATGAAATGATTCGAGACTTTGTGCTAGTAAGAAGCTATATTTTGGTTTAATTTTAATCTCTCAACTCTAAGTTAACTTTGGTAGCTTTCTATTATTAAAATATTTTGCAGTTAGGTGTTACAATAAACCAATAAACTATTTCCATATAATATATATGTTCTGGAATTCTTTTCAGAATTATCTGAACCAAATAGGTTCTTGGATAAAAGTAGTGAGTAACCAGCATATTACTAAAAACAACCTTGGTTACTAGGTTCTACTATCAGCTGGCAGCGAAACATCTTCTGGAACCATGGAATGGGGCTTGTCCCTTCTGCTAAACAACCCACGGGTAATAGAGAAAGCACAGAACGAGATTGACATTCGTGTAGGAAAAGACCGTCTTATTAAAGAATCAGACATATCAGATTTGCCTTACCTACGTTGTATCATAAACGAGACACTACGATTATACCCTGGTGCCCCTTTGTTAGTTCCACACGAGTCATCAGAGGATTGCATGGTTGGAGGTTATCATATCCCACGTGGGACAATTCTTCTTGTCAATCAATGGGCCATCCATCATGATCCGAAATTGTGGAATGACCCGGAAAGTTTCAGTCCAGAAAGGTTTGAGAGCCTGCAAGGAGCAAGAGACGGATTTAAGTTAATGCCATTTGGTTCTGGGAGGAGGAGTTGTCCAGGAGAAGGTTTGGCAATTCGTGTGCTCGGGTTGACGTTGGGGTTACTTATTCAATGTTTCGACTGGGAGCGGATAAGCAAAGATAAGGTCGACATGACTGAAGGCCCGGGGCTCACCATGCCTAAGGCCAAACCCTTGCTAGCCAAGTGTAGACCTCGCATAGTGATGACAAATCTACTCTCTCATATCTGAATCAAGATGTGGCCTTGATAGCAACTTATTACAGTACTTAAATGTAAGTGTTATTAGTCATCCTACATTATGCCCACTGTTAATGTATGGCAAATCACACCAAGTACTAATTTGCAATCTAATAAACGTAAAGATATGTTCTCTTATATCACATATCCTTTTAATGCACATACGTTGGCTTATAAAGTAATTTTGATGAGCAGATATACTCATGTCAGTGTATAGGAGTGAGTGAGTTTACTTATAATGCATCTTTTTCCTAATAAAACAAAACTCATAGTGAGTACTTTTTCATTTTAAAAATCAAATCATACCCTTTTAGGAAATATTTTTTTTAATTATTATTTATTTATTTTAAATATCTTTTATTGAAAAAACCTAAATAATTCCTTATTTGGCAAAACCATTCGTAAATTTGTCTTTTATAGAAAATTTGGGCTAAAAAATACATGTGTAAAAAATTAAAAGATATAAAACTATGAGAAGGCGGGGTAATTTACAAATACTAATTAAAGGGTGTATTATGTAATTTGAAACTAACAAAAAAACACAATTACCCGATCCACAACTCTCTCCCCCAAAACCTTAAACACCCCACTGATCGAGTTTCTAACCCTAAATCGTTGCAGAACCAAAGTCGAATATCACAATCACTTAGATTCTCAAAATTAATTACAATTCGACAGTGAGTTTATACCTCAAATTAGTTGAATGAATAAGATATGATCCTTAATTTTGGTAAGATTTTGGTTTCCATGTCTAATTTTCTACTTCCACTTCAATAATATTAATGTTTTTGATTATATTAGTTGTTATTCTGGCCCATAGTTGATTTTGTTAATTATGTTTTTTATAGTGGATTTATATTGAATTTGTGTATTGTTGTTGTTTATAGTGAATGAATGTGTTTGTTCTGTTATTATCGAGTTTGGAACATACAATATATGAGCGAATTGATGATGTAGTGTTTAAGTAGAGAAAAAGGTTGGAATTTTATTAATAATTATGAACTGATGACACAGTTATGGAATGTAATTCTCTTGAGTTTTAGTGTTGTGATCGAGCGAACATTTTTTTTTTTCCGATGAGGTTTATTCATATAAGAGTGGATATGCAGCTTGAAGAGGATAAGTGACATATTGGTTATAATAAATTAATCGATGACAAGTTTAAGAAGTATTAATTATATGTGGGATGATGTGACGGGTCAACTTATTCAACTTCTTGAATCACAAAGCTAAAAAGAAAGGCCTGGTGGAGTGTACAAATGTATAGTTCCGAAAGAATTTGTTGTTCGTTTACTAACTACCAATTATTTACGAAGCTTGCATCAAACTTTCAGGTTATATATTCAAGTCCCTGCATCTGTATGGTTGTGTACAAGCAAATGGGAAGATCATTGTGGGCCAGCTTAATGGGATATGGTACAAAATTGACAAACTTATGTTGTTCATATTTATTTTATGTTCGAGTGTAGGAAATGGTAGAGGTATAGTAGGACAAACATAACTTAAGGTGGAACAATGGAAATCACGAGGTTTGATCATCACTTACAGATAGACCTTTATATTACCTTATTGATCTAATTTTAATTGGTTTAAATGCTTTGAGACTTGCTATACTATACATAGATGACTCTTTGTAATGACATTGCTATTTATGGTGGCAAATTTGAACTTTACTTATAATAAAGACCAACTTAAAGGACATGAAGTTCAACCAACTCTGTTTTCATTCAACTTCTAAAATGGTTTATTCAAACATTTATATTATTATATTTTTCATAATCATAACACTTTAAGCATCATTTTGCTAAAAGTGAACAGAAAATTGTTTGCATGTCAACCTGAAACTATTACTCTGTATTATAAAAGACTTGTTTCAACACATAATTTTTTTTACTCATTAGCATAGCCACCCATCTTTCCACTAATATATAATAAAGATTAACATGGCAATTGAGAAAAAAAGAATCAGATCGATCATTGGGTGAGCATAGACTAGCGGTGGTTGCTAACAAAAAGTTCTGGAGAACCCAAGCCTTTGAGATGGACAGAAACATGCAACAAGTACGCACATGCATGCGATAGAGTCTCTATTTGCACTAAATTGTAGTATTGAGACAAAATAACAAAAAATGTGTAGTGGTAAAACAATGCATCTGCCAATGCATCCATGACTTGTCAAAACCAAATTATAATCGATATTGCTATCGCATAGATAATGTTAATGATGACACGTGTAGCACATTCTTCTTTAGTGCAAGAGTATACATTAACGGGTGGTGATAGAACCACAAAAAAATTCCCAACAAAACTCCCACAAAATGAGGTGTCAATCTTTAATTGGTGTATTTTTCTATACTTTCTATCTTTTATCTTTGATTTAGCCAATGATGGAGTGACATATCATTTTGTGAGAGTTTTTGTGGGATTCTTTTTGTGGTTCTATCACCACTCTACATTAACTACTTGATACTGTTTGTTTATGTTTTGTAAGATTCTTTAACTTTTTTTTTAATTAGTTACATATTGTGTCTTATGTGTTCCACCTTGAGTACAGGTTCTTTTAGGAGAAACTGGAAAAGATCATTTGCTTCACTCATTGGAACAAAAAAATAAGTCATGAAGAATATAAGAAGGTTTTGGTTTCACAGCTTTTATAGTTAATGTTCTTGAATTTTTTATAGCTACTCAAAGTGAACTTTAAAGAAGAAATGAAGTTGAAAGGTTTGGAGTTGATAGCCATACTCAAAAGAGTGGTAAGTACCCTTCATTCTCTTCACTGATACTCCCTTCAACTGCTTTTGCTTCTAAACGTGAATCAATTAGCCTACAATAAAAGACTTATGTTTGTCTTATTGAATTCTTCTAATGTATTACGCCATGTATTAAGTAATGTAATCATGATTGACATTGGTTAGTTTATTATTATAATTTATATGTATGAAATGTATTGTGTAACATATCACACAAACAATTTTAGTTTGCATTTGATACTTTTGTACTCACATCAAGGAAGTAATGTCGTTCGTTACATACCCGTTTATTGCATCATCACATACCATAGTCACAATAATATGATATATACATATGCAAAGCAATTTGTACTCAAGTTAAAGATAGTTCAACTTAAACTCTTTGCTATTCGACATTGCATCTGTGAGAGATCTTTTATATCTTTTGTGATTTGTAGGTTTGGTGGCAGAGCATGCTGTTCACTTAATCCGTGTTTTTGTACCTTCTGCATCATGTATCCCAGAAGACGCACCAATTATCAGATCTCTAACTACTATCATTCCTATTGGCTCGATTAAAGAGAGAACAATGAGTCGAGTTGATTGTTCATTAGTATTTTTAACACTTGGTTTGATTGGTTTAGGAGGGAATGGCAAGATGTTTGGGGTTGGACTTCCGAATAGTATCCTTTTTATTATTATTTATTTTATTATTATTTTTTTCACCCTTATGATATTTGTGGACTATTATGTTGACTATTATTCAAGGATTTCAAGAGCATGTTAATGTTGCCTCAGACCGCTTATGAACTCCTTTGAAATTTGGTAATGTTGTCTCAATTTTATTTATTGTGTCCACAATTGAATTATCTCATGTTGATTTTCAGGATGCACAACTGATTCTCAGATTGTAAAGACTCATCTTTTGATACAAGTACGTCAACTATCTTAGCTTTATTGAAGCGTTTTTGGAGTTCCATGAGAAAGGTTAGTCTCCAAAAGTTTGTTCAAAGGCTTAAAACTACAAATGAAATAATCAATTTTTCCTTGTGTTCACAAAAGGATTTGTATATGTAGAGCCACATATATAGTTCAACTGCTACTTTTTTGAAATTCACGTGCAAATGTAACTCAGCTACATAACAGAAATCTACTTCTTTTCATTATTTGTAAGAGATAGCTAAAAGATCATTCTCTCCAATTGAGTCTTTCCTAGAAACTAAAAGTGGGCATTTGGGATTGCTCATTTTAGTGCTTATCAACAGTATTTTAAGTAGGCATTATTAAATAATCATGTTTGGGGGTTAATTTGCTTGTCTGAGTATTTTAAAGTAAAATAGGACCCAAAATGGATGTTTGCACTAGATTATTAACTAAGCTTGTGAGCCTATGTACAGTTTGAAAATCTCATAAGCATATTTTTTATGGCTTATGAGCTTATCAAGTTGAGCTTATGCCTTATTTAAAGTCACAAGCTTGACTTGAAAAAAATGACATACTGTCAACCATTAAAAAAGTTTTATTTGATAATCATTACTCTCATAGTGGAAGCACATCCAACACTATCCCCTGTATCTCCGTTTTGTTAAAATTGATTATCATAATCCTATTATTCCATAGTATTACAAATCACTATCAACGCAAAATTCTAAATCCCCTTTAGATAAGTTTTTAACGTTTCTTTTATAAAAATGCTATTGGTGATTTTCAAGTTTACGATCAAATGGGAAACAAAGTTAAATTCAAGGTAGTTTGCAACAATTATACATCAGTGTTTCTCATATACTCCATTATGGTTCACATACATGAGTATGGAGGCCATGGATCAAGTGGGTATCAATATCATTGAAAAAGAGAGGACTCGATTAAAAACATGTTATGACTCATATAATTATGTACGTGTCTAGAAGGATGCTTCGTGCACTTGCAGAGAAAGGTTTTAGATACATGATCAGTAGGTTACCGCCCCCTTTAAACTCTTACAATTTTTTTTACTGAACGTACCCATTATCCAACCTCCCAATATGCCATTTCCATGTATTCGCTATTATATGTGGTTTTATGTGGACTATAACAAACTGTGTTCACAAAATGTAAGCTCATCTTTGAGCAGCTAGATAATGTGTTATGTAATGGAAGAATGGACTACAGGTTAAGTTAACCAAGGTTAGTGCTTACAGGGGTTGTTTGGTATTACCTATGAGAATAACTCCTTATAGGGCTGTTATCAAGGAAAAAAAAAAAAACCCTCTTCTTATTTTTAGGCTGTAATTTGTGTCGATATGCTTCCTTTACTACAGGTTCTTATGGACACACACGAAAATAAATGACACTAAGTTTCAACTAAACTTTGTTTCTACATTCTCAATTTGCAGGTGTCCTTTTTGAATGCTTCCTTGATGTGTCAGCAATGCATAGCTCGGAAGCCTGCCCATTGGGCGTAATCAACCATTATTAGCCCCCAAAAAATGATATTACGTGACCACTGCCACACATCATATGGAGATAATTTTACTATATATGGGGTAATATCGAATTTGTTTTTTAGACAAGAATAATTTTTAATAGGATTTTTTTTTTAATTGCAGATTTGAAAAGATGTCAACTAACAAATATGTTGTAAGCAGGCAACTTATTTTTTTTCTGCAACTTGATAATTACAATCTCATCTTGCAATAAATGGGTAAAAATTAACCTGGTTAAAATTGAAATGGGTCAAATGGGTTGAACGAGTTGATACAACAGTTAATTTCGGGGATCATCATTACAATCTGCTCCATGGTCAGTTAGCATCCTACCCGACTGCAAGAACACTGTTTATAATACCACAAAGGTGAGAAATAAATCATTATAGATTCATGTAACTTCAAATGGCTCTATATTTATGTAAAATTAGAAAACCATAACGTGAAAAGTGGTTGATTAACAGGTAGGCGCACAGACCACTGTGATGAAAATGACTCGAGAACCAACAGGATTTGCTTGGCAATTCTATAATGATGAAACATAATATTATGATGACAATACAGTTGGAACAATTTGATTATTTGATCAGTTAAATGTGACTAGAGGTGCTTCTGACGGCTTGTGGTACATGACTGAGTAACTGCATGATGATATTTATTCACAGTTAGTGGTTTGATAGATAAAAAGGTCTATTCAGTGGATAAGTAGACGGACTATTGATTGTTAATTTTTGTAATTAGTGTCAAGATTGAAGCCAATGAAAGCTTCTTGATAAGGGGGAACAGCCTACGCTTACCGCCTTAGCTGCTTGTCATGCTTTACATGTTTTTGTATCCTTAAATAATATATCAAGTTTATGTTTAATTTTGCAAGTTAAAAGTACCATAATGCACATGTTTGTGTGTTTGTTAAAGCAACATATGTGCTCTGTAACATGATAATTTCACAAGGTTATGAGTTTAGTACAATTGCCTCATGGTTCATTCATATGGTAAATGTACAATAATGTGTTCATATGGGAAATGTGTAGTAATTTTTCGTTTAATTTTGCAAGTTAAAAGTACCAGAGATCTACATGTCAATTGCCTCATGGTTCGGGAATGTATAGTAATTTTTTGACATTTCGTTTATAAATATATATTTTTATATGTGGTAACTAAACTATATATGAACTCTTATCACGTGCGTCAAACATAATTAAAACCAAAATTAAGAACTGTAATTAAAACAAAAACAAAAGATAAGCTATTTAATTTTTAATTAATAAAAAAATATGTTATTAAAAAATTTAGAAAAAAGCTCGTACGTGCACGGGCATTATAACTAGTAATAATATATAGCATGTCCAAAAATATTAACCGGCTAACACTGAGCCCACGGAAAGTAATCATTGGCTTACACAAGCACCTTTTGGCCCAAAATATTTGCATCCATGTATCTTAACCATGAAAGTGAGTGACGAGACAACCTTTAATTAGATTCTGGAATGATTATATTTTGCATCCATGTATCTTAACCATGAAAGTGAGTGAGTGACGAACTGGGCTAGCTCAGTTGGCCATCAAGGATAACCTTGGGGAGGTATCTTTGGAGAGGTCTCAGGTTCGAGTCTCACCATGGACCTTCAGGGGCCCGAAAAAATAGAAGCAGGAGTAGGGTTTATCCCCTAAGGAGAAAGATTTGATGCTTGCATACTGCCCAATTGGATGTCACTGTGGGCTACGTAACAGGTAATAAACACATCGTGTAACATGACTAAGGTGGTGTTTGTTTTATAAGAGGCTCTAAATCTGAATCTGAACCGCACATCTAAATATGAATCTGAGGCGTAAATGTCTGAATCTGACTACATCTGAACGGAAAAAAAAAAAAAAAGGAAAAAAATTCATGTTTGAACTGCACATTTGCTTGCTTGTACTTTTTTTTTTTTTTTTTTTTTATGTCAACAAAAGGCATTAAGACACCCTTTCTCAAATCTATATACCATTAAGATCTTACTACTTCTGACCGCGTCTAAAAAAAAAAAAAAAAAAAAAAAAAAAAAAAAAAAAAAAAAAACGGTTTGAACGCTTAAAATGACTGACCGACAGTTCAGATTTATAGGCTAAGAGCATTTATTAAAACAAGACATAACATGTCAAATGGGCCTTTTACCCAAAATTGGGCCGTGATATGCCAACCAAGTTAAATTAATGTTGATAGAACAAGGCGATCCTTGTCGAATACATCATCCACACATGGTGCTTAGGCTAGGATTGGTTTACCAACTATATGCAATCTCCATGCACATGGTATTGACATGATCGAACTCAGTTTGTTATCCGGTTTGGTGATCAACCTTTTGAAGACTTGCAACATATTTTTTCGAGGATTGATACTCCCACCACAACATTTGATGTTCACACCACAATATTACACCACTAATGCATAGGTTACAACATGATACATGCATAATTATGATGGATGCATCAAATGTTGTTGTATAAATATCAAGCCCTTATTTTTTCTGATGTCTGATTGCTTCAAAACTTTAGTTCATGGTAAAACGTTGGTGGGGGCGTGGAGACTACTCAAGTGGGATGACTAGGTACCTAAACTCCTTGGAAAAAAGCATGTTTTGACTCGGTTGACTTTAGAGTATGTGGAAATACCAAAATCTCATTATGTTTGATGAAAAACGTTGAAAGAAAGACACACTTGATGACCACGCAAAAATCTTCTACATTTGAATGCTTCATAGAGATAATAATTTTATATGGGCACAAGTTAAGCACACTAAAAGACAGCGGGGTCTCACAGAAAAGGACATAGGGATCCACGAAACTGTACTTTTCTGTGGATCCTTATGTCCTTTTCTGTGGGGTCCCGTTATCTTTTAGTGTTCTTAACTTATGCCCCTAGGGCACAAGTTAGAAAAATCCATTTTATATATCTAATTGGATTAACTTAAAAGGTACATATTTGAGTGAGGTTATTTTGCAAACCAAACAATTCTCACATACCAAGGGACACATCTCAAACGTCCATCTACATCTCATCCAATGGACAAGATTAGAGAACCGTTTCTTAAAAGAAAAAAGAAAAAAAACACAGAGGGGCAATCTCGTAAATTAACAACCTCACACAAAACACACCCTTTCCCCTCATTCTATCATTATCGATCTCTCTCACCAAACACACACTAAAAACACACATTACTCACATAGAAAAACCGATCAAAATATGTCATATCAACCACAATACAAACCCTAAATATACTAAATCAACCGTAAAATCACAGCAAAAATGAAAGAAAGGGACACTGATGATGATATACTCAAACTATAGAGCACAAAGACAGTTCTGACGAACTTCCGATCAAAAAACTGCTTAAACAACCGGCGAAAAAAGTGGTTAAAGGTATAATAATACATCTTCATTGATTTAAACACATATTTTACTATTATTTACTGTTGATTTAAACACATATTTTACTATTATGTTGAAGTTTAGGTGATTTTATAATGTTTAATGAATATTTATTGAAGCTATTGTCATTTTTTTTCTTTTTCTTTTTTTTTTTTTTTGAAGAAAACTATTATTTGAAATTAGGTTTTCACTAGTTATAGAGATATTTTTGACGTTATTGTAAAGAAAAGTGAGGTTAGAAGGCTTAAAAAAAGGTAAAGCCTGCGGCCAAACCTTCGGCTTAGCCGCAAGCATAGCCTTCGGCTTTGCCGAAGGCGTAGACTGCAACTAAGCACTAAGCCAAGTAGAAGGCTATACCTTCATATGACTTTAAAATACACTGTAGATAAGCGTTTGGCTAAGTATATCACATGTGATTTAAAAAAAAAAAAAAAAAAAAAAAAAAAAAAAAAAAAAAAAAAGTCTATAAGTTGAAATTAAGTTGACATTTTTGTGATGATATATATGCTTAGTCTAAGGACAAACAAGCCTTCAACTAAGATTTTTGGCTTAGTCGTAGACTACGGCTAAGCTTTTTGATTACAGTAACCATTGAGTGATTTATGTCGGAATGGAAATATTCGACTATTTTGAACCATACTTGAGTGATTTATGTCGGAATGGAAATCTTTGACTATATTGAACCATACTTGAGACATCAAGAGATGTTGATGTAACTATGCATGGATGATTAGTATTTACAAGTAACTTGTGCATTTTACGTTATGCATTACAAGTTACATGTTTGTCATCATTAAAACCGAAGAAACCGTTTAGTTTAAATATCGTGATATTTGCACTAACAATCTCCCCATTTTTGATGATTACAAATATGTAAACTGTAACACACAGTACAGTGTAGAAGTTACCTGTTTACACTCCTTTCTCCCCCTTTTATCGAAGCAAAAGGGTAGTTGCCTCGAGCTTTCCCTTGAATTCGCTCGCTACTCCCCCTTATTACACTACTATCTTTTCTCCCCACAAAGGTGAGCTTGCATCATCCCAGTGAAGTCTTCTGTCACCACTATTAGAAAGACTCCATGCTATGTAATCAAACACTCCCGAGCTCCCCTAGCTCAATGCTCCCCTGTGGTGATTAAATCCCCTTGTTTGTTTACATTAGTATCTAGCAGATTCATGGATGAAATCCTTACAAAGGCTTATCCTACATCAAGGGTTAGCTTCGTGCAACATAATATATAACAAAATAGGAGCAATCATTATAGTATACATAGCAAAGCATGCAAGGGCTAAACTATGTTAAAATATAGCTACAAAAAATGAGTTTGATGAGGCATGCGAGCATATCAAACTATGCTAGAGGTTAGACACGTGATGAAAGTGTGCCAAAACGGGTGAATACGAAGAAGAAAGCCTAAGAAAGCTAAGTGACACAAAGATGTGGATGCCTAATGCAATTCAATGACACTAGAGGGTCAAAACTTAATAGACAACCTAAGGTGTAATTGTTCAACCAATCACACGAACAAGAACGAGATTCGTTCATTGATTGGCACATAAAATGACTTCTTCGAAGTTGTCATTGGGAAGGCAAGTTCTAACAAACCTTTTGAACAACATAATCATCTACCTAAGATGATTGGTGTTAATGATAGTTTGTTGATAAGACATACTCTAAATGATTACTATTATGACAAGTCATGCCATAAAGAAGAATCGATAGAAGTTATACCAAAAAGAAATGAAAATGAGAATGATATGCACCTAGATGCGAATGGAAATGATTCCATAAGACGGGAAGTGTTGGATTTGAACTTTGTGAAAAGGTGAGAAAAGACTGTTTAGATTAATATATCGTTTGCACTGACAATGAGATGCATGATATATTTCAAAGGAGAAAAGGAAAATGTGCATGTGATCCTAACAAGGTTGTAGGTGAATATCTCTAACAGGGTTGAGGTAACGAAGTTCTAGAATTCTAGTTTTGGATGATTCTAGTAAGCTTTCCATCATTAGATTAAAAGGGTTAAATATGAACATAAAAATTATAAACTCATTTTAATAAAGTAAGCTTTCCATCATTAGATTAAAAGGGTTGAATATCAAATCATTCAACACCGTAAATGCTATTTACAGGATAAAAGGCAATAATCACTGTTTATTAAAATGAGATTATATTAGTTCAAATAACTTGCCATGTGAAAACCATTTTTTTCCATAAACATCAAAGAGATCTATCGAGTAGGAATAGCCAGGTTATGTTCCTTCTAAAACTTGAACTAGTGCAGAACATGAAAGAAAATTAAACGAGGCAAGAGCTGAATGTTACCTACGCTCAACGTTGGAGGTCGACGTGATGCTAACAGCACTACTAACTACAGCAAGTATCGAGCTATCTGGATAATATCCACAACAACCAACATTATGTGGGAACTGCTTATGTAGCAATGAGTCACTATTCTAGCTGCTCATAGTGGAAATGGTGGCACTTGGGTCGTGACTAATCTCAATATCATGAACTGAGCCATCTGATGCTATGTCCTGTTTGCCCAAACCAGTGCTACATTATTAATACGACTATATCACAATAAAGGAGCTGAGGAAACTGTAGGCTTTCCTATCCTCGACCCTTTTTACCTATACATTAAAACCATTAACACGTCAAAAATTAACTGAGAGTAACAACATAACCAGCAACCCACCATCCCTTTTGATCCTTTCAGCTATTCTACATCAGTCTAGGAGTATTACAGTCACTATCTAGTATATTTCAAGGGTTAATCAAAAATATGTTTTGATAATGTGAAACAGGAGGTTGCAAAAGACTCGCCACTATTTCGGACTATCTACACGACCAACTATCTCACCACCTAAACACTTCATGAAACTCACCATCCTCACGACGACACCAGCTTAAGATCTCATCTCCACAACCACCTCATCTCCATGACCCGAACCTGTATACAAACAGAAAAATTAAAAACCCAGGTCGTTCCATGTGAAAATTAATTGTTCATTTCATCAAACACATGGTGTGCACTTGACTAATATTTTTTCTAAAGCAAATTTACAAAAAGATTACATGTAAAAAACATAAACTTACTCGTTATAGATTCAGTTTCTAATTATCATGTGTTTTTATGCTCGAATGCTTTCACATGTTTTCAATTTGATGAGAACGATCTAAAGAAGATCAGATTGAAAATTCATCCAGAAATTGAATCTAATGATAGCGAATTTAAAGTTTAACGAGAATGAATGATTATGATTAACAAAGATTATGTTGTGTTTAATTGGATGAATTGAAATACAGATTTAGGGTTTGACAAAAGGATTGGAAGGTAGAAGTTGATGGTGAATTGGGAATGGGAGAAAACACGTTTTTTATGAGAGATTAAAAGATGAGTTTTTAATTTTGTGCTTATATAGTTGACAAGTATACCCTTGTAATGTAAAGTATGTATTTAATCCCAACCATTAAATCAAATAAGATGGAGGGTGAGGATTGATCCCTTTGTATGTAGATAAAGTTTTGTCCTCAAATGATCTTAAATCAACATTATAAACGATATAATAACAACACATTTTGTTTCAAATTTTCTAAGGACAAATATGTGTCATCTATCAAATTACAAAGGCAGAATCACTAAAAGGGTTAATAAACAAAGATGTCACCAAACTTTTTAAACAAATGCGTCTAAGATACTTAACTTTTATTTTGTACAGAGTTACTGAACTCATATAAACCATATTGTTTTATAATTTTAATGTTAATCGGATGACTTGAACGTAAATTTTCTAATAAGTCACGTAACATAAATGCCATATGTTACAGGGTTGGTGATACATTTTATTAGTTCAATTACCTCGTTATATTTTATAAGTACAATAATTTAAATGAATAAAATAAAAGCTTGATACATGTATTATATATATATACTAAAACTCAGTACGCGCACTGTAGCAATCACTGTAGCTACAGTGTTTGCTACCGTGATCGCAATAGTGATTTCGTGAGTCGCGGTACTGTAGCTACAGTGTTTTTTTTTTTTTTTTTTGATGAAGTTAAATATTTAACAAAAATAATTTTTTTTTTTTACTTCTACGGATATCGATCTTTTGCAAATTTAGTCGTTATTAACAAAAATAATTTTTTTCAATCGTTTTATTTCAAGTTTAGATTAACCACAACATTTCAGCAATAATTTTTTTCAAACGTTTTATTTCAAGTTTATATTAACAACAACATATCCGCAGCAACGCGCAGGTACCCCGCTCGTTTATTTAAAAATTTTAGTAAAATATTTATATTAACTCATTATATTATAGACTTATATTTTTAGATATTCCGGTCTTGGTCACCGCCAACGTCAGGATCTAGAAGCACCAAAGTTCCACGTCAAACATCCACAACATAACTTATGGGTCCCTCAAATTGTTTATTTCATTAATCCGTATAAGTAACAAAATAATTATATTCATACAAATCTTTTTTAAAAAATAATAATCTTTCTAAACTTACCTGTGCTATTCATACAAAAGATACGTGTGATCATAAAAATTAGTACGGGAGGTACTTCATGAGGGTAATTTTTGACGATTGAGGATGTTTTGGTGACACTGAATAAAATAGAGTTGAAGAAATAACTAGAAGCCCAAAGGAAGAAATATATACCCAAACATGCATTAAAAACATTGTACATTATGCATTCAATACTTGCACTTTGGATATATATGAAATTAATCTTGAAAGTAAAGTGATATATGAAATTAATCCTTTTGTGGAAGTTTGCGGTTTAAGTCAAGAGGTGGAACTACCAAACTCAAGTGTTTCATATGTCATTCAGAGGATCATCTGAAGAGAGACTGCCCAATGAATAATTCAAGTGGGTTCGTACAGAAAGGTAAACATGACAAGGCTTTTGATTCTTCGGGTAGATCTTATCATATGACACCTAAAAGGGATTTCTTATATGACTTTAAGGGCTTTTATTATTATTATTATTATTATTATTATTATTATTATTGTTATTTATTTTTTATTTTTGTGTGTGTAAAAGTGTTACCCTAGTAAAATATTATTACTTCAAAAAAAAAATACAGAAGTACAACGGATGTGGGTGAGTCTCAAACCTCAGCCCAAAGAGGCAAACCAAAAGCGCCTACATTGCTTAAGACATAAATTAGCATAGGAAATGACATGCCATATCTATGCAAAATAAAAAGAACAACCTATCTAAGCTGACTACGGAGACTAATGTTATATGCATTAGCAAACTTCAAATGTGAACCAGCCAGACCACAATCATCAAACTCATCATCATTATCATAAGAGTTTTGGTCACAGGTCTCCTCCACTACCACTTTTAGAACCGTCAAATGACTTAAAACTTGTGGTTTCATTGTAGTCCTCAAGAACTTCATCATCATCACTTTCATTATATGAAATAACCAAATTCCCAACCTTAGAAAACGGATTACCAACCTTTTTCCATCTTTAACCATGTCAGGTATGCTCTTTGAAGAAGGAGCAACATTGGATGAACTAGGGATGTTTTCATTGTTTTCCACGTGTTCTCCATCAACATTGGTAGCAACATTACCACTAGATGCTACATCAACAGTAACACCTTCATCCAAATCAACAATAGGCGTTATCAGAAGGATAGGGGAAGTGAAGATACAATGGCATGATGGTTCATGCTTTATACTAGAAGATGTCAGCTACGTTCAAGGGTTATGAAAAAACTTGATTTTATTGGGTACTCCACAGAGGGTTATACTGTGAAGTTACAGATGGTAGAGACAAGGTGATCAAAGATTGTCAAATTATGATGACCAGGATCAGGAGAAAGAACTGTGTGTATACCCTAGAAACAAAAGTGATGACCTATAGTGAACAAAATCATGGAGATGCAAAAGAAGTTGGGTTCAAACAACTTGGTGATAAACAAGTTCGATTCAAACAACTTGGTCTCGGTTGTAAAATAGGAGACCATGAAGCACATATTAATAAACGTGTTTAGCTTGATGTGGAACTATAGGGAGCTCCGGGAAATCATGAAGCTGAGGTTGTTCAGGATAGTAACAATGATGCTGCAGTGGCTCAAAGACAAATGGAGGTTAAACAACTTGAAGAAAAGATAAAAACTGATTATTTGGTTAAAGAGCAGGAAAAGGTACACCTTGGTATAAAGGTGGGCAGACATTATACCGTAGTACCTGGTCATCGTGAGGATACATAGGGTAATGTTGCTGAAAAGAAGAAAGTGAAGGAGTCTATGGAAGCTAATATAGGAAAATTACTAAAGTACAATGTCTGGTCGACAAGTTGGTCCTCGGTTCGAGGCAGGGAGCTCTGAGAAATCGTGAAGTTGAGGTTGTTCTAGATAGTAACGATGATGTTGCAGTGGCTCAAAGACAGTTGGAGGTTAAACAACTTGAAGAAAAGACAAACATGCACTGCTTGGTTAAAGAGCTGGAAAAGCTACACCTTAGTATAAAGGTGGGGCAGACATTATACCAGAGTACATGGTCATCATGATGGTGCAATGCGTATGTTGTTGAAAGAAAAAAGTGAAAGAGTCTAGGGAAGCAAATCTAGGAAAATTACTAAAGTACAATGCCTGGTTAACAAGGCGGTCCCTGGTTCGAGGTTCCAGCACGAGGAAAGGATGTCGAGTATCAATTATATTTACTTATTACATCTATGGTGGAAATGTAGTACATTAGGAGTAATACTTAAAGGGGTTTATTTGGATTCAGTAATAGAATAAGATTAGACATAAACTAGGATTAGGTAGCTTGGAGTGCAAGGCGAGCTAGACTTTATCCATGTTCAGTTGTGGTTTCCTTAACCGACTGGATGAAGGTTTCTACCCCTTCATCTTTATAAATAGAGGTGAAGGGGGAGGGTAGTTCTTAATATTCTTCTTCCTAAAATTGTAGGATTTATTGGTTAATTAATAGAAGGGTGTTTAAGAATATCTCAAGTGTGTCTATCCATCATCTTTTGCTCATTTCTTTTCTTCTTATTTGGTCGATCAAACAGGTACACGTGTTTGCATACGCAACTTGTAAACACGACGTAAAGTTCTTAATTCCGTTGTGGAAACCGTAGATTGGGGGGGGGGGGGGGTGAATATGTTTCCATTTAAAAACTTAAATCTTTTGTATCAAATGACCAATCAAGTATGACGTAAAATGAGAAGTGTTAACAAAAAGTCTTGCGACAACTAGTGATAGTGGAATTCCATAAGTAAAGCATATTACCATAACGCAAACATAGACACAACATAAATACCACACAATATAAGCAATAAACAACACAAACACAAAAACAATGAAAATATGAAACGGTAAATGCAAAAGTAAAAGGTAAAGAAATAAGTAAAGAAAATCCAAACCCGAACACGGCGATTTATAGTGGTTCGGTCACGAAGTTCCTCTTCGCCCTACTCCACTCCTCGAGTACCCAACTCGAGAGTTACTTCACTAATCAACAAGATCCCTTCTCAGCGGAGAAAACCATATAACATTGCTTACAATATTTTCCGACACTAACCTAGATGTCGAGTTTTTCTTCGGGTACAACCAATCCCGTTATGTTTTATGACCCAACATAAAAAACCTTGTGTTAAAGGCCTAAACACATAAATTGCGTCGCTTACGTTATTTTCCGACACTAAGCCAGATGTCAAATACTAATCTTAGCTAGTACCAATCTACCATGATCTACCTGATCATCACAACTTACACAAGCTACAAGATCCACATGATCTATACTCGATCTACCCGATCTACTCATGATCTACCTGATCTTCACAAATCACACACCCTACAAGATCCATATGATCCATACTTGATCTACCCGATCTACTCTTAATCCACTTGATCAAGACACATTAGTACACAAGCTACAAGAGATCACCAAGATCTCAACAAGATCACAATGATTAACACAAGATGAGTAAACAAGACTATGACACTTGATGTATATCAAGATAAAATCAAGCAAACTAATAAGTAATGCAAGTGCACTACACAAAGACTCTAACACTTTGTGTTCTTCTCTTGAACTAGAAGAGGAATGAAGGTGATCACTTGAATGGATGATTGGATCACTCTATAAAAAACTAAGACTATCTAAATGATCAAAGAAAGTGATCTAAATAAGAAGGGATTAGACCAGAGAAAATTGACTGGAAAAATCAAGTTGGAAATGTAAAATGGTCCACTATTTAGAGGCAAAGAAAAACTAGCCGTTACAGAGGGACGATACCATTAATTGTCAGACAGTACCACTAAATTTAACGGTACCGTCGGGCATTTAGTGGTACCGTCCGTACCAGAGACGCTCCCTTTTTTGCTTTTAGTGGTGAAGGTTTATTTGGGGAAGTTTGGAGCTCTTTGGGGGGGGGGGGGGGGGGGAATAGCTGTTACTATTTTTGAAATAAGTTTCCCAAATAAAACATTTCTTTCTAATTCAAAAATAATTTGTAAAATGTATTTTTGAAAAATGTTTTGTCACATTCATAAAAATGTGAAGTTTAAAACAAAAAATTTATTTCTTTGATCATCCGTCAAGTTTAAATTTGTTTGTTCATACCTTGAGTGATTTATGTCGGAATGGAAATATTCGACTATTTTGAACCATACTTGAGTGATTTATGTCGGAATGGAAATCTTTGACTATGTTGAACCATACTTGAGACATCAAGAGATGTTGATGTAAGTATGCATGGATGATTAGTATTTACAAGTAACTTGTGCATTTTACGTTATGCATTACAAGTTACATGTTTGTCATCATTAAAACCGAAGAAACCGTTTAGTTTAAATATCGTAATATTTGCACTAACAATCTCCCCATTTTTGATGATTACAAATATGTAAACTGTAACACACAGTACATTGTAGAAGTTACCTGTTTACACTCCTTTCTCCCCCTTTTGTTGAAGCAAAAGGGTAGTTGCCTCGAGCTTTCCCTTGAATTCGCTCGCTACTCCCCCTTATTACACTACTATCTTTTCTCCCCACAAAGGTGAGCTTGCATCATCCCAGTGAAGTCTTCTGTCACCACTATTAGAAAGACTCCATGCTATGTAATCAAACACTCCCGAGCTCCCCTAGATCAATGCTCCCCTGTGGTGATTAAATCCCCTTGTTTGTTTACATTAGTATCTAGCAGATTCATGGATGAAATCCTTACAAAGGCTTATCCTACATCAAGGGTTAGCTTCGTGCAACATAATATATAACAAAATAGGAGCAATCATTATAGTATACATAGCAAAGCATGCAAGGGCTAAACTATGTTAAAATATAGCTACAAAAAATAAGTTTGATGAGGAATGCGAGCATATCAAACTATGCTAGAGGTTAGACACGTGATGAAAGTG
This sequence comes from Artemisia argyi, assembly GCA_030686995.1. Taxonomy (NCBI): domain Eukaryota; kingdom Viridiplantae; phylum Streptophyta; class Magnoliopsida; order Asterales; family Asteraceae; genus Artemisia; species Artemisia argyi. The sequence continues at coordinate 141,269,106 of CM060690.1, forward strand.
TGCTGAGGAGGCGAAAAATGAATTACTTTTAGGGGGTCATTTAAGCCCGGAATTGAATTTATTTGATCAAATATTGCCCTAAATCGTTCCTTTTGTGATTTTAGGTACTTTGGGAGTGAAATCTGGAAAAGGAAGCAATTCGGACATTTTTGGAGCATAAAAGTGAAGAAAACGCCAAAGACTTAATTTTCCATGCTGGGAACAGTGTATGACGGCGTCAAGAAGGCAATCCTGACGGCGTCAAGAGTAAAATCCATGACGACCCAGTACAAACATGAAGGCGTCACAAGTAGAGCGTCAAGAGTTAATGTGGTGACGGCCTGCAAAAGGGGACTACATGACGGCGTCAGATGTAGATCAAGGCAGTCCAAGGATTTATTGGGCGGCGAGATGACGGCGTCAGACATTTGTTCTTGACGCTGTCACCTCCTAATATCTATATATAGTTTTCTAATTTTCATTCATAAAAGGAGGAACTTGTGTGGAGAAACCCTAGGGCCGAACCTTGTACGAATTTTACAGCTTTTCAAGGGTTTTCAACCCTTGAATCCTTACATGTGCTATTGAGATAAGTCTTCTCTTAATTCAATCAATATGTCTATGTGTTGGTTGTCTATATCTTGTGCTTGTCTTGATTTCAACATGCTAGGCTAGATTTATCTTGTGTTTGCATAGATCTAATGAAACCTAGATGTTGATTATGTGTTGATTACTTGTTTATGGTTGTATTGGATTAATGATTTCAATGTTAGGCTTAAGAAAACTGGCAGATCTCCATTGTGTAATGATTGGCCTGAAACGGTCAGATAATATCAACCAAGTTATGGTCAACAAGTCAAACAGCTTAGGCCAATGCTTTCGTGGAATACAGTGTTTCCCCGGGTCGTAATGTCCCAACGAGGTGTGCGATGGTTTATTAAAAACGAATCAGTGATCGAGTGAATATGAACAGGAAAGATATAAGTATATGTGTGAGTGATTACACTAGGGTTTTATAAAATAAAATAACTTAGATAAACTATTGGAATGATTACGTAAAACCTAGATATCTAAAAATGTTTAATAACTAAAAACGTGTACGTTTAATTTAATTCTACGTAAACGTACGAAACAAAAACGAATTTAACTAAAGTAATAATTTATATGCCTTAGGGGCTTAAATGCAAATTAAATAAACTTAAAATATTTTATTTTATAATTACTAATTATTTAATTAGTTATTATTATTTAATAACTATTTATAATTATTTAATAATACACTAATAATTAAGAAAATGTAAAATAAGTCTTAGAAAAATAAATTTAAAATTTGTAAAAGTCTAAAATACAATAAAACGTATTTTAAAAATAAAATTATATTATTAAGACTATTTATCTAATTATTATTAATTAATAACTATTTAATTATTATTTAACTAATTATATGATTTAAATTATTATAAATACTAAAAAGACTTAGATAATTAAGAAGATTTTTATAAATCTAATTAACCATCACAGGAATCCTAAAAAATTATAAAAATTTTATTTTATGTATTTTTAAACTAGTTTACTAATTATTATTCTAATTATTATTTAATTACCAATTAAAATATTTAATTTATAAAAACTAGTAAATGAACAGTTAAAATTACAAGAAAATTTCTAAAAATGTTTTACAACATATAAAATCTAGAAAAAATATAAAAACTAGGTGTTGCTTTATAAAAACTAATTATGCTATTTATAACTTAATTGTTGATTAATTATTAATAAAACTATTTTTAATTCTAATAATTACTAATTATAATATAAAAATCTAATAAAATTACTAAAAATAATTTAATATAAAAGGAAATTAATAAAAATATAAAAATACAACTTACTTAATAAAAATCTAAAAATGAAAATTAAAATTAAATTATATTAAATAGAAACTATCACTTATTATTATATTGTTTTTTTTTTTTGAATTTTCTTTTTCCAACCTATTTTATATCTAAAAATAAATAACTTTTGTAAAAACAACTAATTTATAACTTATTATTAAGCACTGTGGAAGCTTATTACCTCCACAGTTGACTTTGGTTGACCAAAGAAGCAAATAAGCTCAAATGAGCTTGTGTGGGACCCACTATGGATTATTTTGGTTTAACTGAGTATGTTGGATATGTTTAAGCTAGAATATGTCAAATAAGCTCAGTAGATAAGCTAATAAGCTAGATTAAGCAATTCCAAAACTCAAATACTACACAGAATTGGGACAAACAAGATGGCCAAATTCAGATGGGGTCCACAGGGTTTCAGGTCAAATAAGTGGTCAACTCTCAAAGTCTGGTAGGAGGGGGGTTCAAAGGAACTAATTTAGACAAGTGGGACCCACTGAGATGGCCACAAATCACCACCAAAGTGGTGGTGATGGATGTGTATCTGCTGATGTAGGGGAGCTTTCTTCCCTGCAACCTACTTTGGAGGTCTGTGGAGCCCACAACAAAAATCACAAAAATATGAGGTTACTGAGACCTTGAAGTTGAGGTGGTAGGCTACAATTAGGAACAAGTTTCAACTCCTAAAACCTTATACACAATTCAAAACAATTTCCCCAATATTTGGAAAAATCAGAGTTAGGTGCAATTGATTTTTTTTTATGAAACTTGGTATTTTGACTTTTGTGAACTTTGATCCTTCTAAACTAACTGAGATTGATGTAATATGATATAATAAAACTAATTTATGCAATTACAACTAAATATGAGCATGTATGACTGATTTGGGAGTGTCAAGCCCACACAGTTAACTGCTATGATATGTAATTGTAGAATTTGACTTTTTAACTAATGAGATACCAAATTTATGACTGATTAAACCTATTTAGACTTGAACTAACATCCTACAATAACAAACAACAACAATAATAGCCATGAACATGGCTTAAACAGATAATCCAAACACTCCTTTATAACTAACTTTATACTATTACTATGAGTTTTAGACTATACCTATTAATTTCTAAGCCCTAAACAGAATCTAGGAACATTATAAAAGCTAAATGAGCTAAATTACCACAGAAATAACAAAAGAAACTAAGAATTACAAATATTTAGGAAATGACTTACAAATGATGCCAACTGAGAAATGAGTGAACCAGTGAACCAAATCATAACCTAGTGTCCCCCATAGGACTCTAAACCATGATCCATGAACATTGTTGCTACCTTGCTTCCACAGCTTCTTCTTCCTTTTTTTTTTCAACTATTTTCTTGAATTTTTTAGTATTTTTCTTTTTCTAAATGAAACTGATAATTTAGGTTTCTAATAGCTATAATAAGCTATGTCAGGGCTTATATGAGCTATTTCAATCCCTAATAACAATAAACAACAATTTTAAGCTAATAATGAGATTTTGAGTAAAATTGAATATCAACTGAGATACAAACTGAAACTTGAAATTGACTTGAATTAAAGATTGAAATACATGAAATTAACTGAGTGCAAGCTATTTTAATTGAAAATACAACTGAATGAGTAAATTATACTACCTATGATTAAGCTACACTAAGACTAAACTAATACTCCATCTCCTCTGCTTCATTTCTTCTTTATAGAGACTTTCAGGGTTCCCACTAGCTTTCTGACACTATCCCATCAAATCTGAGCCCTTGGTTTGGTCTGATTGATCCTAGCCGTTTAAATTGGCTTTTGGCGCCAAAAAAGTCATGGGGGCAACTGTGGTTGCGTGGAGAGGTTTTCAAGGGCATTAAATGTGTTTGGGAGCTTGTGGAGGTGGAGGGATTGCGTGGAGAGGCAGAGGTGTGAGGTGGAAGGTGGTATGGTGGTTTTGGTGGTGGTATTGGGGGTCTGTGAGTGAGGGAGAGGGAAAAGAGAAAAGGGGGAGTGGGTTTGACTTTGGGTTGACCCGGTTTTAATATAAGGGTGTGAGCTGGGAGTAGTTTGGGCCTAGGAAAGGGAAATGGGTGGGCTTGGTTTATTTGTTTGTGGATTGGATTTGTATTACTAATAATACTAAGGATCCGATTGGTTTAGAAATTACACAAGGACCATTTTGTAATTTATTCAAAGTTGGGGTGCTGATTATACCACTTTCCCAAAGTTCTCATAAGGACCTATATTGCCATAAATAAATAGTACAAGGGTATTTTTGATGTTTTTCATTTTTTTAAATACCCGGGGACTATTTTTGCCAAACTGTGAAACTTCAGGGACCATTTATGTAATTTCTCCAAACTTCACACCAACGACCATTCCTGCAAAAGATTATTAGTACAAGGACCAATATTGATTTTTCTCAAAGTTTTTACATCCCAGGGACCATTTATGTCAATTTCCAAAGTATAGGGACTAAACTTGTAATTTTGTGAAACTTTGCACCAAAGGACTAAATATGTAACTTTATGATTAAAAAGGACCTTTTGTGACTTTTTCAAGTTTTTAGTATAACCAGGGACTAGTTTTGACAACTTTTGAAACTTGAGGGACTGAAACTGCCAATTATGCAAACTTTGTACGTTTTTCATCTGTTTTTGCATATTTTGCATTTGAAACATATAAAACACACTTCTTAAGATATTTTCAGTATTTTGATGCATATTTGAGTGTTTTTGGATGTTTTGGCAGCTCAGATTAGTATAAAATGATGAGTATTTTATTTGATTGCATCTTTAGTATTGGGTTAGTTGACTAGCAACTAATTCCGCCCCAAATCCTTCAAACCCGAGATTTTAATTTGCTTTCTAAAATATATATAAAAAAAAAAAAAAGAATCATCCCTCATCTCTAAATCTAGTATTTAGGTTTTCTAATCCTAGCGACACTATTCCTAGCTGAACGATCAATCCCCTTGTACTTGTCATTATACTATACTACATCGATCAGGTACACTGCCTAGTGGGGGTTGTAAGCTTCTCGAGATCCCTCGAGAGGTAAAGCCTGGTGCAATCCTTACGCATCAAGTTTTTGGCGCCGTTGCCGGGGAATAGTTATTGTTTAGGTTGAATTTGATTTTTATTAGGTCTACTCATTAGATTCCTATCAAGTGAGATTTTTTTTTTCTTTTTATTGTGTAGCTTTCTCGTAGTCTATCTTTTCTTTGTGATTTTGTTTGTAATTTGCTTCAAATGGACTTTACACTTAGACTTCTAAGATTACAAGATAAGGTTGAGTGGCTAACACACCAAAGAGTTCAAAATACCTCATTTAGAGACACCTATGAATCATATGAGCCTTCACCTAGGATAGATTCTTATGAACAACCTCCATGTTTAAGATCTAGTTTTAGTGAGGCCAATAGGAAATGCGACCTAGTTTGCCAAGGAATTATGGAGAGAGCCATTGCAACAAATCATAAGTTGGATGAAGCACTAGGTTTGCTTTTATCACTACCTAAGAAAACAATTGAGGAGGATTTAGCCGAACATGATCACATTGATCAAAAAGACCTAGGTTTTATGATCGATGATGATGAATCTCAAGAAACAGATGATGAATCTCAAGAAACAGATGATGAATCTTTTGGGCAATTTGTATATAGCAGTCAGAATATTGAGGATGATCCTTATGATTCGGACATAGAAGTTGAGATGTCTAGAGAAGCACGTGAGATACTTGGGAGAATGTTAGGGCTAGATTATAATAAAACACATGTTGAGGATATAGGTGATATTAACACATGGAGTGACGAGGTCAATAACATAAGCCGACAAAATACTCAACCATCATTTGAGGCACACACACCGCCCGTGACTTACCCGGAAGAAGTAGAAGAAACATTAGGAATTCCGATGGAGGTAAAACCCTTGGACCAGGCACCACTAGAGGATATAGGTTTGAATACTTGTAGTGATAACCTTATTCCTAGTTCTAGGGAATTTCCTAATGTTGATGAACCGGAACCTCAACCTTTACACAACTTTCCATCCTTAGATATACATCTAGGAGACAAAAGAGGAACCGACCCACCCATCAACCAATGTTATCCGGATAGTTTTAGGATGAAGGAAGCCATTCACTCACCCCCTTCAACTCACGTGGCATATTTCCACCCTAAGGGTATGTATCGCTACTTCCACCCGCACTTAATTCAAAGTGTAGGGAAAACCTCCCCTATTTCCGTTAAATAAGGGTAGAGTCAGGCTCGTGACTCGAACAAAAAAAAAAACGCTTATTTGGAGGCAACCCAAGCTTTATTTGTTTGTTTGTTTGTTTGTTTGTTTATTTGATTTTATTTGTTTCCGTATGCATGCTTTATTTTTATTGTTTGTGGCTCATGTTTCAAAGTAAATTGTGAAAATGCTTTTTTTTTGTTTTTAACTTCGTATTAATTGCATATAAAGGTATTTTGCAAAAGATACGTGTAAGGGGAAACCCCAAATATGTTTTTAAGAAACAAACCGATCATGATTCTCCACAATATTAAGTGAACATGTATATTCGTATTTGTTAGAGTCAAATGCTTGTATCGAGTCATAATGAAGTTTTGCAGGATTTTCCAGGAAGTAGGACCAAGTTTTTCCAGAAATTTTCCGGAAACTTAACATAAGAATTTCTGCAGGTCACTTCTGACGGCGTCATGAGTTTACTCTTGACGGCGTCACGTGTAAAAATCTGAAAATTTTACCAGTTTTGTTTTTCTAACGGAGTCTTAAAGTTTTTGTTAAATTATTAAGTTTTGTAATCTCCAGGAAATCTGCAAACTTCATTCCACAAGCATTATATCTTACTTATTTCACTTTTACATTCTTTACTTGAACATTGGGGACAATGTTCATCCTAAGTGTAAGGGGAGGGTAAAATGATGATACCTTACAAATACACTTTTACATGAGTTTGTTTGTTTGATAGTAGATGTGTAATAAAACTATGAGAAATACTTGTTAGTGCAATTTTAGCGCCAAATTTAAATTTTTTTACAACATTTAGGAGTGAAACTTTAGCCATAGCAAGCGTCTCATGGATAGGAGTCGTATGACTAGCACAAAACCGTATCATTCAGAAAAATTTTCCACCCAAATATGTGAGGTTCGCCTTTAGATTTGATAGGAAACGCATTTACTATTAGTGCTTATGAGTATACCGGTAGCATTTAGATTCTAGAACTTGCGTTAGTGATGCATCCCGAGACCGCTAGTGAGACTACATTCGTGTGGTAGGATTTACTACATGATAAGAGGCATTAGGATCACCCTTGTGTTAAACCCGTATCATAATTACTTGACCATTTATGTCATATTACTTGGCTAGTTAAGTCAATTAATTTTTCCCACACCCTTAGCGTTGTACACATTTTTAGTACACGAAACCCCTAGTACACCCTTCCGAGCCTATCTTTTCGTTTCTAACTTTAAGCATTTTAACTAAATGAAGAATTTGTTACACCCCACTTAAATGTACACCCAAATCACCTTAGCCTTCCGTGTATGCACTCATCTTTAGTGCATTATTGTTATTTGTTAAACCCTAAGTTAATTATCTAATTGATTACATGGTTGCTAAGTCGAGTCATATCCTTGTACATATTGTTTTGGGACGATTGGGACTCATGGGTAAAGTACTTATTTTATAGAGTAATGAGGAAGAAAATAATTTATTACCCCCATATGTACGTTAATCTTAAAAGTGCTCCAAGTGTTTTGATTTTCTTAATTCGAGTCATTAGATTAGTTTATTGTAAAGTATGTAAAAATTCAAGTGTAAGGGGAATTTACAATCCCTATGATGTATTATTTTGGATGGTAGGGTAAGAGTGTATGCAAAAAAAAAAAAAAAAAAAAAAAAAAAAAAAAAAAAAAACTATCGAAAAAACAAGAAAAAGAAAAAAAAAATAGAAAACGAAAAGAGATAAAAACATACGGACTACCATCCCTTTTTATTCTATGTTCATTTTATGTTTTGGTTATTTTTTCATTTTTTAGCTTAAGTCGAGTCTAGTCTTGGCTTAGCAACGCCATATTGTACATGTAATTAACCAAGATTGTTAACTCGCCACCAGTAAAGACTGCCTATATCCAACAAAATCGTGTATTTCATATCCCTACACCTAACGTTACAACCCTTTAAAAGACCTCTTTGATAGTTTATCCTAGGTGCTTACGCCATGTGGTGGAGGTTTGATCTTTTCCCAAGCCTATGGTAATCTATTTTGTTATGACAGGTAGTGAGAGATGTTTTCCATTTCCATATTGTGATATTACTTTATTACACCCGAGAGATGTGAGTATCTAAACACTATTTGTGAGGTGCTAGTGTATGACCTCTGTGCTTGTCTTTGGTATTTAGTAGAACGATTATTTGTTGTAATTACTTTTATATTAGAGTTAAATGACCCCTAACTTGTATTTTGATTAGAATAAAAGCGCATTTGCTTGAGGACAAGCAAATCTCAAGTGTAAGGGTATATGATGAGGCAAAAAATGAACCACTTTTAGGGGGTCATTTAAGCCCGGAATTGAATTTATTTGATCAAATATTGCCCTAAATCGTTCCTTTTGTGATTTTAGGTACTTTGGGAGTGAAATCTGGAAAAGGAAGCAATTCAGACATTTTTGGAGCATAAAAGTGAAGAAAATGCCAAAGACTTAATTTTCCATGCTGGGAACAGTGTATGACGGCGTCAAGAAGGCAATCCTGACGGCGTCAAGAGTAAAATCCATGACGACCCAGTACAAACATGAAGGCGTCACAAGTAGAGCGTCAAGAGTTAATGTGGTGACGGCCTGCAAAAGGGGACTATATGACGGCGTCAGATGTAGATCAAGGCAGTCCGAGGATTTATTGGGTGGCGAGATGACGGCGTCAGACATTTGTTCTTGACGCCGTCACCTCCTAATATCTATATATAGTTTTCTAATTTTCATTCATAAAAGGAGGAATTTGTGTGGAGAAACCCTAGGGCCGAACCTTGTACGAATTTTACAGCTTTTCAAGGGTTTTCAACCATTGAATCCTTACATGTGCTATTGAGATAAATCTTCTCTTAATTCAATCAATATGTCTATGTGTTGGTTGTCTATATCTTGTGCTTGTCTTGATTTCAACATGCTAGGCTAGATTTATCTTGTGTTTGCTTAGATCTAATGAAACCTAGATGTTGATTATGTGTTGATTACTTGTTTATGGTTGTATTGGATGAATGATTTCAATGTTAGGCTTAAGAAAACTGGCAGATCTCCATTGTGTAACATGCTTGAACGTCTTAGGAACATGAACCGATGTGTACTAGGTTTTATTGGTTGTATTTAATGCAAGAGTAAATTCTAATGATCCCATGTTAGGAGCTTCTTCCAGGCTCGACATAGGAGTGAAGTAGGCACTCATAGGATTGGGGAAGTAAGTACGCCACCCCATGAATGGTATTAAGGAATACAATCCGTCATCCACGCAACTATAACAAGTAATTAACGAGTAAAAGATATCTAGGGAGTAGTGAAATCTAAGTAAACACATTTCTCCCACATATTGCTCACAACCTTAGTTTAATATAGTTTATTTTCATTTTAGTATTTTATTTTGATTGCATCTTTAGTATTGGGTTAGTTGACTAGCAACTAATTCCGCCCCAAATTCTTCAAACCCGAGATTTTAATTTGCTTTCTAAAATATAAAAATAAAAATAAAAAAGGAATCATCCCTCATCTCTAGATCTAGTATTTAGGTTTTCTAATCATAGCGACACTATTCCTAGCTGAACGATCAATCCCCCGGTACTTATCATTATACTATACTACATCGATCAGGTACACTACCTGGTGGGGGTTGTAAGCTTCTCGAGATCCCTCGAGAGGTAAAGCCTGGTGCGATCCCTACGCATCATGTGCCAAAACGGGTGAATACGAAGAAGAAAGCCTAAGAAAGCTAAGTGACACAAAGATGTGAATGCCTAATGCAATTCAATGACACTAACTTGATAGACAACCTAAGTTGTAATTGTTCAACCAATCACACGAACAAGAACGAGATTCGTTCATTGACTGGCACATAAAATGACTTCTTCGAAGTTGTCATTGGGAAGGCAAGTTCTAACAAACCTTTTGAACAACATAATCATCTATCTAAGATGATTGGTGTTAATGATAGTTTGTTGATAAGACATACTCTAAATGATTACTATTATGACAAGTCATGCCATAAAGAAGACTCGATAGAAGTTATACCAAAAAGAAATGAAAATGAGAATGATATGCACCTAGATGCGAATGGAAATGATTCCATAAGACGGGAAGTGTTGGATTTGAACTTTGTGAAAAGGTGAGAAAAGACTGTTTAGATTAATATATCGTTTGCACTGACAATGAGATGCATGATATATTTCAAAGGAGAAAAGGAAAATGTGCATGTGATCCTAAAAAGGTTGTAGGTGAATATCTCTAACAGGGTTGAGGTAACGAAGTTCTAGAATTCTAGTTTTGGTGAAGGATTTCGTGTGATTGTGTAGTTATACACTTCAGGTATAATGATCGTGAGGGTTGAAGGTTATTGAACTAACTGTCACTATCAAGAGTGAAGTATAATGTTAAGGTTTTAGTGTGATGATCGATGGGATGAAGGTTCTTAATCTAACTATCACTGTCAAGAGTGAAGTGTAGCTATAGGATTTGAGTGGGATTGATATAAGGGTTGAAGGTTCTGAAACCAAATATCACTCAAGAGTGAATTTTAGTTATAAGGTTTGATGTGAGGGTTGAAGGTGCTTGTATATAGCTTAAGTGTTCTCAAAGAGTAAAGGTTAGGAAGCTACAGCCAATAGTGGTTTTGTGATTCGGGTTTTGCTAAGTAGCGAGTAGTTAAGAAGTGAATCTCTTCGTAAAGAGTTCTAGGGAATAAGAACTACATTTGTGTGTTCTTGAGAGTGTTCAGTGAAAGACTAAATATGTATGATTATGTTTTCGCTCCCCCTTAATCGATGACGATCCATACAGGATGTGTTGAATAACAAATCAAAACTAAAGAGGAAAACAGACGTTGACAGAAGCAATGAGTTTAGTAACGTTATGACAAGTGGTGGATAGCATACAATAAACTTCACCTTTGAAGTCACGTAGCTCTTCTCAATCATTGTGAATATTCATTGAACATTCATATAATGAGGCATGTGATTACGCAGGAATGTGTTAAGGGTTAAGAAGATAGAATCTTCAAGGTTGTGGAGTTAGTGAAAAGGTTCTAGTTTATTTAAGATAGAAGAAACTATGTTGATAAAGAAGGGTTATCTAAACTTATCCTAGCGGTTCTTCGCTTGAAGTGTGTGGAAGATGAGTGGGTTGCAGAAGCATTGGTAGTATAGAATGAAGTTTGAGAATTGTAGATAGGTTGAGAAGATGATGGATACAAAGGTGACCAATCATATAGTGTGTTTAGTACCATGTGGAAGTGAAAAGGGAAAAAGCTAAGGAATCAGAAGATAGGCAGAATCTATTCACATAGGAGATGGTTCTGGTTCAAGAGTACAACAAGTGGGTTTTGACTATGAGAACTGAAAACAAAATAAACAGTCTCAGGAGCTAATGGTCTGACGGTACTGTTAAATTTAGCGGTACCGTTCCTTATTTAAGGGTACCGTGACCAGCTGATGTCAGTTTTGACCCAGAATTTGATTTTCGACAAAGAAATTTCACATATGTTGTGATTTTTCTGATCCTTGGATTAAAGGAATTTATACCAAATAAATTCTTTTATGATTGAATCTAACGGGATTCGATGAACGTTGATCGAGAACGAGAAATGACATTTAATTGCATTTCACAAATTAAATATACTTTAAATATTTCGGATAAAATATTTAAGTTGTCATTAGAAGCTTTAGAGGATTTGACTTTAATCTAGAGATGTTTTAGACACACATAAATCAATAATTTAAGAGGATCTAAGGAGTAAATCTCACTGATTTATTGAGACTTCTAGGCATGATGAAAGAATCTATACCTAATAAATTATTTGAGGGATAAATACAATGGGATCTGACACGAGATTATTGACAATCGCAATGACTTTCATATTTCCAATGAAATATTTAGATAGTCATGAAACGAGACACAAGAGATGACTTTAATATTTCCAATGAAATATTTAGATAGTCAAGAGACGAGACACAAGAGATGACTTTAATATTTCCAGTGAAATATTTAAGTTGTCACTTGACGAGACATAAAAGATGACCTCAATATTTCCAGTTAAATATATAGATAGTCTTGTGATGAGACACAAGAGATGACTTTAATATTTCCAGTGAAATATATAAGTTTTCACTTGACAAGACATAGACCTCAATATTTCCAGTGAAATATTCAAATAGTCATTAGACTGGACTAGAAGGATGACATTAATATTTCCAGTGAAATATTTAAATAGTCATAAGACGAGATTCGGAAGAAAGAGAGTATCAACGGACTCTTTGTGAGATAGAATGATAGGTTGGTTTTATACCTTAAAAACTGATGTATAAAGTTTGATCCTCATTATTTGAGTTTGATGACGAAACACGATGGTAAACCTATGGGGATAAAAGGAACTAACGGAAATGAAATACTTGGTCTTAAGAAGTGTATATTCACACGAGGATGAAAGGAACTACTAATCACTTATGTAGTAACTCGTGAGACCTTTGTCACCCGAAGGTTGATGTTAGCTTTTAGCATTTGGATGAGAGTTTTAACATATGTAGTTAAAAGGATTTGAATAAGATGTTTCGGATATGACTTTTAACAATTGCGATCGCAAGTTAAAATTAATTGAATATTTCGGATGAAATATTGAATTTTTCAAACCTACTCCGAGTTCTACTAGGCTTGTATCTAACCTTCCCTTGAAAAAAGAGTATCACTTGGAAGACAACGAAATAATGACCAAGGAATTAGGGCAATTTTGCGACTACTCTAATTTTTAGGTTTTGATACTAGTGTAGGACTATATGACGTCTAAAATTTTATAGTGATAGGCATACCTAATTGCATGATGTGTCAAAACAACATAGTGAGGGATGCAACTAATCTAGGTTTGCCAAGGAGTATCCTAATTACTACTTGTTCAAAATAAAATCCTAATAAGAGAGAAAGTTCATCGATGTAGACTATCTTTAGTCAAATGTAGGAATGAAAAATTTTCAAGTTAGAGAATGAGTATGAGACTATCACTAGTGGTGCTCAATTCAGGCTAAACACGATCATTTTTACGGGTTATACCACGAACCCAACTTCTCTCCTGGAAGCAATTCATCCGTTAGGTCAAATTGAATTTCTAGTGCGATAGGTTCTCCAGTAGTCATTCTCATGTTAGAAAAATTCAAATTCCTATATTTTTCTATTGAAGTGTAGCAAAGATGATATTATCTTATTTCATTAATACATGGCCTAATATGACTCAACTAATCATATTTTGAAAGTTGGTTAAGAAGATGACATGTCTTACACAATATCCTACCAAAGGCAATCACAATGTTTCAATTTCGTGTTTGAGATTTAGAGGTTCTTTGGCTTAGATGGTGCATTTCATGATCTCTTGGACGACATCTTTGTTTGGTTACTTGTTACATGTTATTTTAACATAATTTGATTTTCTATAGCCAAGAGATGCCCTAATGTAAAATGATGTAGAGTCTACTACATCTAGAGTGTTTCAAGAATGCTCCTTTTCTTATCTTGAGAAAAGAATCTATTAAAGGTTACTTACCTCAATAGATTTTGTGAATGTTTAGAAAAACAAATATTTTAGTGTATGAGCGAATTTTACTTGTTTAGGTAATGACACACATTGTATTGGGTTATCATTCGAATCTAATATCATATATTTGTTAAACAAGATGCAATGTATTCTCTTCTAAGATAATCATTCATGTTACAAAGAAAATAAGATGCATAAGATATAAGTTATCCTTTGTCAATCTTTTGATAAGAGAAATACATGTGATTTTATCGAAGATTGATGATGTACATAATAGTTAATAACATATTATGTATGACACTTTTACTTCACATGTGGTTTAGAGTGTTGAGTCGTTCATGAGCAAAGTTTACATATGTTGTTTGTTTGCTCATGTTTGGTTTTTTGGAAATGACACATTTACTAATTGCATTGCAAAGTAAATTACTTGAATCTCTCGGATGAAAAATCCAAGTTGTCAATCCTATTTAGTTGTGTATTTTATGCATTTAAAAAAAAATATTAGTTTAATGTTTGGAACACAACCGGTGGACAAGAAGACTCAATATGACATCTTCAACACAAGTGTGAATTATGATCCGATGCATATTATGTTCGTCTTGAAAGGACGTCATTATTTCATAACAACCGAGTGTGATTGAGTATGTAGATTCAAGATAATATATTTCATTATATTTTGATGTATCTTGAAGCTAGACAAATAATGACTCAAATCTCATGTCAATACTCAAAGACTTGTTAATTAGATTCGATGATGTAATGAACTAATATATACTCGAAATCTTTATTGACCATCACGATCACTCCTTTTAAAAAGAAAATAAATATTTAAGGAATGTATTCCATTTATTCTAATACTAGTTGTATGTGTGAGGTTAATGACATATTAACTTACTATTTCGAGATTGTCATTTATTTTTATGTGCGAAAAACTATTTATTATTAAGTATAATATTCTTAGTTTTCGACATATCATAAGTATAAAAATAATTATTTTAACCATTTTAAAAGGCTAAATGTTTAAAACATTTTGTGTGTGTGTGTGTTAAACCAATGCAAGTTTAATACATTTTCTTTTACTTAAATACTAATGTATTAATATGATCTTTTATCTTGTTTAAACAACCCATGGTCAAGCAAGACAAAAAGATGTAAAGTTTTAGAGATCATGTTAAGGAGCTAATGAAAGTGTTAAATATTTTTAGTTGATATATTTTTAACACTTAAACCTTTGAAAAAATAATTGTGTAAGACAATATCTTTCGACAAACATGATCAACCAACTTAGTTTCTATTCCTAAGAAGGTTACTAAAGCATTTTAAAACTTGCAAGATGTAACAATTCGCATTTTCAGATTAATTACTATTCCCGGAAAATTTTACTATTCACTTTTTACTATTCATCTCAGAAATTTTTATTTCATATTCTCGTAAGTTAAACTATTTTAACGATAATCCGAGAGTTTGACGCTCGTCGGATCATTTCTGCAAAAATCACAAAGCCGTGTCCGAGATTTACTTTTAGGTTTAAACGTCCTTCCAGCATCCCGATATATCCATAAAACATTATAAACAATAGAAATATGATTTTCTATCATTTTATGACAATTCCAAAAGTTTTGGAATTTTACGTTTTTCAGTTCAGCGTTTTACGCGAATTACGCGTTTTAGACCCGTGTTTCCAGTTTTTAGCAGGGTTTTGGCACCCGATAGATCCTACCACTCATTTTATATTTTATTATGGACTATATTGACATGTTTAACAATACTTTCAAGTTTCATATTTTTACGATACCCGGTTTTACGTTTTAAGGCTTAATCATTTACGGTTAGCATTTTACGGAGTCAAAATGCACAAACTAAGCAAGATAACACCAAGAGTCATCATCTAGTCACCTTATCCTCCTTTGAACCGCCAATGTGGGGGGGGAGTCACCATTTTGTGGTTAAATCTTGACCATTGATCTCTAGGATGTTTACAAGTGTCTAAACTAACCATGGTTAAATTCTAACCCAATATATGGTTAACTATTTTTCCTACCCTATAAATACCAAGCTAAAAACACATATAAATCTTGCACCACACCTTCTTATAACCTTCAAGTCCTAAAACCTAAGGCACTTCTCTTATATTTTGTAAGAAAGTTAACTAGTTTTTGAAAGAAAACTAGTGTTTGATCTTCAATCTTGGAAATTTTCTAAGAAAAGTTGTTATAACTTTAAAGTCTCCAAAAAGACGTCGTTATAATCTTCAAATAGCTTTGGACTTCAAGAAGGCGTCGTTATAATCTTCAAATAACCTCGGTTTATCATAGATTGCAAAGGAAGAAAGCTTATTCAATCAAAGTCCTAGTTCTTGTCCTAGTTTCCCTTTTCATTAAGGCCAAAAGTTGTAAGCAAACCCTAACATATTTTCTTGCTTAATTATCATTTACATGCTCTTTGTGTTCCTTTCATGCTATATATGTTCTTGTTATTGTGTTCATGATGTTTAAAAATGGATAAAACAAGTATTGGTATACATATGTTAACTTATGACAAGTAAACAAGCAAACTAGTGATTTTTATGGAGAACCATGACCAAAATAGTATAACTTTGATATTTGACACTTACTTACTGTTAAAGAGGACTTAACAAGGAAAACATAGCAATTTGAATCACCCAAAACGAGTACCCGAGTCAAAAGTTATGGCCATAAGAAGTTAGCGAAACCAAAACGGCAAAACTGCCTAAATAGCATTCTGATCAAATTTAGCTTTTTAAAGTCACCCTTCTGGTCCGATTCATCAAAAAGTTAAAACACGAAAGTTGTCCGGAACGACGTTTTCGTTCAGGAACAAAGAAGCTCGAGCCCTAAAAATGCTTTCCGAGTGATAAATTTCTTCAAAATCTTAACAGCCCATTTTAGACCAAAGTCACTATATTATAGTTATCATTTACTAAGACCAAGAGGTCTAATGACCTAAAGCCAAGACCACAACCATGGCTAAAGCCAAGGTTGAGTCTCAAGACCATGGAAAAATGACCAAGGTCACGGCGAAGCCATGACTAAATGACCATATAAGCTTACTTAGGCGTAAACATGAAACAAGGAATTAGGCGATAACTTGAACAAACAATTTGGATCTACTTCACTTCAAAAGGAACCATGAGATATTACAAAGAGAAAATGGTCATATAAGACTTATGAAACTACCCCTAAATAACAATCTTCATGTACTAATAAACTTTCCTAAGTTTATTCAAATATTGGACATGTAACTTTTCGGATCAAAACTTATACATTTGTTATCAAATACTACAATAGTAGGGAGCCTCATGTGAGGAGTTCATTAAGTAAGCCGTCGAGATGAGTTGTGGATTTACGAGTTAAAGTGTCCTGGCTCCTCGAACGTTTACTCCATGACTTCTGAATTATGTCGGCCCAAACGGTAGTAAGAGATATACAACTTATACATGTTTCATAAACCATTTATATTCAAAGACTTACGCTATATACTAAATGCTACATCATGAACATTATGCAAGACATATATGGGCAATTCTTCGTATTCTTAGACATTACTCCAAACCTAAGTCGCAACGTTCTATTATAGGCTGCTCTTAGAGACTTTCATGATTCGACTACCACTTTGATTTCACATCACTTAAGCTTAAGGTGAGTCATAGCCCCTACTCTTTTCGTACTTGTCTTAACTCTTTGGGGGAGACACATGCTCGACTACTTGTTTACTTGTACAAATACTCAAAAAGTTTATACGTGACTGTGTTATACTTGATTGCATACATACATGACTGCGTTATACTTAATTGCGTTATTCTATTTATTGGCTAGTAGTTATCTTTGGGAAGTGGCTCCCAGTTGTCTTTGGGAATTGGCTCCCAGTTGTCTTTGGGAATTGACTCCCAGTTGTCTTTGGGAATTGGCTCCCAAAAGTGAGGTCTTCGGAGATGAAGTAGAGACTCACTTCTAATTGCTTAAATTGTCTTGATGAACTTATACATGTCTTATTCATACTATATATGTTAGCAGTGGGTTGTGAACACACAGGTTGCAAGTCTCTTATGGCGGGAATTGCAACTGAGTGGATTCACGATGCCTTTGCTGTGCGAACATTCTCTTAAGGCTTTTTCAATTATTTTAAGACAAACTCTATGAACTCACCAACCATTGTGTTGACACTTTAGCATGTTTGTCTCAGGTCTATAAGGTGATAGCTGTTGCATGGAGCATAGAGTCGCTTGGCATGTTTTGAAGACTTATGCTTTTATCTTTACCATTCGATATGTTTTAAAACTCTTATGTATTGTATTATGGAACTCAAGTTTGTATCTCGGAATTTATTAATCGAATGGTAACTTTTCAAAACGTCTCATTTAGAGTTCGTTTTCTATACCTTGTACTTTGTATTATGAAGTAGCACCCCTATGACACAGTCTTCCGCTGCGGTATTTTGGGGGTGTTACAGATTGGTACCAGAGCCTTGGTTATAGAGAACTAGGTTGCATTTAGTGCCTAGACTATAACTGATATGAACATTAAGACTCTTCTCTTTATTTTGCCTTACACACACTTCATGTGCATATGCTTATTGCTAATTGTTTGTTTCGGAGAAACCCCAGACAATAGTCAAGTCATCAAAAATTTAGAGCTAAGTAATAATTATTTATTTAACTTAATCTTGTGACAGTTCTTGTTTGATAAGACATAAGATTAAGTTAAATAAAGGTTATTAGTTTCCCGTAGAGATTTGATGATTTGCCTTATACTTACTTTATATGATTCTAATACCTAGAAGTGGTTCATATGTCCTAGTACGACACTCAAACCTTTCTACAAGCGTGACTAGTCCATTTCGTCATATCACCTTCTCTAGATACCCAGACTATGTTACCCTTTCACAACTTAAGAGCAGATGATAGAAAGTCTACCCAATTATGTAGTACCAATTGTTGAGTTATGTGTGCCTGGTAAATATGTATACGTGTGAAAGGAAGCAATTATAATTATGGTGGCCAACATAATTATAAATGCGTCACGACTCACGTAGACATATGTGACCATGCTTACATTAATCGACGATTGACTCAAAATTGACAAGATTTATGACTAAGTAGTCTAGGAATATCACCTCATATCTGACGTCGACAAAATGTCCCTCCTTGTAGATATCATGGCACCAAAGAGAGTAACTCGTAGCACTAGCCGAGGTGGTGCAACACCAAGAGGTGGAAGAACTGGTGGTCGTGGAGGTAGAGGAACTGCTCACGACACTAGTAATCCTAGTAATGATAGTGGAAGAACTGGTGGACGTGGAGGTAGAGGAGATGCTCACGACACTAGTAACCCTAGTAACGCTGGTGGAAATCCAGATGTCTCCACCATTATCGCCCAACAACTACAAAACCTACTTCCCACTATAGTCACACAAGTTGGCAATCACATGAACAATTCGGGAAACCACGGAAGCATAAATGACGCTACAAATGATGGAGGAAGGAATGGTAACAACAACAACAACAACAACAACAACAACAACAACAACAACAACAACAACCATAGGACTGGATGTACGTATAAGGAATTTACGTCATGCAAACCAATTGAGTTTAATGGCAAAGGAGGTGCATTGGCATATACACGATGGGTCGAGAAGATGGAGTCAGTGATTGACATCAGTAACTGTGCAATCCACCAGAGAGTGAAATATTCTGCATGCTTGCTATCAGAAAAGGCATTGACATGGTGGAACATGCAGATTCAAGCAAGGACTAGAGAAGCAGCTGTAGGCATGACATGGGACGACTTTAAGGGACTACTGAAGGAAGAGTACTACCCGGTTAATGAAATGCAAAAACTAGAGGACGAGTTTTGGCATCAGTCTATGGTAGGGGCTGGTCATGCAACCTACACAGATCGGTTTCATGAACTAGCTAAACTAGTTCCTCATCTGGTTACCCCTGAATCCAAGAGGATTGAGAGGTACATCTATGGCCTTGTTCCCGAGATTCGTGGGATGGTGAAAACAACCGAACCTCCCACAATTCAAAGTGCAATATTAAGAGCAGGGACCCTAACAGATGAGATGGTTAGGAATGGAACTTTGAAGACTAGTGATAAAAGGAAGGGAGCAGGTGAATCGAGTGAGCAAAAGGGTACAATGGTTGATAATAAGAGAGCAAGAGGATTTGCAGCAACAGTTTATGATCAGAAAAAGTATGAAGGTCCACATCCTAAGTGTACTAAATGCGCTTATCATCATCAGAGGTCTGAACCATGCCCTGTGTGTTATAATTGCAAGAAGTCTGGCCACTTTGCAAGTCAGTGTAAATCAATTACAAGGCAGGCGAATGCGGACAATATAGGAAACAACCAAAAGACATGCCATGAGTGCAACAGCCCAAACCACTTCCGAAATACTTGTCCTAAGTTGAATAGGGCACAGGGACAAGTACTGGATAACCCGACTCTAGCAGTAATGCTTGAAGCAAATAACCCAAAGCGTGAATACAATGTTAGTCCACCTCGGGGTCGAGCATACTATTTGGGTGCTAAGGAAGCCCGCAATGCGTAACGGGTACGTACTTTATCCTACCATATTATTCTATCCTAGTTCAAAAACTTAGCTTTATTATGCCGCTATTAAGATAAGAGACCTAGACACACTAAACTTCGGGACGAAGTTTCCTGAAGGGGTAGAGACTGTAACAATTCGCATTTTCAGATTAATTACTATTCCCGGAAAATTTTACTATTCACTTTTTACTATTCACTTTTTACTATTCATCTCAGAAATTTTTATTTCATATTCTCGTAAGTTAAACTATTTTAACGATAATCCGAGAGTTTGACGCTCGTCGGATCATTTCTGCAAAAATCACAAAGCCGTGTCCGAGATTTACTTTTAGGTTTAAACGTCCTTCCAGCATCCCGATATATCCATAAAACATTATAAACAATAGAAATATGATTTTCTATCATTTTATGACAATTCCAAAAGTTTTGGAATTTTACGTTTTTCAGTTCAGCGTTTTACGCGAATTACGCGTTTTAGACCCGTGTTTCCAGTTTTTAGCAGGGTTTTGGCACCCGATAGATCCTACCACTCATTTTATATTTTATTATGGACTATATTGACATGTTTAACAATACTTTCAAGTTTCATATTTTTACGATACCCGGTTTTACGTTTTAAGGCTTAATCATTTACGGTTAGCATTTTACGGAGTCAAAATGCACAAACTAAGCAAGATAACACCAAGAGTCATCATCTAGTCACCTTATCCTCCTTTGAACCGCCAATGTGGGGGGGGAGTCACCATTTTGTGGTTAAATCTTGACCATTGATCTCTAGGATGTTTACAAGTGTCTAAACTAACCATGGTTAAATTCTAACCCAATATATGGTTAACTATTTTTCCTACCCTATAAATACCAAGCTAAAAACACATATAAATCTTGCACCACACCTTCTTATAACCTTCAAGTCCTAAAACCTAAGGCACTTCTCTTATATTTTGTAAGAAAGTTAACTAGTTTTTGAAAGAAAACTAGTGTTTGATCTTCAATCTTGGAAATTTTCTAAGAAAAGTTGTTATAACTTTAAAGTCTCCAAAAAGACGTCGTTATAATCTTCAAATAGCTTTGGACTTCAAGAAGGCGTCGTTATAATCTTCAAATAACCTCGGTTTATCATAGATTGCAAAGGAAGAAAGCTTATTCAATCAAAGTCCTAGTTCTTGTCCTAGTTTCCCTTTTCATTAAGGCCAAAAGTTGTAAGCAAACCCTAACATATTTTCTTGCTTAATTATCATTTACATGCTCTTTGTGTTCCTTTCATGCTATATATGTTCTTGTTATTGTGTTCATGATGTTTAAAAATGGATAAAACAAGTATTGGTATACATATGTTAACTTATGACAAGTAAACAAGCAAACTAGTGATTTTTATGGAGAACCACGACCAAAATAGTATAACTTTGATATTTGACACTTACTTACTGTTAAAGAGGACTTAACAAGGAAAACATAGCAATTTGAATCACCCAAAACGAGTACCCGAGTCAAAAGTTATGGCCATAAGAAGTTAGCGAAACCAAAACGGCAAAACTGCCTAAATAGCATTCTGATCAAATTTAGCTTTTTAAAGTCACCCTTCTGGTCCGATTCATCAAAAAGTTAAAACACGAAAGTTGTCCGGAACGACGTTTTCGTTCATGAATAAAGAAGCTCGAGCCCTAAAAATGCTTTCCGAGTGATAAATTTCTTCAAAATCTTAACAGCCCATTTTAGACCAAAGTCACTATATTATAGTTATCATTTACTAAGACCAAGAGGTCTAATGACCTAAAGCCAAGACCACAACCATGGCTAAAGCCAAGGTTGAGTCTCAAGACCATGGAAAAATGACCAAGGTCACGGCGAAGCCATGACTAAATGACCATATAAGCTTACTTAGGCGTAAACATGAAACAAGGAATTAGGCGATAACTTGAACAAACAATTTGGATCTACTTCACTTCAAAAGGAACCATGAGATATTACAAAGAGAAAATGGTCATATAAGACTTATGAAACTACCCCTAAATAACAATCTTCATGTACTAATAAACTTTCCTAAGTTTATTCAAATATTGGACATGTAACTTTTCGGATCAAAACTTATACATTTGTTATCAAATACTACAATAGTAGGGAGCCTCATGTGAGGAGTTCATTAAGTAAGCCGTCGAGATGAGTTGTGGATTTACGAGTTAAAGTGTCCTGGCTCCTCGAACGTTTACTCCATGACTTCTGAATTATGTCGGCCCGAACGGTAGTAAGAGATATACAACTTATACATGTTTTATAAACCATTTATATTCAAAGACTTACGCTATATACTAAATGCTACATCATGAACATTATGCAAGACATATATGGGCAATTCTTCGTATTCTTAGACATTACTCCAAACCTAAGTCGCAACGTTCTATTATAGGCTGCTCTTAGAGACTTTCACGATTCGACTACCACTTTGATTTCACATCACTTAAGCTTAAGGTGAGTCATAGCCCCTACTCTTTTCGTACTTGTCTTAACTCTTTGGGGGAGACACATGCTCGACTACTTGTTTACTTGTACAAATACTCAAAAAGTTTATACGTGACTGTGTTATACTTGATTGCATACATACATGACAGCGTTATACTTAATTGCGTTATTCTATTTATTGGCTAGTAGTTATCTTTGGGAAGTGGCTCCCAGTTGTCTTTGGGAATTGGCTCCCAGTTGTCTTTGGGAATTGACTCCCAGTTGTCTTTGGGAATTGGCTCCCAAAAGTGAGGTCTTCGGAGATGAAGTAGAGACTCACTTCTAATTGCTTAAATTGTCTTGATGAACTTATACATGTCTTATTCATACTATATATGTTAGCAGTGGGTTGTGAACACACAGGTTGTAAGTCTCTTATGGCGGGAATTGCAACTGAGTGGATTCACGATGCCTTTGCTGTGCGAACATTCTCTTAAGGCTTTTTCAATTATTTTAAGACAAACTCTATGAACTCACCAACCATTGTGTTGACACTTTAGCATGTTTGTCTCAGGTCTATAAGGTGATAGCTGTTGCATGGAGCATAGAGTCGCTTGGCATGTTTTGAAGACTTATGCTTTTATCTTTACCATTCGATATGTTTTAAAACTCTTATGTATTGTATTATGGAACTCAAGTTTGTATCTCGGAATTTATTAATCGAATGGTAACTTTTCAAAACGTCTCATTTAGAGTTCGTTTTCTATACCTTGTACTTTGTATTATGAAGTAGCACCCCTATGACACAGTCTTCCGCTGCGGTATTTTGGGGGTGTTACACAAGATGTCGAAAATACATATGGAGGAAAAGTGGTATATGTCTATATGCAATGCAGCATCAATTTCGCAACTTAGTGCAAGAAGTCTAGTCTAAGTCCTATTGACGCTTAAACCAAACAACTAATAATCAACACATATTAAAAAGGCATGTAAAACGCTTGTGATTATAGATATAAGTAGCCCAACTAAAGATAACTATAAGCACTCAAAAATATTAACTAACAATACTAGGACACAAAGAAAAGCAAATAACCATTTATCATAAACACAAAAATACTTATCGTAATTTAGTGTATTAAGTATAACAATGTATACTTAGCTTGATTTTGTTTGAAAATGAATTATTTTTCACCCCATTTCAAAATTTGATCAAGTTCAACACATTGAAAATATAAATACATCAACATGTGATGTTTTCTTTGTAATTTGACGAAAAATTTGGGCAATCGGCATGACCGGAAAAGACTCCCTGTTACGAATCAAAGACTTTAGTAAATTTTACTTTACAATCATTTCCTAAATTTATTTTTAAATGAAAGTAGACTCAATTACGTTTAAAACGATAGGTGGTACGACTCCTACAGACTTACGGTTGATTTTATACCAACTTTTGAAAATTACTCAGTTCTGAAAAACATACGAGGTGCCGTTAAATTTAGCGGTACCGTCCGTATTTAATGGTACCGTCTGTTGTATTTAACGGTACCATGACCTGATATTACAGTTTTGTCAAAAACCAATTTTCTCATCGCATACAAGTATTTGACGTAACGAAAAGATGTAAAACTTAATAAACTAGATACCGAACATATAAAATATACATTAAGTAACATTTCCACGTTTACGACTAAGAAAATTATTTATGAAAATATATTTACTATAAAACAAGGAGTTGTCCCAAATGCTCCTTTCAAAGCCGCATCACTTTATAACTCGTTCTATAAACATGACCGGACACTTACAAACTCTATTCTTTTATTGGTTTAAGAAAACCTTCAAGCTAGAATGACAAAGTATAGTTAACAACAAAGCTTGTAAGTATTAAGCAACTAAATACTTTTCATATTTTATCCAACTTCATGAGCAATTTGATACATGGATCGTACTCAATTTTGAAAGTCATTTGTTATAAAAATTTGAGCGACTTGGCTTTGATACCAATTGTGAAAATCGTTGAGGGGGGTGAATATGTTTCTATTTAAAAACTTAAATCTTTTGTATCAAATGACCAATCAAATGTGATGTAAAATGAGAAGTGTCAACAAAAAGTCTTGCGACAACTAGTGATAGTGGAATTCCATAAGTAAAGCATATTACCATAACGCAAAGATAGACACAACATAAATACCACACAATATAAGCAATAAACAACAGAAACGTAAAAACAATGCAAATATGAAACGGTAAATGCAAAAGTAAAAGGTAAAGAGATAAGTAAAGAAAATGCAAACCTAGACACAACGATTTATAGTGGATCGGTCACGAAGCTCCTCTTCGCCCTACTCCACTCCCCGAGTACCCAACTCGAGAGTACTTCACTAAACAACAAGATCCCTTCCCAGCGGAGAAAATCATACAACATTGCGTACAATATTTTTCGACACTAAGCTAGATGTCAAGTTTTTCTTCGGGTACAACCAAACCCGTTATGTTCTATCGCCCAACATAACAAACCTTGTGTTTTAAGGCCTAAACACATACACCGCGTCACTTACGTTATTTTCCGACACTAAGCTAGATTTCGAGTACTAATCTTAGCTAGTACTAGTCTACCACGATTTACCTGATCCTCATAACTCACACAAGCTACAAGATCCACATGATCTCTATTCGATCTACCCGATCTACTCATGATCTACACAATCTTCATAAATCACACACCCTACAAGATCCACATGATCCATACTTGATCTAACTGATCTACTCTTGATCCACTTGATCAAGACACACTAGTACACAAGCTACAAGAGATCTCCAAGATCTCAACAAGATCACAATGATCAAAACAAAATGAGTAAACAAGACTATGACACTTGATGTATATCAAGATACAATCAAGCAAACTAATAAGTAATGCAAGTGCACTACACAAAGACTAACACTTTGTATCTTCTTGATACTTTGTGTTCTTCTCTTGCACTAGAAGAAGAATGAAAGTGATCACTTGAATGGATGATTGGATCACTCTAAAACAAACTAAGACTCTCTAAACGATCAAAGAAAGTGATCTAAATAAGAAGGGATTAGACCAGAGAAAATTGACTGGAAAAATCAAGTTGAAAGTGTAAAATGGTCCACTATTTAGAGGCAAACAAACTAGCCATTACAGAGGGACGGTACTACTAATTGTCAGACGGTACCACTAAATTTAACGGTACCGTCGGGTATTTAGTGGTACTGTCCGTACCAGAGACGCTCCCTTTTTTGTTTTTAGTAGTAAATATTTATTTAGGGATGTTTGGAGCTCTTTTAGGGGGGAATAGCTGTTACTATTTTTGAAATAATTTTCCCCAATAAAACATTTCTTTCTAATTCAAAACTAATTTGTAAAATGTATTTTTGAAAAATGTTTTGTAACATTCATAAAAATGTGAAGTTCAAAACAAAAAATTTATTTCTTTGATCATCCGTCAAGTTTAAATTTGTTTGTTCATACCTTGAGTGATTTATGTCGGAATGGAAATCTTCAACTATGTTGAACCATACTTGACTGATTTATGTCGGAATGAAAATCTTTGACTATATGTTGAACCATACTTGAGACGTCGAGGGATGTTGATGTAAGTATGCATCGATGATTAATGTTTACAAGTAACTTGTGCATTTTACGTTATGCATTACAAGTTACATGTTTGTTATCATTAAAACGGAAGAAACCGTTTAGTTTAAATATCGTAATATTTGCGCTAACATCCGTGCCAACAATATTCGGGTTTGTTAATGACGAGACCAACAAAATCATCGGAAATAAAAATCATTGCCCTATAAATTATTAGTAAGTTAATTTTTAGAAGCTTTTAACTTTTAACTAAGTGTATGAGTTATTTTAGGGTACGTTAGATTTATGCCATGCCTATTGAATTTATGTTTTGTTAAATTATAAAAATACTTCATAATTATTTTACACTTCAGCAAAACAAGCAAAAAAATGTATGGCATTTTAGTTTTAATTGAATAACTTGTAATGGTGCATTAGCTGCCAACAACGTATGGTATCATAACAAAATTTCAAAGTACGTCACATATTTTAGTCTCTTTGAAATTCACATATGATACATGTTGGCTTATGTGATCTCTTAGACTTGATCCGTTAGGACACTTGATGAAGGGTACAAGACGAACGTTACATGATGAAGGGTACATGATGAAGGGTACAAGATGAAGGGTACATAACGCAGGGTACATAACGAAGGTCATGGACAAAGGTCGAGAACGAAGGACATGGACTAATGAAACAAGATGAAGGGCACGCCCGGATGAAGACCAGAGGAAAGGAACGTCGCATTAACCACCAGGTAATAGCCATAGGCCCACGCACACCTACTACCCAGATTCTAAGGGATATGTTCCCTCTAATGGCATCATCTACAGTAACCCATGTACTATAAATACACCACCCTTGGTGGTTGTATATTCATTCTAAAACCTCCTACCTCTATAGTAACTAACACAAGCCTAAAGGGGTAAACAATGTATCAACTAACACTCCCCTGCAGTTTAAGCGGGAGGAGACAAAACACTCGGACTAGTATGAAATTCCTCAAACAAAGCTGAAGGCAATCCCTTAGTGAAGATTTCAGCATACTGATAGCGTGAAGACACTTGAAGCACACAAACCTGACTCCATGTAACCATGTCACGAATGAAATGAATGCCAATCTAAATATGTTTCCTCCGTTGGTGTTGCACAGAGCTAACTGTCAAATAAATGGCACTGACATTATCACAATAGACAAGGGTAGCAGACAATAAAGGGTATTTACCAAAGTAGATTCTGAATCCAAGCAATCTTGACAACAGCATTGGCAACACCCCAATATTCAGCTTTTACACTAGACCTAGATATGGTATGTTGGCGCTTAGAAGACCAAAAAAGAAGTTTGTCTCCCAAAAATACACAATAACAAGAAGTAGACCATAGAGTATAGAGACAACCAACTCAATCAACATCAGAATATACAATAAGAGAACCAGTAGAAGAAGAAAATAACTGTAGGCTAAAGTCTAAAGTACCATGAATATACCAAAGAATATGCTTAAGAGCTGCCAAATGAGGCTCCCAAGGGTCATGTATGTAAATAAAAATCTGCTAAACGGCATAAGAGTTATCAGGATGAGTAAATGTAAGATACTTTAAACCATTTTCTAGGCTTCAGTATAATGTAGGATCCAAAACAGGATCCCCAACCTTGGACTATGCATCAATAAGGGTCGTAGAAGGATTACAAGAACCTATGTGTGCCCGCTCCAATAGCTCCATAGCATATTTCCTCTAAAAGAGGAACATACCTATAGAGTTACGAGTAATAGGAATCCTTAAAAAATAACTAAATGCCCCCAAATCCATCATCTCAAACTACTGATGCAAAGATGAGATAATACGCTGAAGTAAAGTGGTAGAGATACGGTCAGTAGAATATTATCAACATATATCAATAAGTATGCAACCTCAGTACCATTATGATAAATGAAGGATGAAGAATCAAATCTACTAGAAGAGAAACCAACGCATAGAGCATAACTAGCATAACATTTAAACGAAGCACGAGATGCCCACTTTAAGGAACGTTGTAACTTGCAAATATGATGCGGAAAATGAGAATCCACAAAAACCGAGGGATGGTAAATATAATCTGTCTCCCAAATATCACCATTGAGAAAGGCGTTCTTAACATCAAGCTGATGAACATGCCATCTACAAGATAGAGCAAGGCTGAGAACAGTCTGTATGGTAGCTGGTTTCACAACCAGACTAAAAGTGTCATCACAATCAATACCAACCTGCTGAGGGCGCCCATTAGCAACAAGCCAGGCCTTGTACCTTCTCAAAGATCCGTTTGCATGATACTTATGTCCAAATAACCACATACACCGAACCATATTAGCATTAGGTGGTTTCGGAACAAGTATCCAAGTATTGTTTGTAACTAAAGCATTATATTCATCATACATAACAACACGCCAATTAGGATCTCACAAAGCAATAAAAGGAGACTTAGGAAAAGGAGATATATGAGACGTATGCAAATTAAAATGAGGATTAGGTTTAACAGTACCAACTTGAGCACGTGTGACCATCGGGTGAGTTCGAGTTAAAGGGTGTTGGGCCGGTGCATTGGGGTTGGTGGGTGTTGTACTATAGGATGTTGTAACCAGTTGTGGATGTTGGGACATAGGTGTTGGAGGTGGGCCATGGGTGTTGAGGTTGCTGATTTATTTATAATAAACACATAGCTTAATGAACAAGCAATACAAACCCAAACTGTTAATACAAATAATGTCAAAAACGTTATTTGCATTATTCGAACTCTATACGTTTTGATAATCACAAAATATAAAAACACGATATGTAAACCTACATTTGATAAGTTTTTAACCTAGGAAAATAGTTTCGACAACGTATCAACTAAAACATCACTTCAGATATGAACAAACACAATACCAACATTAGTAAAGTGATCAAAGATTTTATTTTCTCAAAACTTCACATTTTTATGTAACAAAATATTTTTATAAAAGTATTTTTGTAATTGAAAAGAAATGTTTTACTAAAAAAATAAATTTAAATTTCAAAATATCCCAATAGCTAGTTTTCCCGCCTAAAATCAGATAAGTTTTTCACTAGATAAACTTTCACCACATCAGGACAAAAATAGGAGCGTATGTTGGACGGTCCCTTAAACATGGTGACGGTCCCTTATATATATGGGACTGTCCATTATTTAAAGGACCGTCCCCCGCTCATCCTGGTGCCTATAAATACTGCACTGTTTTTTTTTAGAAAAACCAGCCCTCTTTGCCCAAAACTTTCTGTTCTTTCTTCCCTCTTTCTTTGATCAGTATAACGTGTCGATATGTGCTTATAAGTGATCCCGTCACCCTCTATATCAAAGTGCAAGAGAAGAACGCGCGTATTCGTCAAGAAATGAAGTGTTAGAGTCATCACACACAAACGTAACTAGTGTTACGATTCTCTTCTTCCCCCAAACTCTCAAAGTTGTAAATGGTGTGAATTTGTGTATCCGACTTGTGTGTGAGTTGTGATTAGGTGTGTTAGGAGAAATACAGACAAAGTGTAAGTCCGTAAAGTGTTGTATCTAGATTAGGACTTTGTGTAAGTCGCCGTGTCAGTGTGTGTGAAGACTCGGACTTGGTGTGAGTCCGAGAAGTGAAGACTAGGACCTAGTGAAGGTTCGTGAAGACTTGGGATCAGGTGAAGGTTCAAGTAGATGAGGTGATCATTCGTGTGAAGAATTGGACGGGGTGATCGTCCGTGTGAAGACTTGGATTGTGTGTAAATCCAAGTGGACAAGAGTGCTTGTTCGTTGATGAGTGTGTAAATACTCATCATTTTTATCGTATCTGAACTGCCAAAACATCAAAAAACACTCAGAAATGCATCAAAATACATATTTTATCCCAAAAGTGTGTTTTATATGTTTTAGATGCAAAATTTTTAAAAACAAATGAAAAACGAACAAAGTTTGCATAATTGGCAGTTTCAGTCCCTCAAGTTTCATAAATTGACAAAACTAGTCCCTGAGGTTTTAAAATGAAAGAAAAGTCAACCCAAGTCCTTTAAGAGTCAAATATTATCGAAAATAGTCTTTGGGTGAAATGTTTTGAGAA
The DNA here is from genome assembly GCA_030686995.1 of Artemisia argyi. Lineage (NCBI taxonomy): Eukaryota > Viridiplantae > Streptophyta > Magnoliopsida > Asterales > Asteraceae > Artemisia > Artemisia argyi. The sequence goes on from CM060690.1 coordinate 141,299,456, forward strand.
TTTACAAGTTTAGTCCTTCAAGTTTTAGAATTGGCAATTTTGGTCCCCGTATGTTCAAATTTGGCAAATAAACAAAACAACCCTTTGGGAATTTATAGTTTGGCAATTATGGTCCTTTGAACTACTTTGGAATAATTACATTTCAGGCCCCTAAACTTTTCAGCATTTACAAACTAGTCCTTGGGCTTGTTTTAACCATAAAACCAAACGAATCCTAAACTAAACCCAATACACCCTTAAACAAACAACACCCCAATCCACTAGCCCACCACCATCCCACCTTATAACACCTTGGCCCAAACCCTCAAGCCCAATCTCAAAAATAAAAATACACCCCGTTCCTCTTTTTATTATTTCCCAGGTCAAACACATTTGACCACCCCCTCCACCTCACCTCCCCCGTGACCCTGCAACCCTACCCACTCTCATCATCACCTCTGCTCACCACTTGCCTCATTCCCACTTCCAAACACCAAAAGACAACAACATTGATGATTTCTTCTTCAGTCCAAGTTATCAGAAGCCAATTGGCATTATGCATTTTTGCCGCCAAAATCCAAACCAAGAGACAAGATCATCTTATCTTAATCCAAGGGCTAGGATGGAAGTGGGATTTTGTCAGAAGGCCTCACAAACCCTAAAAGTCAGATATAAATGGAAAAAGAGTGGAAGCAGCAGGAGTTAGTTTGTTTTTTTTTTTTTTTTTTTTTTTTTTTTTTTTTTTTTTTTTTTTTTTAGTTTTTAAATGTATGGTAGCTTAGTATAATGTTAATGTCAGATTAATGTTTTAAATAGTGAATTAGGTCTTAATGTAATTTTTCAATTTCAGTTAATTAGTATAATTTGTAAACTCTTTATTATTAATGCAAGTATTTTTCAATCTCCAAGTTATTTACAGTTTCATAATCATCTTTTAAGCTTTCTTGAATCTTGTTCAAAACCTGTTGTTGTTATTAGTTTTAGTCTTTCATGGCCTCACAATTCCCTCAGTAATCAAAAAGAAAACTCAGAAAAGAAAAAGAAAGAAAATAAAAATAAAATAAAAAACTCATAAGAAGAAAATGGGAAAACAAAGTGAAGCAGCCAAAGCAAGCTATGGTTTGTGGATGTTTTGGGTATTTAAAGCTTCATGGGAAGCAATAGGTTGGTTTGGAGTTTGATTTGGAGCAGTACACAATGGCTTGCATCTTGTAAGTCTCATGTTCAAGTTATAACATTTAACTGCAACACTGCTTGAATCTTGTTTATTTGTGCTATTTTTAGTTTATTTATGCTCATTAGATATGTTAAATAATCTTCATTATTAATTGGTAGCTGTTGTTGAGGGCTAGGAGTTAACTGTGAGGTCTTGCTTACAGAGTATTCCATAGTAATTGCCCACTGTTTCATATTTATCTTTGAGCTTTAGTAGTTAATCTCACCATAATATAGTTAAACCTATGTTAGTCTTCCAATTTAACAGGATAACTTAGTTGTTTTCTTCAGGAAATTGCAAAACCTGTCTTTTAAGGGGTGTTTGGATCCCTGTGTAAACCTGTGTAATGGTGGAACTTAAGGATTGAAACTAGTTTAGACACATTACTTTAGGTTATACCAGGTTAGTTTGAGCATAAAATCTGGCCTGATAGTGGTGAAAAGTCAAAGCTTCAAGTTAAATCTTATTCATTGTTAACTGTTGGGATTTTAGTTTGGATAAGCACCTTTTTACATACATTAGTTGTTAGTACTCCTTAATCTAGCCTTAATCTAGGGTAACTTATCATTTTCAGTAAACTAAGGGGGATCAAAAGTCATTAAAGTCAACAATAGTGCAAAACCATAAAAGTCAAAGTTCACATCTGTCAAAATGGACAAGTTTTCCAGAACTTGCACAGGTTTAAATTTGGATTGGAAATGAAATATTTTTGTTGATTTTGGTTATTTAGTAGCTTGTGCATCTGTGGAAGCCAGAAAATTGAGTTTTGGACTTTATTTGCTTATTGGATTGCTTATCTAAAGTGGCCAGTTAAGCCTAGTTGTACCCTGCTCCAGGGTAACTGTCTCATCAACCTAAGTCCATAAGCTCATACCAAGCTCATCAGTGGATTTGAGCTTGTTAATTTTGGTTTCTTATGTAGCTCATACACCGGTATCTAGGATTCTGAGCTTCTTTCATGCTTGGCAGCTTATTAAATAAGCTTGTTTTGTCCTCCCAACTTGTTCAATTTCTGTGAACACTGACCAATTCAGTGTTTCACATGCTTTTTCCCAAGCCCACAATAAGCTCACTCCTTGAGCTTATTGCATGTTCTAGGTAGTTTTGGAAAGCCCTCCATGCCACCTGTTGGGATCAAGTTCCATTGTGGTCTCTTGTTCACCCTTGTGGGCCCCACCTAGGCTGCAAATGGCCTGATTGGACCTGTCTTGGTCTGTGGGTATTTGGTTTAGCTTATAAGCTTATTTAAGCTTACTCCATTACTTTTCTTACTTATTTTAGTTTATTCCTAGTGTGCTTAATTTGTCTATAGCATAGTTTGTCCTTGGTTCTCAAGCTTTTAGCTTATTGATAGCTTGTTCTCAAATCAAAAAAATCTCTTTTTAAGCTTAGAGTTAACTGTTAAGCTCATAAGCTAATTCTGAGCTTATTTTTGTGTTTTGAAAAATGTGTCTTTGTTAAAGTTTGATATTTATTGGTGTTAAATGTCTGTGTAGCAAGAAAAAGTCAAAAATAAAATGTTTGCAAAGAGTGGCCCTAGCAGGGATTGAACACTGGACCTCTTGGGTTGACCTGGTCAACGGCAGACCAACACCATGCACCATCTGGGCTAAGGCTTTCTCAGTGTTTTATGTTTCCTTTCTTTTTTATATAGTACATTAGTTCCCTTTTAAGCTTAATAAACTTATCAACTTATTTCCAGCTTATTGTATAAGCTTTTTATCACTTTTACATTTTTCCTAGCTTTGTAATACTAATAAGTATTTTTAGAAAAAGTTTTACAATTATCACTGTTCATTTAGTATTTATTATTATTTAAATTAGTTTTATTAGTATTTAAATAGTTTTTATTTAATAATAATTAAATAAAAAGTCAAAAAAATAATTTTATTTTTTTTTAAAATTTTCTTTTATCATTAGGTTCGTAAAAATATAATTTTCATGTCCGTAGGGTTTGCGTAGCATAAATTTCACTTTTTATTTCGCGCACTCGCGTTTATTTTAATTTTAACTCGCGTTTTATTTAAATAACTTTTACGTTTTTAAATTTAGGTTACGTTAATGAAAGTAGTTTTGTAAAATAAAGAAAAACCAAAAACATAAATAAAGTGATAGCTTCTATTTAAGCCGTTTGGCTTATTTTTCTACTTATTTATAAGCAAATTCTGATTTTAAATTTTTAGATCACGTTTTAGGTTAACTAGGTTTCACGTTATTGTTAATATCACTTGTTTAAATCGTTCTCATCCGTATTTCCTTAGTGTAGTCACACAAACCAAATTCCTTACCCTTTCTGTCCAAATTCACCCGATCACAAACCCGTTTGATTACCATCCACACCTCGTCGGGACATAACGACCCGGGGAACCACTGTACTTCCGCGGAGATTTGGTCTGAGACGTTTGACTTGGTTGACCATTCACCTGGTCAATTTAGGTTGACCGTTTGGGACCAATCATTCGTGCAGCTACGTGGGCTTTGTGTAGATTGGTTCTAGCTTGGATTAGGACTCGACATTCTGCTTAGTGTCGTTAAACTTGGTGTAAGCTTTGTGTACGGTTTGCTCCGCCAAAAGGGAGTGTGTTGACATAGTGATTGTGAACTCTCGAGTGTGGTACTCGGGGAGTGGAGTAGGGCGAAGAGTGAGTTTCGTGCGAAACAACTATAAATCTCGGCGTTTCTGTGTGGTTGTGTTCTTTCCCTATATTTTGTCTTTACTTTACTTACTTTACATATTATTATTGTATTTAGAGATCTCACATAACTATTGAATCTAACGGTTTTTCAAAAAGAACTTTAAAACAACTAAAAACGTTTTAAAAAGTAATTCTAAATGGTGAAATTATTCAAGCCCCCATTCTAGTTTCTACACAAACCCTAATGGACCCAAACCTACAATTAGGTTAGGGCCAACCTAGTCATCTAACATAGTTTAGTAATGTAATGTTAAGTAAGTTTCTTGCTAAGTTTTTTGGTTGCTTGGCTAACCAAGTTTGGATGCCCTTCAACTGATGGCATTGTTGGCTTTGATTTGCTCTTAATTATAGGAGTTAAGGTTCAAGATAATTTTGCACTAGATGGTTATTAAATCAGAGACTCATCTTTTCTTAAGTTTGAAGATTTGAGATTTCTTTAGTTCATATTCAACAGAAGGCCTTGTACCTTGAATACTGACAACATTGATACTTTAGATCCCCTACCAAAATTCATTAGGCCTTTGTTAAGGTAACTGGTTTTATTTGGATTTTCACTGTGTCATTGTGTTGAGTCCTTTTAAAATTAAGATACCATGTTGAGAAGGGTAACACGAAATGGTTTGGTAGTGAAAGTTGCTTGGAAGTGAGAGTAGTGAAAGATGAGACTTCTTGGTGCTTGCATTACACTACCAAAGGAGGATGGATGGCAAATCAAATTGATATTGTCTGTTAAAGATGATGCCCATTGTTGTGTGTTTTGCTAAGATGAACTTTGAAGGAGGGTGATAAAGTCTTGGCATTACCTATAACTACAATATTTGGGAAATGTAGATTTCTCTATATGACTATCCAATTGTGATATATGCAGCCTTTGCCTATAATGATGCCTAGTAATTCTGCTTCTGTATTGTTTAGATGTGAGGTGGTCACTATATCTTTATAATTAGTTGTAGCATTAGTGGGAATGTAGTCATTAGGTAGAATGTATTGGTGAACAATGGTGAATCAGTTGTGGATGATTTGTTAGTATAGAATTTGTAGAGCAAGTATTTAGTAGTTGTATGTTCTATTATTTGTTCCCTGCAAGACAGTGTATTTTGGGTTTGTCCAATTTGATTTTTGGACATGTCCAATTTAAACATTGATTGCAGTTGGTTTGTATAAGTTTTTAATAAGTAATAAGTATTCACTGTTAAAAAAAAAAAAAAAAAAAAAAAAAAAAAAAAAAAAAAAAACTTTGAAAAGATCTAAAGCTTGTACATCTGCTAAATTGATTCGAATATATCTCCAAAGGGAACAGAATTAGTAGCCTCAAACGAGGCATTGACAAGAGTATTCATACACCTCCAAATTACCCAAAGAGCATACTCGAGAACACCTTTAAAAATAGGATTTAAGTATTTAACATCGCATTTTGATGACGTTAAGAAGCTATATCTGAGATAAAAAGGATTGACATAGGGACATACCACTAGCTCAATACCTTTCTTTATAACAATTGAACCCGAAAGGGTTTTGTGAGGCAGTGAATTAAAGATATTTCTTTGTAATCACGGAATGAACATAAAAAAGACAAATTGGCCATGTAAACTAGAAGGTTGATATGAGAAGGAAGGATACTGATTGAGAAGGAAATATGCTGATTGATGCTCACGAAATAAATAACTACTTTTCAAGACACTCATGGCTTCCATAGGTGATGAGAGTCTCGAATATTATCAACAAAAATTATGTCTTGGATGGTGTTAACCAAAGTCTTCACTTTAAAAATATTATAAACATTCATGGACCAACGCCATTTATTATTTGATATGGGAGCGAGGCAAAGTCTTCGAACTGGTAATTTATTATATTTGATGTGGGATCGAGGCAAAGTCCCCAGTTGTTAATCAATGAGGAACGATCACCAATGCATTATTATCAAGACATTACAATCATTGTTATCCTTGTTAGATTTGAGTACGTAAAGACGAGGGAAAATGACAATTAGCGGGCGACCTTCCTTGCACCAAGAATCATTACAAAATTTAGTGCTTGAACGTTTTAACTAAAGATAATCTGAGAAAGAGTTATCAACTCGTCAATATACTTGGGGGCCATTTTTTTTGGGTGAATGGAATGGGTTTTAAAATGATGTGACAGTTAGTATCCGTTTGGTTAATAAAATTTTGTGACAGTGGAAATGAAAAGTTGTCAGAAAGACTATAGACTGATTCCAATATAGATGTGGGTATTCATCTCTCTCTTATTTATATACTATTTTTTATTCTATTTTTGTTTTGTTTTTTGCAATTATTTTGTATTGTTGCAACATTCTACAGTAATTATTAGTTTCAAACTTATATATAATAATAATATATTTATATTATAATATATATTTTTTCTCTCGCATCAAATTCAAATTAAAATTCAAAATTTAATCAAAATCCTAAACCCATCCATGAACCAAACGGACCCTTAATTCTATAAATGTGTATTTTCTTTCATATAATTATTTGAACTGGTTTATAATATTAGGGAGAGTCAACTAGATCATCCTCTAATATATATATATATATACCCAATTTAATCATGTTTAACTTATAGATCTCAAATTGTCACGTCTGACAAAAATGAGTTTATGACAATACACGATCTATCAAGTTTCTCTATGTTCAATAAATTAAATAATAAAATCAACACATGAAATAATAAATTTCTGATAATACTATCATTATCATATTTGAAATTACAATAAAATAAAATCATTATTGTTTTTTACCTATCATTTAAACAATAGTTTTTCTTTCGTGTAGAATCTGCAAACATGACCCATAATGTGAAGTCAACGCAACACACTGTAGTTTGTCCACCTTAAATGCTATAAAGCAAAACCAAAATTCACCACAAAAACACACACCTTAGAACGCTTAGAACAATGGAAGTTCCTTATCTATACATCACTCTCATATTCCTTTTTGCTTCGTATCTATTCACATCTTACTTTCGTCGAAAATCATCCAACCTCCCCCCAACAATCTTCCCAGCTCTCCCAATTATTGGCCACCTTTACCTTCTGAAACCACCTCTTTATCGAACTCTAGCCAAACTTTCGGCTAAATATGGCGACATTCTCTTGCTCCGTCTCGGCTCTCGTCGAGTTCTTATCGTCTCTTCACCATCCGCATCCGAAGAATGTTTCACTAAAAACGACATCAATTTCGCCAACCGTCCTCACATGCTATTTGGCAAGATCATAGGTAACAACTATACTAGTCTCGTATGGGCTTCATATGGGGACAACTGGCGTAACCTACGTAGGATTGCTTCCATTGAGATATTGTCCATTCATCGTTTAAATGAGTTTCATGACATACGTGTGGATGAAGGAAAACTTTTGGTACGTAAACTTGTGTCGAATGGTTTTTCTAGTGTCAATGTGAAGTCGCTTTTTTACGAGTTGACATTAAATGTGATGATGCGGATGATATCCGGGAAGAGGTATTTTGGAGGTGATATTCCGGAGGTTGAGGCTGAAGGAAAAAGGTTTAGGCAGATATTGGATGAGACTTTTTTGCTTGCGGGTGCTGCGAATGTTGGCGATTATTTGCCGTTCTTGAGATGGTTTGGTGTAAATAAATTGGAAAAGAAGTTAGTCGCGTTGCGAGAAAACAGAGATGTTTTCTTTCAAGGGTTGATCGAACAATTAAGAAAGTCGAAAGGTACCGAAGTCGGTAACAAGAAAAAGACGATGATCGAAGTGTTGTTGTCGCTACAAGAATCGGATCCGAAATACTACACTGATGAAATGATCAGAAGCTTAGTGCTGGTAAGATCCCTATTTTGTTTTATTTTCAGCATCTGTATAATGATTAAATTAGATTGAATGTTTGGTGGATATCATGAATGTTGCATTAATTATCTGTAGATATGATAATGATAGTTAAAACACTACAATAATTTTTATTTTCATAAGTATAACATTTTATAAATTGTTCAGTAAAACGTTCCTGTATTTATTAAACGAAAGAACATGAACAATATTTTACGTTTATTTAGTTAAATAAACAAAAGTCGTGTTCATTTATTTATGTTTTTGAACATCCAATTATGTGTTCGTTAACGTTCGTTTATGTTCATTTATTTATTTATATTAGTATATCATATTTTTTAATTGTATATTTTTAAAGTGATTTGTTTAAACAAAACAACACTTATAAAACAATATATTGTTTATAATTTAATAAAATTCATGTTTGTTTGTCAATATACTTTTATTTTGGATCGTTTATTTTCGTTTATTGTTTTAATGAACGAATATAAACGAACATTAACAACTCATCTTCTTAATAAACGAATATGAACAAGAAATTTGTCCGTTTAATCGTTTTTGTCTTTTTATTTGTCCGAATAAATTTAAATGAACGAAAATGAACAAGACTCTGTTCGTTTTCATCCGGTTTGTTTACCGCCCTAGTTTTATCCATGATATCGGAACAATTTGTTTTTGGCCATTTCATATGATCCAATATACTTTTAAAGTTTTGCTAACAACAACTCTATAACTTTTGTTTAACCATGCCTTAATTAAAAATAGTTCCAAAATAAAACTCACCATCATCATAAATAGATGATTTCAACATATATAATTACGGTAAGTTTAAACAACACTATTAAACTGTAGTTAGCAAAACTCATAATTTTATAGTCCCTCTCATTCAGGGGCGAAGCTTCATAGGGGCCGGGGGGGGGGGGGGGGGGGGGGGGCGCCCGACCCCCCGAAATTTTTTTTGCGATGTAGGGGGTATATAGTTTTCGTGTAGAAAAATTTCGGTATATTCGGTTTCGACTCCCCAAAAATTTCGGTATACCTGAAATATAGCCTTAGGAAAAAAAAATTTAGATCCCGACCCCCCACTTACAAAATCCAAGCTTCGCCACTGCTCTCATTAGCTATATATTTTAGGGGAAATGTTAAGTCACTTTTTTTCTTAACCTTATATGACACTTTAAATATACTACATAAATCAAGTCGAGACATTTACTAGTTAATGTGTCAACGATGCCACGCAATCGAGACATTTACTAGTTGGTGAACAGATCGAATATTGCACAAAAGTCTTGTTTTTGGGTAAAGTTTCCTAAGTGTTGAAAAATAATTACAACTTAGTCATGAAGCCATATCATTATCCAAAGTGCATGATGTATTGATGTTCTAGAAATCAGGAAATATGGAAAAGATATTTTATCCACGCAAGAAATAACCCCGACATGTACAACTTAGTCATGAAGCCAACTGTTGTTTATCACAAGTGCATTGATTGCCCTCTAGGTGGAGGAGACATGGTTTAAATTATTATTATTCTTTTACTAGTTATAATATTTGCGTACGCGCGAGTTTTTTTTAGAAATTTTTTGAATCATATATTTTTATTTATTAAAAAATAAATAATTTAATCTTTGTTTTGTTTGATTTATGATGTTTAATTATAATTTTTTTATTATTAAATATAATTATTTAAAAATTTTAATACTAATATTAATTGGATCTTATCTATATTTTTTGTATTTATCTTCTACTTTTTTTAATTGCATCTTATCTATATTTTTTGTATTTATCTTCTACTTGTGTTATGGATAAATATAAAATCTTACCTAATAAGAAAATAATTTTTTTTAAATACAATTATTACTAAATAATAAGATATGAATGCATTTTTTTAAAATGGAAAATTCCAATAAGGGTTTTATTTTATTATATAAAAGATTTGATCCGATAGTTTAGTCAAATTTTCTTATTGGAAAAGATATTTAAAAAAATAAATACAGTAATAGTTTTGAACTTTTGCAAACCATAATTTTATTGGTTGTGATTTAACTTATTTTAGTTAAAAAATCAACAATTAATTAACATCAAAATTTCATGCAATACCTTCTATAATTATAGTATTTAAATATATATACATATAAAAATAATAAAATACTATTTTTAATAAAAAAAAATAAAAATAAATAATAAGGTTTGACCACAACCTGGTTGCGGTTTGCAAAACCCATCAAATAAATAAAGGGATGTGTTGACCGCACCCTCCCTACTAGGGGGGTCCACCTACTTTTAGTCAAAATGTACAGGTTTTAATGCAGACAGTACAAGCGAAGGTAGCTGGTCAAATAGGGAGGGTGTGGCTTAGGGAGGGTGTGATTAACTCATGCCTAAATAAAGCGACTTTTTGACTAGAAAATGTGAACTCTGCTTGGCGTATGGAACAGAGTATCTCTCTTGTTGTTTTTCAGCAATCTTTATTGACTTCTACATGTGTATTCATTGACCTGATGACTTGGAATATTTTTGTTTTTTTAGCAAGGAAACTTCCCAAGAAAATAATTTTATGTTGATTAGAGTAGAACACATGAATTATGTTATTGATCATATTAAGTTCGAGTCTTTATCCCCCAACTTTGTAACTGGATTTTAATGTAAGATGATTATTTTGATTAGGCACTATTATCAGCCGGCACTGACACTTCGGCTGGAACAATGGAATGGACCATGTCACTTTTGCTAAACCATCCGCAAGTACTAAAAAAGGCACAAAATGAAATCGATAAAGTTGTTGGAAACAATCGCCTTGTTGATGAGTCAGACGTAGTCAATCTACCTTACCTTCGATGTATTATAAATGAGACATTACGCTTATGCCCACCGGGCCCTTTGCTAGTTCCTCACGAGTCATCAGAAGATTGTGTTATTGGGGGTTATAACATACCACGTGGGACCATGTTGCTTGTTAATCAATGGGCTATACATCATGACCCCAAGTTGTGGACTGATCCCGAAATCTTCAAGCCCGAAAGGTTTGAAGGACTAGAAGGCACGAGGGATGGGTTTAAGTTAATGCCGTTTGGGTCTGGGAGGAGAAGTTGTCCAGGTGAAGGGTTAGCTGTTCGTGTGATTGGATCGACTTTGGGCTTGCTAATTCAATGCTTCGATTGGGAAAGGTTAAGTGAAAAGATGGTTGATATGAGTGAAGCTCCTGGACTCACCATGCCCAAGGCTGAACCCTTGGTTGCCAAGTGCAAACCAAGACTGGAGATGCAAAGTCTACTTTCCGAGTTGTGATTTCCTTTTGTAACTTAAAGTTTATTCGAAAATGAGTTGGTGGAAGTTCATTTTCTCCTGTTTCTTAGCCTTTCTGGTTGGAAATTACTAATATTATGTATCATAATATGTTATGTTAGTTGAATTTGAAATTCACGTATCAAGTATGATACTTGTATTTATTAATATCATAGTTGTATCTATATACGGTTGCTTTCATTAATATTAAGCCGGAGTCTAATAAACATAGGTTATCAAAAGAAAGCCCTTTTTTTTGTGCATAAGTTATATGAAAACGAATGTTCAACAATATGATGATACAAAGATTAAATTGCAATAAGCAAGTGAAAGAGCAATGTAAACTGTGCGAAACAAAATGATCGATATCATGAGTCATGGTTACTAGAATGAAACAAGATCAAGCATTGGCTTATCTACTAACTATATAAAACAAGCTTTTGAAAGGTGATCTCTAGCCCAAAATACCCCTAAATTCGACACCTGTAAATTACCTTTAATCAATGGTTGAGATTGCATTTCAAAAAAAAAAAAATCACTTAATGTGCGAGAGTGTTGGGTGCAAGTGGAAGAAACCATCACTTTTCAAAAAAACTATCCTAAACACACAACCTAAATCCTCTCATCTGATTCTAAAATCAAAACCCTAATAGCAAAATTAAAACCCAATATCCATTCTCTGTACTTTCAAATCAAAATCATAAATCCATAGGAATGCATCGAATCAAAATAATATCAAATCAGTATCCACACTTTATTGGTTGCAATAATATTTTTTTCGTTTAGGGATTAGAACAATCAAAATGAATAGATCATTTTGGGGCAAAATGAAATTCCTTATCAACCTTTTTCATTTTCCGATTACCTTCACGAATTGGACAAAGAAGATTAGGGTTTTTAATCAATTTGGGGCAAAGGTTATTTGCAATAATAAGGTTATTTTGATGTTAGGGAAATTATTCATTAATGATCATGTTATGAATTGTGTTTTGATCTTCTTCCTATTTACTCTTTATTTTTCCGTTTATTTTTAATGATCATGCTATAATTGTTTTCTCCTTTTTATTTTTCCATTTTACTCTTCAGGTGTTGTAACTTCTATGAATCCATCAATTGAACCAACTCAAAAGGTATGTGCCTTTTGGATATTTTTTGTGTTTTTGATATGTTCAGTATTTGTCTATGTATATAACGTGTTTGATAAAATGCCTAATTGAAATTATTATTTGAAATTTTTATATATTCTTTTTGATTGTCACTCTTTAAGCGGTACTGTTAATATAATAAGATGTATCCTGCACTTTTTGTTCATATTTAATGTTTAATATTGGTAAGAGCTCAACCGAACCGTTTGGTTGGTATAAATGTTAATACATTTTGACCCGTGCTGCCAAATTCGTTATTCTCCATCTTCTTCTTCACAGGTTCTACATTGTTTTATAGCATTCTACATTACTTCTTTATAATATGCATTTGTACTGATTAATTGCTTACTTAATTGCAGGTTCTTATTATCGATCGCACCTTCTATGATGATTTCTAATAAACCATTACTCAGAAAGTTTGTAAGTTTGCGGATGGAATTCAGATATTTTACCATGTACATGTTTAGTTCTTATCTTACATTAAAAACTACTACAATAAAATTTATGTAGACTTGGGGATGATGAGTTATCAATAAGAGTAAAATACCGATTGATATCAGGGTTGTGTTTTATTTGTTATCAGATTCCATGTGAGAGAAGTTGACACAAACCTCATGTTTAAATAATCCTAACGAATGTTACTTCAACATATCCCACTCCCTCATAAACAGGTTTGTTACATTAGTCTTATCTGTTAATATCGTCAATTTTGGTAGAGATTAAAAACTTAATTTCCATGTTGTTTTTCTCAAAGTTTTTAGATTCATATGTTTTATACCGTTCAAATTTATTTTGTGGTTTGATTTTAATTTAAATACTAGGTGAGGTTAAACCATTGAGATGATGTCATTTTTATAAACACCAAATCTTTGAAGAATTACTTGACTAAAAGGTGCCTGTCAATTATAAACACCAAAATTTTCAGGTTTACAAGGCAAATTTGTGAAGAATGAGCCACTTTGAAATTTCCCATACCTAAAGATTGAGCACTATATGCTCAGATCTTTAAGGGGTTTTTTTTTTTTTTTTTTTTTTTTTTTTTTTTTTTTTAAGAGAGAGAAAAAAAAGAAAAAAAAAATTGAATCCTTAAAAAAACATTGGTAGATAGATATAGATCAAATCGTCAAATCCAAGTACTCTTTCTAAAGTAGAACGACCATGGATCACTTAAAGCATCATCTGATGATATTGCCTTTCTATATCCATTGTTATTTTAGGTTCTATTACTTTAATTGAATAGGTTATACCACGACCTGATTTGTTACATACCTCATATTAAATACATTAAGAATCACTTAACATATCATCATTTACGCATGCAGTAGTGTTATTTTGTAGGTCTTTTTTTTTTTTTTTTTTTTTTTTTTTTTTTTTTTTTTTTTTTTTTTTTGCATCAAGGCAAATTTGTGAAGAATGGCTTTCTTTTGCGAGTTCATTACTAACAATACCAAACATCCCCTATAAGCTAATGAGAGCAAGATATCCACATATGTATTATTTGCTTCGGTATTATTAAGTTTGCATTGATTTCTGATACGTGGGAATCGTACCAGGATTTACCTCTAGAGGGATCTCGAGAAGCTTACAACCCCCATCAGGCAGTGTACCTGATCGTTGTAGTATAGTATAGTGACAAGTACCGGGGGATTGATCGTTCAACTCAGGAATAGTGTCGCTAGGATTAGAAACTCTAATAACTAGGTCTAGAGGTGAGGGATAATTCTTTTTGTATTTTTATATTTTTATAAAAGCAATTAAAATCTTGGGTTTTGGAAGAGTGGGCGGAATTAGTTGCTAGCCAACTAACCCAAATAACTAAAGATGCAATCAAAATAAAATAACAAAAATGAAATTTAAACTAATTATGCTAATGTGGTGTAAACAATGATGAGGAGAGTTGTGTTTACAGGTTTCATACTCCCTAGATATCTTTTACAGGTTGATAGCTTGTTACAATTGCATGGATGACGGGTCATATTCCTTAATACTAGTAGTAGGGCCGTGTACAATATTCCCTAACTCTATAGGATCATACTTCACTCCTATGTCGAGCCGTTAGAAGCTCCTAACATGGGATCATTAGAATTCTCTTACACATTAAATACAACCAAATATCGTAGTACACCTCCGATCATGTTTCTTAAGATGTTCAAGCAAATTACCAATGGAAGTCTGCCAGTTTTCTTAAGCCTAACATCGAATACAATCATCCGTAACAACTATAAACAAACAATCAACCCATAATTAACATCTAGGTTTCACTACATCTAAGCAAACACAAAGGAAATCTAGCCTAGCATGTTAAATAGAAGATAAGCGTAAGATATATTCAAACAACACATAGACATATTGAATGAATTGAAAGGATACTTATCTCTTATTGAACATGAAAGATTCAAAGGGTTGAAACCTTTGAAAAAGCTGGAAAATTCGACCTAGGGTTTTCCCTCAAAGTTGCACCCTCCAAGTTGCACACTAATGAATGAAATTTGGAAAACTATATATAGATTACAATGGGTGACGGCGTCATGTATTGGGTTGTGACGCCGTCAACTCGCCGCCATAATAGAAATCGTATTGCCTAAATCTGATTTTGACGCCATCATGTATAAAAATCTTCTGGGCCGTCACTAATACTTGGACCATGACGGCCTTGGGTGACGCCGTCATGTCCAATGCATAAAACTCTCTGGATCGTCACGTGTATTTCCCACATTCACCTCTTTTGTAAATCTTGACGCCGTCATGTGGAGAGCCATGACACCGTCAGGTACTGTTCCCAGCAAGGAAAATTGAGACTTTGCCGTTTTCTTCACTTTTATGCTCCAAAAACGTCCAAAATCCTTCATTTTCCAGATTTCTCTCCAAAAGTACCTAAAATGACAAAAGGAACGATTTAGGAACGATTTAAATGACCCCTTAAAAATGGTTCACTTTTCGCCTCATCAAATACCCTTACACTTGGGATTTGTTTTTCCTCAAGCAAATGCGCTTTTATTCTAATCAAAATACAAGTTAGGGATCATTTAACACTAATATAAAAGTAATTACAACAAATAATCGTTTCACTAAAGACCAAAGACAAGCACGGAGGTCATACACTAGCACCTCACAAATAGTGTTTAGATACTCACATCTCTCTGGTGTAATAAAGTATATATCACAATATGAAAATGGAAAACATCTCTCACTACCTGTCATAGCAAAATAGATTACCATAGGCTTGGGAAAGGATCAAACCACCACCACTTGGCGTAAGCACCTAGGATAAACTATCAAAGAGGTCTTTTTAAAGGGTTATAACATTAGGTGTAGGGATATGGAAGACACGGTTTTGTTGGATAAAGGCAATATTTACTGTGGCGAGTTAATCATCTTGGTTAATTACATGTACAATATGGCGTTGCTAAGCCAAGACTCGACTCGACTTAAGCTAATTAATCAAAAATAACAAAAACATAAAATAAACATAGAATAAAACGGGATGGTAGTCCGTATGTTTTTTCTCTTTTCTTTTTCTATTTTTTTTCTTTTTCTTAATTTTTCGATTCTTTTTTGCATACACTCTTACCCTACCATCCAAAATAATACATCATAGGGAATGTACATTCCCCTTACAATTGAATTTTTACATACTTTACAATAAACTACTCTAATGACTCGAATCAAGATAATCAAAACACTTGAAGTACTTTTAAGATTGACGCACATATGGGGGTAATATATGATGCTCTTCCCCATTACTCCATAACATAAGTACTTTACCCATGAGTCCCAATCGTCCCAAAACAATATATACAAGATATGACTTGACTTAGCAACCATGTAATCAATTAGATAATTAACTAAGGGTTTAAACAAATAACAATAATGCACTAAAGATGAGTGCATACACGGAAGGCTAAGGCGATTTGGGTGTACATTTGGGTGGGTTGTAACAAATTCTTCCTTTAAGTAAAATGCTTAAAGTTAGAAACGAAAAGATAGGCTCGGAGGGGTGTACTAGGGGTTTCGTGTACTAAAAATGAGTATAACGCTAAGGTGTGGGAAAATTAGTTGACTTTACTAGCCAAGTAATATGACTTAAATGGTCAAGTAATTATTATACAGGTTTAAACACAAGGGTGATCCTAAAAAATTACAGGACTTAAGTTAGTCTAAATACCTATGCTTGTAGTTATGCCTGATAACCACCAATAGACATTATCCAACCTCAGGAACTAAATGTTAAACATCTATGCATTTAAGCGAACATTTCCTATTCTACCATTTTATCCTTGTTAGTGTTTTCACTTTTAAACAAAGTTGATTCAAAAATTGCGTTTACATAAATCACATACCTTGTGGAAAAATGATTTCTGAAATTCCTATTTTGAACAAGTATGATCCTTTTTGGTTAATCTTTAGCAACACTATTATACAATGAGAAATATACATAGACATCAAAATTTGGTAAGCAGTCTTAATCACAACATGTTTGAAAACATTTTTTTTTCTATTTCATAACTACTGAAATTTTGAATCATCAGGAAAAATATTACTTAGTAAATCATTTGCTCCATTTTCTAACTTCGTTTATTCAGAAAAAGATTTCAACCAAAACTCACCATCGCGAGACAAATTTCCAGAACCAATTTCCCTACAACATCGCTTATGCATTTAGGATTTGTGACTTGACAATAAAGAATATTTGAAATATGTGATGAAGGAATTAGGAAGGACACCACAAATTAATCATGAACTTCAGTAGTGGAGACCAAACCCACTAGACAAAGAAAGACATATGTCTTATCATCCGTTGGAACAAAACACAAGGAATAAAATTGTTACCCATATTCTATCCCTTTCAGATAACGCCAAGTTCGAAGGACCGAATGTTGTGGAATTAGTCACAAAGGTTTATTGTACCCATTTCAGTAATTCCTGTTAAGGAAACCGATTCACCTTGGACTTCAGGTAATCATTTCAGAATTTCCTTCAGAAACCCATTTAGATGTAAACATCACCTATCATCTTCAGACCGATGGTCAAAGCGAGAGAACAATTCAAACATAGGAAAGTATGCTCAGAGCATGAGTGATTGACCCTAGGAATGGTTGGACTAACCAGTTATCATAAATCAAATTCAGTTGCAATCATAGTTATCGCGCGAGCATAGAGACTACACCATTTGAGGCACTCTATGGTCGAAGTGCCAATATCCATTGACGGATCGAAATTTGGAAAAGCCCAACATACTAGTCTAGTAGGCATTCATGAGATAACCAAGAATTTTCTACAAGTCAAGAATCAGTTACAAGTTCAATAAGTTGTAAACCATTAAAACTTCAAGTTGGTAGGCAGAGTTATGTTGAAAGTTCTGCCTAGGAAAGGCATGATATCATTCAGAAAACTTGGAAAGTTAAACCCGATATACACTGGACCATGTAATATTTCAGACAGAGTAGGCCTAGTGGCCGTCAGACTTGAGCCTTGGTAGAGAACAACAGGATTACACAACCATGTATTATCATCTTTTCAGATTAGTCACTCATAATTCCGTTTGGAAAGGAATCCAACCCAAAGTCAAACATAAACCTTGTAGGAGAACAAGTAGAAATCATGGACAGTTAGGTCGAACAGTTGAAGCAGAGTCGAATTCCTATCGTGAGAGTTCGCTGGAATTCTCGAATATCATCACCTTTTCACCAATCCGTTTTCAGAGACCAACATAAACTGAACTTCGGGACGAAGTTCCCTTTTAGAGGGGAAGACTGTCACAACTCACCATTTCAGGTCATTTCCCAAACTTTGGAAAAACACTATTCATCAAAACACTATTCATCGTTTTACTATTCATCATTTTCGAGGTCAATTTGATATTCTGAGAAACATTTGAGAATTTTACTATTCACTGAACACTATTCATTGCCGAAAAAGTTTTCACTATTCACTTGCATTACTCATTTCATCGTAAATTTAGTTTACGGGTATTAAAATTCGCGTAAACGTATGGGTTTAGGTGCGAATTCATTTCATTATCAGTAAGGACATTGCATACGGATTAGAGATAGTCTGCATATCATCATAACAGCATTTTCATGTTATACCATTCTTAGGATTTTCAATTTTATATATTTGATACATTTAACGTTTTCCTTATAATTATTTATAAATAAACGTTAACACCCGGTTTATAAACACGACGAATATATCTAAATATTCCCACAATGGTCCCGACATATTTTTATATCCATTATATCATCATAAAAGTTATAATATTCATTTACCCAGTATTTTGGAAATTTATTTTATTTATAACGTAAGTTTATAAATATTACGACGGTTTTCGTGAAAACTAAACAATAATCACCCGAACACTCAGTACTTGTACCCAACATATTTTTATCATTTTTATGACTTTATTAAGTCCCGGTTAACGTCGTTAATATTTGTTTCTAGCAAACCCGGTACCCGATTATAACTAATACTTACACTAAACTACAACTAATATTACACTACATTTCCTAAGTGATCAAAACCTATTTGGCTACCCCTTCGCCCATTGAAAACCGGCCATACAAACACCCCTAGACCACATGACTTTTATTTTTAACCTTATGCAATTATGTAATCTTATTATATCATATATAAACTATCCTAAATATCTACAAACACCAAAAACATAAACATAACAAAATTTTAGAATCAAAGAGACCAAAACCTCATCTCTTTCTCTCCATACCCACGACCCATTTCAAAATTCATGATCAAGTGATTATTTTCCAAAGTTTAAAGCTACAAAGTTGTTCCTTTTGTCATTCTAATCAAGATTCTTGCAACAAAAACACAAGTAACACAAGATTTCTCATCATCTAATCACCTATTATTTCAAAGTGAGTTATCAAATTTATTTTCATGATTTCATCAAATTAATACTTGTATCTTATGGTTTTCATGCTTAATTTCATGTACAAGTTAGCTATACCACATTATTTTTGTTAACTTTTTGAACATACAAACCCTAGATTTTGATTTAGGTGTTCCTTTGTTAAATTAACATGATTAGGAACCCATGGCACCCTAAGAAGGTGTATGGTAGGATTAGTATAGCTTTGTGGTATTTGCAAGAGATTTGGTTGAAGTAGAAACTAGTTTTGAACATGAAAAATGGATTTGTAACAAGTATTTATACATTCTGTCCCATTTTTGTAAATCCAGGAAAATCAGTAAACATAAAGGAAACTTTGGCAAATTTTTTAGAAAATACTTTCAAAAACGAATCCGTAGGCGAAAGAACGGATTAAAAAGAGTTTATAACGAAGAAGTTATGATTTTTGCAAGTTTATTGACGAAAACTATATTTTCTGAAAATACATGCTGTTGGACGTTTTTCGTCGGACAAAACGAGACTTTAGACGTAACCCGGAGGAGTCAAGCTTTCCAAAATATATTACTACATACTAAGACGTAACCATGGATATAAAGAACAAGTAAAACGGACTTTTAACGACAAAGATATTCACGTTTCAATATCGGCAAAACTCATATTATTTTGACAGCTTTTGGAAATAATAATACTAAAACTACGTAGTAACTCTAGAATCTAGAAATAATACCAAGTACCCAAATTCATAACTATTAAAGTATTAGTGATTACAAGTATATTTTTATTACTACAAGGCGTTATTTCAAGGATTTCAAACCGACGATTTCAACACTAACATTGATACATACGATATGTGTGTGTGTGTGTATATATATATATATATATATATATATATATATATATATATTTCAACTAGTTTTATTTTTCTAGTAGCCATATTTTTCTAAGTTTTGGAAAATGTATTATTTTGATAACAACAAGTATTTTCCAAAGAGTAGAGTGGTATAGAAAACATGTGCATGGACATTCATAACATCATTTTGTGATTTAAAGTAGATCGTTCATCATTCATATTAGGTTGCGGCAGCTAATCGTTCATTGTTGTTCATTACACTTCATCATACAGTATCATCAGCTAGAGGTGAGTTTTCATAGCCCCGTTTTCAATTCAATATTTTGATTTCAAATCCCACGGGGGAATACATTGCATCAACCATTTTAGTACGAGCCCAAGTACCAAAACATATGTACATTGCTTAAGTTGCCTTACCAACCTGTTAAAGTCCCCTATTTATTATCATGGACCGTTAATTTGCCGATTAAGCGAGAGTGAGTGGATAGATCTATTGAGGGTGACGCCTCCATCCGTGGTAGTTATTACCAACAGTAAGCGGATGCATTTCATGTCTGACATTTTGGGAGTGTTCTGGTAAAACATTCGGGAGGGGCATATAAATTTCATCAGTCTAGCTTCGAGGTCATGAGCTTAAGGTCTATTGTACTATTTTACTTGACTTTTATCTTGCACTTATACTTGTGGTGGCCATACAACATTACATTTTATAAACCTATTGAATTCACCAACATTCGTGTTGACGTTTTAGCAATGTATTTCAGGTTATTAAGGTAGCTCATATGACATGCATTTGGACCTTCATGGAGTCGCGGAGTCGACGCGTCTCACCATTATTTCATACACTTATGTAAACGTTTGATCTAGTATGACTTGTTTTCATAAACTTGCAACACCTTTTGGGGACCTCATATTGTAAACTCTAGATTATTTCAATGATCAAACTAAGTATTTTCCAAACGACACTTTAGGTCGTTCAATGTAACTGTAACTGTGATGCTATGACAGACACCCCCAGGTATTCCATTCCGCTGTAAGTCAGGTAAATTGGGGGTGTGACAATATTCCTTAATACTAGTCGTAGGGCCGTGTACAATATTCCCTAACTCTATAGGATCCTACTTCACTCCTATGTCGAGCCGTTAGAAGCTCCTAACATGGGATCATTAGAATTCTCCTACGTATTAAATACAACCAAATATCGCAGTACACCTCCGATCATGTTTCTTAAGACGTTCAAGCAAATTACCAATGGAAGTCTGCCAGTTTTCTTAAGCCTAACATCGAATACAATCATTCGTAACAACTATAAACAAACAATCAACCCATAATTAACATCTAGGTTTCACTACATCTAAGCAACACACAAAGGAAATCTAGCCTAGCCTGTTAAATACAAGACAAGCATAAGATATATTCAAACAACACATAGACATATTGAATGAATTGAAAGGATACTTATCTCTTATTGAACATGAAAGATTCGAAGGGTTACCCTTGAAAAAGCTGGAAAATTCGACCTAGGGTTTTCCCTCAAAGTTGCACCCTCCAAGTTACACACTAATGAATGAAATTTGGAAAACTATATATAGATTACAATGGGTGATGGCGTCATGTATTGGGTTGTGACGCCGTCAACTCGCCGCCATAATAGAAATCGTATTGCCTAGATCTGATTTTGACGCTGTCATGTATAAAAATCTTCTGGGTCGTCACTAATACTTGGACCATGACGGCCTTGGGTGACGCCGTCATGTCCAATGCACAAAACTCTCTGGATCGTCATGTGTATTTCCCACATCCACCTCTTTTGTAACTCTTGACGCCGTCATGTGGAGAGCCATGACGCCGTCAGGTACGTGTTATAGTCATAATTGTTATCAGGAAACTGCTCATAGACAAGCGTGTTGCCTGATTGACAATCAGAACCGTAGTGTGAACCACCACAGTACTCAGAACAGTAAAACTGTTGAGTCTGGCTTGGTGTATCTTGATACGAGGCATCATTGAAATTTGGGTAATATGATTCTTGCTCGTATGAATGTGATGGGTAATCGAAAAAATTTGAAGAGTCGTTGAATGAGTTTTGATTAGGATCATAAGCAAATGAATTACTCGACCCACAAAACAAACAACTCCCGTTTTGAATATCATTACCACATTGCACACATGTACACCAACGACATGACAAACCAAAAAGTGGCTCACCACAACCAACACAAGGGATAAAATCCGGAGGTGGGATAAGTGGTGTGCTCTTAGAGCTAGCAATTTCCACCACTTCCGTTATGGTCTCGGGTTTTGGTTCTTGATAAACGTGAAGATTGGGCAAGTCGTTCTTTTCAGTCACTGCCCTAAGCTCTGTACAATTGCTTGATGACCTTATAACCTTATATCGTGAAAGATCAGGATTGATTCTCGAAGGTTTAGGAGCATTTGTGAGCTTAGGTTCTTGGACAACCGTAGGTTGGACGTATTTAGCACTTTCATCGTCAGAGGGAAGTACATGGTCCTTTGTCACCTCGGTTTCTTGATTCATTTCCCTCACCGGAGAGGGAATAGGAATCGAAGGTCCATCATAATCACTACGACATCTCGATATTTTTGACAAGGCCATAAATTTTTCAATTTTGCTCTGAAAGGCCCATTGTTCAAAGAAATCGTCATCGAGAGATGTCATTTAGAATTATACATGAGAGGGGTATAAGAAGGTAGAATCAAATTGATAGAGGGTAAGGAAAAATATTTTTGGGTTTTTATGGAAAAATATGAACAAAGATGGATAAATGTACAATGGAACGAATTCCAAAATCACTAATCAGAAAAACCGTTTAGAATAGCGCGCACACCTCCCCGGCAGCGGCGCCAAAAATTGATTTATGCTAAACGGTCAACCTAATTGACCAAGGGATGGTCAACCAAGTCAAACGTCTAAAACCAATGCTCCGCGGAATATAGTGTTTCCCCGGGTCGTTATATCCCGACGAGGTGTGAATGGCTAACAAACGGTTTCGTGATCGGGTGAATTTGGATGAAAAGGGGTTTGTGAATGATTTGAACTAAGGAATCTACAATGAAATACGTTAAACAAGCTATATGAATAAGACGGGAAGCTAAGAAAATCCAGAAACGATTAAAACCTAAAAACGCGTACGTTACGTTTAAATAAAACGTAAACGTACGAAATAAAAAGTGAAAAGTGAAATCTGAAAACACCCAGGGGGTGAAAATGACTTTTTTACAAACTAAAAGGTAAAAGAAAAATTTTAGAAAAAGAAAATAAATTTTAACACTAATTAATTATTTAATATTAATTAATTACTAATTATTACTTATTATTAATATTTAAACAACTTAAATATAATTTAATACTAATTAAATACTAAAAAGGTGAAAATAAAATTTCTAAAATTATAAAATAACTAAAAATAAGTTTTAAAAATAAAAATAAGTATTTTTGTCTTTTTGTGCTTTTTCTATTAATTAATTATTAATTACCTAATTAAACTATTTTAAATTAAGAAAGATACTAAATGAACAGTAAAAATTCTAATAAAATTTCTAAAATTATTTTATAATATATAAAAGCTATAAAAAATATAAAAACTAGGTTTTACTTAATAAAAACTAATTATGCTATTTTAAACTAATTATTACTTAATTATTAATAAAACTAAGATTAAATCTAATAAATACTAAAAGATAAAATAAAAATCTGAAAAAATTATTATAAATACTTTAATATACTAGGAATTTAAGAAAAATATAAAATATCTAAGTACTTAATTAAAATTTAAAAATGAAAATTAAAATTAAATTACATTAAATAGAAACTATCACTTAATAATAAATTGGTTTTTTTGGAATTTTTCTTTTGGAAACTTATTACACTACTGAAAATAACAAACTTTAATGAAAACAACTTTGGTGAAACTCAAAAATAAACCAAAATAAGCCAAAAAGTTGAAATAGTTGACTTTGTTTGACCACAAGGGAAAATAAGCTAAATTGGGTTTGTGTGGGGCCCACTAGGGTTGAATCTGCTTTAAACTAGTTATATGAACATGTATGAGCAAGAAAAAGCTAGAGGGGACCTCTGAATAAGTAAATAAGCCAAACTTAAGCACTTTGAAACTTAGAATTCAACTGAAAATGGGACAGAGATTTGTGGTGATTTCAAGTGGGTCCCAGTGGTCTCATGGTCAAATGGTTGGTCAATGTCCCTAGCCTACCAGGAGGGGGGGTTAAGGGGAACCAAAATAAAGGGCTGAGGACCACTATGGTGGTCAGAAAACCACCACCAAGTGGTGGTGGTGGACTGCTTATCTGTGCAGCAGAGTGTATGGCAGCCCTGCAGCCCTCTTTGGAGGGTTGTGGGGTCCAGGAGAAAATTAGCAAAAATATAGCAATTGCACAAAACACAAGTTTAGCTGATAGACTATAAGTAGTGATAAGTTTCAGACCCTGAATCAATCTACAAAATTCCACAAAAATCCCACAAGTTTTGGAAAAAACTGAAAAGATGAACTTTGACTTTTGATAAAAACTTTGCTATTTGACTTTCTTGAGTTTTGTTTGATCTCAAATGGTTGAAACAGTTATACTAAGCTATAATAAGATTATCTAAGGCTATATAAACATACAATAGACTAATAATGATGATCTTGGAACCTAAAACTCATGACAGTTAACTGTCAAGAGGATTGGGGGAGATTTTTGACTTTTTCCACTAAAATGACCAAACCATAAGTTGAATCACAGTTTGTTAGGCCTGAGAATGATGAACCTTGAAAACTTAACCTATTTCAACAACAACAACATATCATAACAGCTTCATCCAAACACCCCTTTAAACTGTGGAAAACATGATTTTGAAAGCATATGAGGGCATTGGACCATGAAACTGATGCAAAAGGTTGTAATATGATATAACAAACTTAAAGAAGCCAAGAAACACAGACAACATCAACAAAAACAACAAACTTCCATTAATCATTATAGTACTATGAAAAACAGTTAAACATGAACAAGTTGGTACAATGGATTTTATAGAACAAGAAGATGATATTAAGCAACTAAATAACTGAAATACCCAAAACAAGACTAAACATACAGAGATAAGCAGCTAATCATGTGTTGTATAGTAAAAGGCCAAAATATGAAAATTGAGCTTACATATGATTTGAAGCCTACAACTGAGAACCAAGGACTAATAACAACCCTATAAGCTTCCCAATAAGCTATTACACCCATAAAAATCCATAATCCACAATGCTTCTTTCCTCATTCATCTTTTCTCCTGATTTTTTATTTTTCTTTTATTTTTCTCTATTTTTTTTTATTTTTGAGTTTAATGTCGTAGACTACCTCAAATGTTTTGAGAACTTTGGAAAACTTATACAAGACTGAAAGAAGCTTGAACAAACAATAAACAACACTTTTTAACACCTTATCAATAATTTGGATTTTTACTTGAAAAATACAAATTTGGAACTTAGAGTTGAGAATTTGAATTTTATGATTGAACTGAAATCTAAATACACTGGAAATACTAAATACAAAGTTTTTAAACTAGGAATTACAATAAAATTGAGTAATTAACTTAATTCGACAAGCTAAACTATACTAATACTCTTCTACTCTCACTGCTACTCAACTTCTTTTCTTCCTTGATTTTTTTTCTTGACTTATAAGAGTCCTGGAGGTCCACAAGTACTTTCCCACACCTTCACAGCCCTTGGATGGGCTTGATTAAATCCAAGCCGTTCAAACATGATTTTGGCGGGAACAGTGGGTGAGGCAGTTGGGGGTAACTTGGAGTGTATTGAGGAGTAATTAATGTGGTTTGGAGTTATTGGGTAGCTGGGGGACAAGGAGATGGGTGAGTGCAGAGTTGGTGAGGTTTAGGGGGGGTACACAGTGTTTGCAGACCAAGTGGAAGTGAAGGTGTTGGTGTTTGACCAAATTTTGACCGGAGGTGGGAGTAGTATTAAAAAGACGGGGTGAGTTTATTTTGTGGGATGGGCTGGTTCATGGTGGGCTGGGGGTTGTATGGTTTGGGCTTGGGGTTTGTGTGGTTGTGTTGTTTGTTGGGTTGAATGGGCGGTTTGGTTTTGGTTTCAAATAAATAAAAGGGTCCGTTTGATTAATATGTAACACAAGGACCATTTTGTAATTTTCAGAAAATTCAAGGGGCTGATTTGCAACTTTCAAAATTTATCATAAGTACCAAAATTCCCACATGTGAATATCATAAGGACCAAAGTTGCATTATTTTCATTTTTCAAATTCCCGGGGACCGTTTATGACAAGTTTCAAAATACAGGGACCAAACATGTAATTTCCACAAAACTTTCACCCAGGGACTAAAAATGATTTTTGTAACTTCCCAAAGACCCAAAATGATTTTTCATCAAAATTATCCCACCAGGGACCAAATCTGCCAATTATTGAAACTCTAGGGACTGAATTTGTAAATTTCTAAAACTTTTCCAATTTTTCACCAAAGGACTAAATATGACAATTTATGATTTCAAAATGACCTTTGGTGACTTTTCTTTATTTTAAATGACCAGGGACTAGTTTTGTAATTTTATGAAAGTTGAGGGACTGAAACTGCCAATTTTGCAAACTTTGTGCGTTTTTCATTTGTTTTTGCTCATTTTGCATCAAAAACATATAAAACACAATTTTGAAATATTTTCAGTATTTTGATGCATTACTGAGTGTTTTTGTATGTTTTTGCAGTTCAGACTGACTAAAAATGATGAGTGTTTGAGCACTCATCAACTTTTCACCTCATCAATTTCTATGTAGAGTTAGGAAAATGCTACTATTACTTTGTATTATTTTTCTGAAAAGCCTTTAAAGTGATATGACAAAATACAGTTTACACTCCATGTATTTAAAATGGTAGTTCTTATGGTTTATGCCTTTCAATGTATGCATAAGACGTAAAATTAGTTCAAACCTAAAGAAGAAGCTAAATTATCAATTAATTATGCATATAAACTCTCTCCAATAATAGTTGCTCTTATCCTTTAGGTATCACATGACTTTCTTAATCATTTTTGCTCTGCCATAGTTTAGGTTTTTATTTTATTATTTATTTATTTTTCCTCTAAAATTTTATTGCTATGTAATATTGTGTACAGGATGAAAAAGGCAATAAGAGAAAGTATGCAGCTACAGATGGAACGCAATGCCAATCTTGCATGGTAAGCTGATTTCGTTGTTTCAATATTAGTTTGGAATTCTTGAATTTATCACGGGTTCTATCAATAATCTGGAATCTTAGAATTTTAAAATTGGGCATTCAGGTTCACGTCTAACAAGTTAAATTTTAACCCATATACGAAAGGTGTTCAACCCAGTCTTATCCATACACGACCAATGACAGTGCCGAAAGAGTAATATCAGAAACATGGGTTGTGCTTTTATATGCTAAATTTATTAAAAAATTATTTGTCCTACGAATAGTATAAAGGTTATATATGTTGACTATATACTGAAGCTAATGCATGAATTGTTATCTTTTCGTTAGTGATATTTACTTCTTATTTTAGGTACCTTTTCAAAATGGCTTTTATTAGTAGAATTGGTAGTTTGGTAACCAATCTGCAAGCAATGTTAGCACGTGTCTTCCTCAAGCTCACCACTTTGAAGCATGTCATCTGCTAAGCATTTCGTTGGAGGTACATTATCCTATTGTTTTCATGCCGTATATTGAGGTGTGCATATTTACAAAGTTATGTTCATAATATCAAATCTGTATATATTATGCAGGACTTGCATATGCAACTGATGAAATGGGGTTAAAAGAAGCTTTCCAACAATATGGCGAAGTGGACATGGTATAATTTTACAACTTACCGTAATCAATGCGTTAAATCTGTGTTAAACAGTTGGTATTTGATATCTCGGATTTTATTTGTTGATTTTATATAATGCAGACTCACTACGACTGCTCTAATTTTTCTCGCCAAAGTTATTGTTGACCGTGATTCTGGTAGGTTTTGAGGTTTTGGCTTTGTTAGTTATACATCAACTAGCGGTTATAATGGGCTGGGAACATTTTTGTTTATAAATTAAACAAGTGGTACAAAATATTTGATGAGGTCCATAACCTTCGTGCAATTGCTGTCAATGCCAGGGCTTCATATCCTGAAATGAGGAAGCTTTTTGAGTATGCTGCCAAGTTATCTAATTCTATTGGCTAGAAAGAGTTGGCCGATGAGAGAAAGAGGGTTAGAGAACAGCAGGTAGCCTTTTATTTTATTTGCTAAGTTCCATTTGTTATACAATTCATTCCACCTTCAATGTAAAAAAAGTACTTTTAAATATGAATTAGATTTACCTAGATGCTCGGAAGGGAAAAATGTGCATGAAGCACAAGAAACCAAGAATCAGTTCTATTTCGAAATATGATCTTTGATTCTTTTTAAATATGTTCGATTAATAATTAACCTAATTTTGCATGATATCCAGATGATGGAGCAGTATAAACGGGCAGTTTTTGGAGAGCTAAGCCAGCATCTTTTTGCTGTTGCAGATGACTGTTATAGGTAGCAATTATTTTACCTGACTGAATGTTAGTACCAGTCATTTCGGTAAATTTGTAGAGATTCAGTTCAACACTCATGAAAGTCTTAATGAACACTCATGAAAGTCTTGACGAAGAACAATAGTCGCGAAGGTATAAATTAATCGATGAATTAATTATTTTTTGATTATTTGCTTAAAAACTTTATCACAAGTTTGATAAATCACTATTAAGTTTTTAGAGCCTGGCCTAAGCATGCGATGAGCCATAAATTAATGAAACCTACAATAAATATTTGGTTGAAAACTTTTGGGTCAAGCACTTAATGATTTAATCACTATTGAGTTTTTAGAGTTTGGAAACACGAACTCTCCTAAGATGTTGGTTGAAAAGAACCCAAAACTGTAACTTTTCAAGGAAAAAAGGGAATATTTTCCCATCACTGGATCTGTTTACAAATTTCACAAGAACAATTTTTGATATTTGATTTGTGTCCCAAAGAGCATATTGGGCTTCTCCGTGTTGTTATCACTGCTGGGTATTTTGGTGAGTTCTTAGATCCATATGAGGTATAATTTACTTAATAGTCACCACTTTTAAAATCACAACTGTTTTTGGGTTATATAAATTAAGAGCCGAGTGTTATAGAGATATGCTCATACATATTTTCTATATTTACTTGCATATTCCTAAGATTTCATAATAAAATGGGCCATGGGTTGGTCATAGGTGTATTATAAAGTAGTTAAGGGTGTTAAAATGTGTTTAATTAGTAATTTACACATCATTTTATATGAAGTTACTTTTTTATTAACTAATATTTTATGCTAATTAATGAAAAGATGCAAATAATTAAGGGCAACTTGGTAAATGAATCTATGCATGCTACGTCTGGACAACAAAATCTGGAACATTACATCTTCTTGTGGTCAAGTGACGAATTACTGTTGACGCGCCAAATTAAGATTTTGATTCATTGCTTTTTTGCTTTGGAGCGAGGGTTTCAGTTTCAATTGGTAATAATTTTGTCAGTAGAGAAATCATCAAGGTCAACACAAGAGAGGTATAGTCCATTTTGTTTAAACCATTGGCGTTTTGTGAAGCTATATCTTCATAATTTGGTTCAACACAAGAGAGGTACAAGACTTGGTATTGGTTGTTCTACTTAAGGAAATGTTACCTAGTACTAAACTTGATTTCATAGTTTGACCAAGGCATATACAAAACTGAAGTTAAATGCATGAGTGTGTATAAAAATAGTGTTAATGACGAGATTGTGAAGAAATATTATCGTGAGAAACTATAATCACTTTGGTTGGGCTAATAGTAATACACGTCTGTTTTACAAGTATGAAGAAGATGATAGGGAGAGAACAATTTCCATACACTCAAAGATGACCGCAAACTTTATGTAGGTGTCCTTTTGTACTATGCCGAGAATGCAAGAGATAATGAGAACTTAATCTTAATCTCATATCAAACCATTTTAATTTGCAACTTATGGCCAAGTAGTTGATTTGCACAATGTACAAACAAAATGATTACCAAGTACTTGATTTGCAATTTACAATCTTAATCTATATCAAACCATTGTAATTTTTATTTTTGTCTTTCAAGCAAAATTCTTAAAACTAGCCGCCCATCGGGCGGGCCTTGAAGCTAGTCTTTTATATAATAAAGGAATTAGATTATTTCGGAGTGATTTTGCAAAATCATTCTTATTGAAAAAAAATGGACTAATAGGATAGCTTAATTTTGACACATAGGCGAAATCAAGCAATATGATTGGCCAATAAAATGTCAAAATTAAATTAATTTTAACAAATTTGGTGGAAAATTTGGTTGATAAAAATAACACATAAAAATATAAGTGTCAAATTTATGAAGAAAAAAAAAACTTAAAAAAAGATGAAGTAATTAATAAAACTTTAGTTGTTGAATTCTAAATATATCATATAGAGTTAAGTTTAAAATTATAATTCTTCATGTTTGTTAATAAGTTAGATAATAAACCAATAACCCTTACACTTTATGCCCCATAGAATTTATAATGTGACATTTGTTTCCAATTACATGAGTATTAGTATTAGTTTGAGACTTTCGTCCATTAAAATTACAAAATTTTGTAAATATATGAATTAGTTTTAATATACGTTATTATTTTTAAAATAAATATTAGTTTTAAACTGTAACACCCCAACCCGACAAGGGTAAAAGTGTCACAACAATATGGTGTTATATCAGAACAAACAACACAGATCAAAAGCGGAAAACTTAAATAAATAACTTACTTTAAATAACTATGGTCAAAATCTTCAATTCAACTCTACTCTCAATCCCAGAAAGCTATCCCAAAAGCTAACTTGAATACCTGCCGCGGAGAAAAGAAATGCGGCTGGTCTTGAAAAGTTCAGTGAACAAATATAACAACAAAGTAATATGAAACAGAACGAATACAGAATATGGTGTAATGGAAATAACTGAATTATAATTAAAGTAACTGAAACAGAATAAAGGTAAAGTAAAAGGTAGTCATCAACCACGAGCCCAGAAACAGATATCATATCATAATCATAATTCACATATCTTCATAAACATATAGAGGGGAGACATCTCAGATAATCAGACAATAATGAGGGGTGTCCTCATATGGGTAGAGTAGCTAGCTCCCAGAAATGTGAAGGACGTGTATTGCACATACAGCCACATTCACCAGATAACAGATAACATATAACAGAAACTGATCTAGGATGCATCCATACGCCCCTTCCCAACATATAAACATTTGCAGCCAAACCAAGGGACGTGGCAGAACATCACTCTACTGCCCTAGAGTCATGTCACAGGTGCATCAATGACATGGACATGGAACCCCATGCCTAGTGAAACAAATTTGGCTCGGGTGTCAAAATAGAATAGGTCATACAAAATATCATAAATTGATACAGAACTTAGGTCATAATAATCAGATCATAAATACATATCAGAGGTTCATATCATAAGTCCAAATCAAAAGGTCAAATCAGAAGGTCAAATCAGAAGGTTCAGATAAACAAATGTTCACACAGAAAAGGTTCAGAAGACAAAAGGGTTTCATAGCAATGACATAGGGAACCCTAATCAGAATGAAAGTTAGCAAAAGAAAAGAGATCATGAGAAACCTTTACTGAAAAGGTCAGAATATCTTTACCTTATTCCAAAAGCAAACGGACAATTAAGCAAACACAGAATCAAAGATCACTTCTGCCTTGCAGAACCTAAAGGAATAATAAAATTAATATTACAAACAGTTCATTTTACATAAATTACTGATTTTAAGTTATCTTTCCATTTTAAGTAACTTTCACGAATTAGCACTTAATACTTTAAAGTCATAATAGACAATTAATAATATTAAAGGATAGAATGACAAATGTAATAGTTTAGAGTTAATTATGTCAATTATTAAAATTTAATATTAAAAGGTCAAATACGATTATTTTAATGTTCTTTTTATAAATTCATTTTAAAATAACAATTTTAGACCCCGTCGTTAAAATTTTATATAATATATTAACGTACCAACGATATTAATATTTATGCCGCGACAACACAAGATTTTATAACCCGACTTCGTTATTCTTAAGTAAATACACCACTTTATCTTTATTTTATTTTTACTTTTCATCTTGTCGTGAATTAAATCAAACGCACCCTAGTTATCTGTTTTTCTTTTCTTTCTTACCTCACAACAAACAAAAGTAACCTTTCATCGTTAGTTAAAACCAAACGCACCTTAGTATTCTGAAAGACCAAGGGCACCCTTTTTTTTATACAAGCAAACTTACCCTTTTGTAAACAAAACAAATACTAGTTCTTATTTTTTTATTTATTTTTATTTTTATTTTTATTTTTTTTCATGTCGTGGCCTACACAAAACAAGCACACCATTGTTCTTTGTTTTCTCTTTTCTGTTGTGATTAAAGAAAACCCAACGTGACCCACTTTGTTTTAGTATTTAGTTCGGAACATCAGTGGCGAAGCTTGGATTTTCCGAGTGGGGGGTCGGGATCTAAATTTTTTTTTTCCTAACACTATGGGGGGTCGAAACCGAATTAAATTGGGGGGGCGAAACCAAAAATACCGAAATTTTTCTACACGAAAACTATATACCCCTATATCGCAAAAAAAATTTCGGGGGGTCGGCCGCCCCCCCCCCCCCCCCCTCTATGAAGCTGCGCCACTGCGGAACATGCACAACTAACACAACACCTTTGTTTTCTCTTGTTTGTTTTCCGTCGAGACACACAAGCACACAACTCAACACAAAGCAAAAACTAGCCTAGCTCGACAAAAAACAAACACAAGTTCAATAAATTCATGTATTTTAGGTCTTTTATCATGCAACAACAACAACAAGAAGCTCAATCCCGCCGTAGCAGGGTATGGGTAGGTCTTTTATCATGCGTATAGTATTATTATAAATTATACTAAAACTTAAAATTTAACGGAGTCGTTAGTGAATTTTTAAGGTACCCGTTACAAATTAATAGGGCTGCTGATTGGTTGATTCATGATGGTTTAACAATCACGAGGCAGCTTGGTCAATTGAGTAAAATGTTGTCACACTTTCATTGGTTTTTGTTGCATGGTATAGCAACTATTCATTGTCCGTTTTGATGTAATCAGCTCAAAATAGGCCTTAATTTACATCGGAATGCTAAAACTCATTTACCAAGTGTCCACCAAGTTTGTACTAAACCATACAAGTGTATACCCAATCTGTTCTAACAGAACTTTCTTGATCTATCTTGATCAACATAAAGCCTGACAAATAACAAAAAAAAAAAAAAAAAAAAAAAAAAAAAAAAAAAAAAAAAAAAAAAGTGAAAAAATTACAAAGTGAAGTAGAACTGCCTTGCGATCGTAGACCATCATACAAGACTGCATCTTTGTACCATAGGTATGTTTGTAGATATGTCTGCTAAACACAAAAATCAAAACACTTGGTTATGGGTTTCAAGAATTTATCATGATTGTATTATGCTCTTTCATAACAGGAACATTGAAAGACGGGGAGTTCAAATGTCTTTGACGATGGATAAGCAATGGGAAAAAGGGTTGTGGGGTTGTGTTGTGGCCGTGGTTAATGGTGTAGAAATTGTAGCTGGAGTTGTGCCTACATTATGTTTGATGAAATGCCTAAGAGAGTTTTAAATGTTGCAAGGTAAAAAGGTATCAAGTTGTTTTAGAAAATTTACTCTTATTCCTTTCAGGTTTAATAGGTATTCCAAGTATACATACATAAAAGAATTAATTTTGAAATTAAAGTTTTGTCATAATTTGATGGTTAGCTGATGTATGTGAATCTATGAGGATCTTAGTGCGTAAGAAGTTTAGTCATAAAATGAAATATCTTATATTTAGATGCATGTGGTGATGAGGCAAAACCAGTGTAACTTCCGTTTTGTATTGGTTATAGATGAGTAGATTTTAGTTTTCGTTAGTCTTTTTCATACAAATAATAATGGAGGTACAATGTTCTATCTTTATGAGTAATGATTTATGTTGGTTGTATTTTTTGGTGTGGTATAAGATTGAAACTTTAATATGAAACCTCATTTTGAACTCCAGTGCTACATATCTACAACATATGGAAGGTACATCAGGTATTTCGATGAAAGAATCCACTTCATGACACAGTCCTTTTTGCAAGTACACAACAAAGTTAGATTTAATCATTCATGTTAAATTATATAGTTAACATGTTGATATTTAGGATATATTAATATTGGACTTTTAGTGATATCGCTTTTGATTGCTGATACATATGATGATATGAAGGTTAACAAAAACTATTTTCCTTTTCATTGAAACACATCATTCATTCTATTTTCACATAGTTGTTTAAGAAAAATGTAATGCATGGTATTAGGTTTAAATTTTGGTAATGGGTTCAAGTTGGAAGCAAGAGCAGGTGTCAATTCTTCATTTGCACACTAACTCTTACACACTAACATACATACATACATAAATACGTTTACACACTAACTTTTTTTTTTATTATTTTTTTTTTTTATTATTTTTTTTTTTTTAAAGGTTACACACTAACATCCATCCATCCATCCATCCATACATACATACGTTTACACACTAACTTTATTTATTTATTTATTTATTATTATTATTATTTTTTTAAGGTGAGGAAGCAGAACAAGTGTCAGTCCTTCGTTTGCATGCAATAAATGTCGGCGCTGTATAGGAACAGGTTACGTGAACAACGGCCTGTTGCATCCTCAAAAGAGCGTTTATTTGTTCCAGTACAAAACAGTTATCTGTTAATTTGTTGTTGACATTTAGGCGGGGCGCAATCGCAGGCTACATTTGTTGGTGACTCACGTGTAGGTGACAGTCAACCGCGCGATTAATTGAAGTGAGTCACCTTTATATATATCCAGTTTCTTATGTGTCGTGTCTGCGCTCTATTTTTATCAAATATATGTCATCTATTTGATATTCTCATACATTTTTGCAGGCCTCCACCAGATATTCTCATACATTTTTGCAGGCCTCCACCAGAATATACATTTAGGCGGGTTGGCCACTGATCAATTGCCCGCATCGTCATGGCCTTTTTTGGTTTGAAGAGAGGATCGCTTCTTATTCCAGCTATTCTAGGCCGCGATATCACACATGCTGTTTAGCAGGCAGAGTGGTGCACCATTATTTATGAACGGGTCAGTTTGGATTTGGTATTATACGTTATGACTTAACTAAGATGGTATTGATAGGAAAAGAATGTGTCTAAAAAGAAAACAAGTGTTTTGTGGATATATGCAGGAAGGTACTACCAAAATAAGGTAAAACTCAAGTTTCTACTTATTTGATATTAAATGTCGCCACATTAGTTTGAATGAGTGCCTCATATACAATGATTTTGATACTTCTTTCAGTCACAACAAATTGAGGTTCGAGTGTGTGTGGTTCAGTAGATGTGTTCAGAGTGTGTGTTCAGGGGGTGTGGGGTCTGTTAAGTGGGTGAGTTCAATGATTCGATTGAGTGTTCAGGGGGGATGTGTTCACGAGGTAGGATAATTTTCAGGTTGCACACGATCACTTTATGGCATATGGATATAAAAGAACTCATGTATTCTTTTCAGGTTATCACAAGTTGCAGCTGATCATCTTCGATAACAAGTTTGGACCAGGTGGTGTTTAAGATAAAAAAAATCTATACGTGTTGCATCTTTGGCTAATATGTTATGATATTCTTTCTTTGGTGTATCCCAACAACCAGGAATAGGTTTTCACAGTCCATTTGGAACTACCAGTTGTGCCCAGGCCAACCGGCGAGGTGATTGACGTAATCAGTTGTTACACGTTTCAATGTCACTGTCTCTATGTATCTTTTGAGTTTTGATGTCGTCTTCTTGGTCACTTACATATAGTTAGGTTTTGGCAAATTTGTAGGGCCGCCAGTGGAGTATGTATCTTTATGGAACTATGATTGCGTTTGTCGTCACTGCCAGGGGCTATTCCTTGGTACGAAGAAAGATTAAAAAGAGACATCGTCACCAAATGGTAACATCAATGCCTTGCGCTATAGCATATCTTTGGTCAAGTTATCTCACATTTGCCCTGTGTTTTTTCCATTCAAAGCTTTGCATATCTGATAATTTGTTCTTTTATTTATGGCTGCCAGATGACCATTTGATGGAGTTGATGTGCAGCTAAGAGATTGGGAGGACACTAATAATCTGCGTGTGATAGCAGTAAGTAAGACAACCTGTGTCTCTTGTATGACAAATGTACGAGGTTAGACATTGTTGTTTCAGACAAAACTATGTTAAAAACCTCGGTGTTTTGTTAAGTGTGGGTTTTAAATTATCACGTTTCTTGCCAACACAATTAGATTTCATGTCTTTAAGTAGAAGTTTTTGAAAGGAGTCGTTTGGTCTTTGTAGCTGTTGGATGCTTTTTTTTGTCTTGATGATTTTAATTTGAGTTTGAATTGATGTTTTGTTTGTGTACTTGAGCTTATAGTGTAACTATTTGATTTGCTATGTTCTTGAACTTCCTGTATATTGATTAACTTGGCGGTATTTGATATTTTTTTAAACAGGGTTGGCTAGATGCGACCAGAAATGTAGATTACAGGGTGCTCTCTACAGTGAACTCAAAGTTTGCGAGGCAGCAATACAGACGCATGCTTCATAATTATCAGGAAACTAAGGTTAGTAATTTTTATTTGACTCACAACAATCTATGTTGCTCACGTGTGGTACAATGGGTGGGTTGGATGAACGGGTTAAAGTCAATAGACTTATTTTCCAAACGGGTAAATTTAGGCTAGGCTAGGCATACTTTGATAGACCCGAAATGATTCCAGATTTACAAATGTGAACCGGAAATTATTACACAGCAGTTGACATGCATTTCGCTTGAATATGTTTTAGTTGTGAGCTGGACTATTAAGGCATAGCTTTACTCCCTTTGTCCATTTTTAAAGGAGAGAATGTTCTCAGTTTTTTCGTTAAGGCGTCACGCGTCGATAAGTTGAAAATGCTTTAGGATTACTGTTTAATTTGTGCATTTTTTACTTGGACCTATTTACACCAGGAGCAATGCCCTACAAATAGTTCTACTTGATGAAACTCCGCAAAATAAATAGGGAATTAGCTTTTTATATGAGTGATGACATTCTATGTGCGAATCCCACTACGTTATTGGATTTTAGTTATATTACTTATTGTTATCGTTAATTATCCGTGAAGCAAGTGTGTTAATTACCATTATTTTGACTTGCATGTATTGTAGGTGACGTGCCAAAGTGAGGTCCATTGGAACCAATGAGTGAACCATGGTTAAGAATATGTTTAAACTATCTTTGATAGACATCGACACTAGCAATAATGGAACAACTACAGATTCCGACTCAGCTCAAAATGAATCGAGACAAACAAAAATTAAATTGCAAACACAGAGAACAGATTCTTATTTCATACTTAGATTAATAGTATATTTGTTGCAAATGTTGTTGATTCCATTTCAGGTCTACATAAAAGACTTTATTGTATTGAATATTTGAATGAACATGCCTTTCCTTATAAATATGATGGAGATGGAAAGAATATTAGTGTACATACTGAAAAGTTGTTACGTTAATATTTGTTTGACAATAATGTACTTTATTTAACAATTATCGTTAGGGTGTGACTTTTTCTTGGATTGTTACTGGATATGAACTACGTTGTTTTCAATACCGGTTGTCGAAACACGGAGAATTGCAAACTTGGAAGAAGAAAAATTCATAAACCGAGTTCAACTTATCACCCTCTTTGAAGCAATTCCGGAATACTACAAGTTAATGCAGAATGTGTGGTTTACAACCGAAGCCATTATACTAAGGATAGACGCAACAAAACCATGGTACTTTAAGAAGTGTATAACTTGCGAAAGGCAAGTGGCACCCGGGTTTCCACATCGACAATGTCACAACACACATCTAATTACAGGTTAAATAAACTTAAATAATGCAAGACTTTTCCGACCCATTTTGGTAAATCCACATGCGTCACACATTTCGTTTTTTAAAGTTTGGTAACTGTTGTTATTTATGTTTGCCCGTTTCTTATACTAATAAATGATGAATTGATAATGCACAAATCTGTATTATCTCTAACAATTAACAAATCAACTTATACCAATAATACTTCTAAAGTAAAATATATACAAAAAAAATAAATAATTGCTTACTCCAAAAAACATTAACATGATTGTACAAAACACAAACACGGCCGCCCCGCAGCAACGCGCGGGTAAACCCGCTCATTATATATATAGTTTAATTCATATAAGTTTCATACACACATTAATATTAGTTCAAGAGAATAAAATAAAAGTTACTAGAGTTACCGAGACGTATACTAGTCGAGCAAGAAGCAAAAACAAACTCCACAACTTCCTTGAATATTGTTTCTGATCGAATAGCAGCTAGGAGAGGAAACACCAAACTTTTCTTGGAGAGTTTAAGGGTTTTGCTATGTGTATGTCGAATGGTACAAAGAACAGGCAACCGAATCCTTATATTGATTGAGTATGGGTCGATTCTTGGGCCAACACAAGGAACTCATGGGCTAAATTTTACTTGAGTTTATTTGTTATTATTTATTATTGGATCCTTTTGTGTACAAAAGAGAAAATGGCCCAACAATAATTATTCGGGTTACATTAAAATAGTTTTCGAATTTTATTTTAGTTTCTAAATATTTTAGATCATATATAATTAATTGTAAACTTGTTAAGGCTTATTCGGTATTGTATAAATATTTATTTATGATTTTAAGTCATAAGGGTATTTTGATCTTTTTACGCGTTTTAAAATCTGAGGTATTACATAAACTTTCATCTATTAAAATATATTTTTACTATATACGTTAAATAAGGACTCATGTTATCCTATTTAAAAGTTTAATCGATGCGTACACGAGTTTAAATATTAAATACAGGGTAAATTATATGTCCATACTTATATCAAAGATTTTTACGGGTAAATTCTTATATGTCCATATAGTAAACAAAAATTCTAAAATAAATTGGATTTATGTGTAAACCCCGTGCGTGTACGAGACTTATCTATACTACATATAATGCACAAATGAATCTCTCTGCAAAATTTTCAGACTTACAAGAAATAAAGCATGATTTACAACACTTTAATGCACTCAATTTTCAGAAGTACAACAAAACAAACATATGGTACAAAAAAATAAGCGTGGTTTCATTTTCAGACCACTTTTCTATCAAACAACATTAATACTATTAATTAATACACCCCATCACCAATTAATACAAAATGTAAAGCACAATGTACAAATAACAAATCAGTCCCTTCCACACAATAGAGTTCCAGCTCTTCCAGCCAGATTACACACGTATCAGCCCAAATAACAAATCCGTCCCAAATAGCAAATAGCAAATAACACCTACCCGAGACCTTATTCAAAGACCTTGTAGCCGAAAAGATTTTGAACCAAAACCCATCATATATTTATTGAAGCTTACACTTCTTTGAATATCCGGAAAAAAAAAAAAAAAACGAAATACAACAAATTTGTTATACCCGTTATTTTTGTTCGGTTTAAACGAAAACGAAAGAACAAAACAACCTAACCATAACCTACCCGTGACCATTTTTTAAATGATCTTGAGGCTCGTCCTTGTGTGGTTCGACTGAGAATGAACAAAGTGGGGTCTTTTGTGGTTTGTGGTGGTTTGCTATTCGGCTTAAGCAAGAAGAAGATAACAAGAAAAGTCGAGTGTTTGATTCGGTTTGATAAGGAAAGAAGAAAGGGACGAGTTGTGTTTGTTTTGTGGCTGCATAAATTATTAAAGAAAAGTGGTAGGCGTTTGTTTATGATAAGTGGCATTAGGTTAGGTTTAAGCAAATGAGTGTTAGGGTAGTTTTGTTAGTGGGCCGTGTATAATAAAATTGTGGATTGGACATCTATTTAATCCAAAAGTTTTGATATATTAATTATTTATATAAAATGGATGTTAAACTTTATATAAAAATATTACACGTTAGATTTATAAAATTGCATCATACATATAAGAATGTTATTTTGGTATCCAATTTTTGTATTTCGAGTGTTGAGTGTTAAATGTATTTCAATTAACTTTTTTTATTTTTTTATTTAACTTAACATTCGAACTCTCAAACTTATTTGTTGAAAATTAAATTTCTTACTTTAGAACATTTTGCGAACTTCAAGCTTTTATCTCTTTCTATATTTAATTTCGGATCAAAAGGTAAAAGAGTTGAAATATGCGACAAAAAATTCTTGACATCTATACATTTACTGTAAAAAATTGTAATAAATTAAAGTACGCAGTTCACCGGAAATCAAAATACGTATAGCTAGTAACTAGTTATATACACACATTTGTAAAAAATATATAAATGAAAAATATTTGTTCACCACAAAATTTAGTCACAGGATACCCGCCGCCATATTGCGCGGGTACCCTGCTAGTAACTAGTTATATACACACACAAGGTTTTAATGAAATCGGCATAAAAATTGCATGGCCTGAAAACTCTGATATGATGCGATAGAGTCCATAAAAATTAGAAGATTGTAACACGCATGAAATGGTTGGGAAGAACTAGTCAGCAACATGTTTTCTATTTGTCTAAGAGCACTCACAACAATAAGCTGAGTTAAAACTTAACACAGTGTCACGTCAGCGCCCCCTCAGTTTTAACACTTTCATCTTGACTCACAAAAAACACCCTCAACAATAACTAAGCTTTAACTCAATTATTTTCAAATTCAACCCTAAAATAAAACTAATATTTCATTTAATAATTAATAAAACACAACTTATATTAATACTTAAACTTTAAACACACATTAAACTTAAAACAGGAACTACAACAAACATGAAACATAAACTACGATAATTAAACATAAAACTATGAATCAAAAAAATGATTCAGTCTGTGCCATAGCACTCGTCACTCGAATAGTCGATACTCGAATCGTCCTCACTCGATGGCACACGGTCTAATCCCATTTTCCATCGCCATTCTACTCTGTGGTTTCTCCGATCCTGTTTAGCTTTTGCTTGCGCCTCACAAGCTCTTGCCTCACGTTCTTCTTCTGCTTTAACCTATAGCAAGACTTGCATATCTTGCTCGAAGAGTTCTTTATCAGTTAACCCAAATGTATTGGGTTGGTTTTGTTGGGGATGGTTTGCCGGTGGATTGTTTACTGGTGGAAACATAATTTCCGGTGGAGTGTTTTGTGGTGGATTTTCATACGGGAATACATGAAACAAATCTTGTGGTGGATTGTCATACGAGAATACAGGAAACAAATCTTCGAGTGGGGTGTTGTAAACTGACTCGTTTTCTGGTGAATTGTTGTGAGACATTATTTTGAGAGAAATGTTTGTGAATTATGTATGATTTGTGTGTAAATTGTGTGCCTCTGTAAATGGCTATTTATAGGACCGTTTTTTAATTTCTATACCCCGCTTCTTTTTTTGAATTGGAATTTCAACTTATATTATCAACACGTGTTTTTGAATTTGAATTTTAAAAGTTTAAAAGATCCCGCTTTGTATTTGAATTTGAATTTAAAATGTATCCCGTTTTGTGTTTGAATTTGAATTTAAAATGTATCCTGCTTTCTGTTTGAATTTGAATTTAAAAAGTATCCCGCTTTCAGTTTGAATTTGAAATTTATCCCGCTTTCAATAAACCCCTATAAATAATTCATCACACACTTCAATATCTACATCATTTTACAATGAATAATCATTGGTCATTGGAAGAAGAAAACTTGCTAGCTAACATGTGGCTTGAAGTTCACGAATCAAGAAACATTATGAATGAACGTTCTTTTTGGAATGAGGTTAAACAAAGGTTCAACCATCAGACTAATGGTGAGTACCGTAATAAAAATATGATTACGGGTAAATGGAATAAAATCAACCTTGAATGTCGTAAATTTAATGCTATTAACAAAGACTTGCAGCGTACAAGTCAAGACAATGCTCATCTCACCAATGCAATGAACATTTTTCAAGAACGCTATGGTGGGAGAGGTTTCCAATATCAATATGTGTGGTTCATTCTGAGAAACACGTGGGCACGGGACAGAGACAATGCGTAATGGTGTTTTCTGTATCGTTTGTAACATGGTGTAATGTTGCTTTAACTTTGAAATTGAATAAAAGGCTTAACGGCTACTTTTCCAACGGCTATTTGCTTAACGTCTTTTTCCCCCTATAAATGCCAGTTTAACAAAATTATATTTTCTCACACAAGTATCAATACTATTAACACACACATACAATGGCAAACGAACTACCTGAGGTGCAAAAGTCTATTCTTACCCGATTACGCAACGAACAAGAAAATGAACTCAAGTTGGTTAATAGTTTGCTAGGTGAGATAAGTCGTTTTATAATGCAGATGCATAATCGTGCTCCTGAGGTCGAAAGGTTACGTGAGCTGCCTCAAGACCATCCAATTATCTGGGTCGGTCTAGAAACTCTATTAAGAAATGATGAAACAGATCTGCAACTTCAGGTCGCCTTGAAACAAGTGTTGCAAGTGTGGGAGGAGAAGTCAGATCTCATCGACAATTACAAATCTATATAAATTATATTGTTTGTATTTGTTTTTCGTATCGTGTGTATTTGAATAAATCAGTATCGTTTAAGAACTAAGGGGGGTGTTTTGTAATATACAATTTCTTGTAATTAAAATATAAAAAACTATAGAGGGGCCAAAAATGTCAATTTTTTTTTCAACATTTCTCACCTTAACGCTACATTACGGGCTTAACGAGCCGCGTTAACGCGGCCTTAACGCCAACCCCTGCAAGGGCTAACACCCATTAACGCATGTTAAACGTGCCTTAACGCCAAGGATTGCGTTACCACTACGTTTGCTCTAAGAATAAATAAGTTATCTTGTTATGATGTCAAGTACTGTTAGACGTGATCTATTTGTATGGGATGATGTGCATGTTTTCTATTTTTTAGGATTAAGGATAGGTTAAGGTTAGGTTAGTGGGATAGTTTAGGTTAGTAGTTTATTTCCATTATTAACAAAGTCTAGTTTATCTAGTTTATCTCTTTATGTGATAAACTTCACCTCTCCTAATCACCTTTTGAAGTATCAGGCAAATGAGTGTTAGGGTAGTTTTATTAGTGGGCCGTGTATAATAAAATTGTGGACTGGACATTTGTTTAATCCAAAAGTTTTGATATATTAATTATTTATATAAAATGGATGTTAAACTTTATATAAAAATATTACACGTTAGATTTATAAACTTGCATCATACATATGAGAATGTTATTTTGGTATCCAATTTTTGTATTTCGAGTGTTGAGTGTTAAATGTATTTGATTTATTATGTGATGGTTTTTTTATTATAGTTACATTTATAAACTTAACATTCGAACTCAAACTTATTTGTTGAAAATTAAAAGCTTACTTTAGAACATTTTGCAAACTTCTTCAAAAGGTAAAAGAGTTGAAATATGCGACAAAAAATTCTTGACATCCATACATTTATTGTAAAAAAATTGTAATAAATTAAAGTATGCAGTTCACCGGAAATCAAAATACGTATAGCTATTTTTATAAAAAATATATATAAATGAAAAACATTTGTTCGCCACAAAATTTAGTCACAGGGTACCCATCGCGGCATTACGCGAGTACCCTGCTAGTAACTAGTTATATACACACAAGGTTTTAATGAAATCGGCATAAAAATTGCATGGCCTGGAAACTCTGATATGATGCGATAGAGTCCATATAAATTAGAAGATTGTAACACGCATGAAATGGTTGGGAAGAACTAGTCAGCAACATGCTTTCTATTTGTCTAAGAATAAATAAGTTATCTTGTTATGATGTCAAGTACTGTTAGACGTGATCTATTTGTATGGGATGATGTGCATGTTTTCTATTTTTTAGGATTAAGGATAGGTTAAGGTTAGGTTAGTGGGATAGTTTAGGTTAGTAGTTTATTTCCATTATTAACAAAGTCTAGTTTATCTAGTTTATCTCTTTATGTGATAAACTTCACCTCTCCTAATCACCTTTTGAAGTATCAGGCAAATGAGTGTTAGGGTAGTTTTATTAGTGGGCTGTGTATAATAAAATTGTGGACTGGACATTTGTTTAATCCAAAAGTTTTGATATATTAATTATTTATATAAAATGGATGTTAAACTTTATATAAAAATATTACACGTTAGATTTATAAACTTGCATCATACATATGAGAATGTTATTTTGGTATCCAATTTTTGTATTTCGAGTGTTGAGTGTTAAATGTATTTGATTTATTATGTGATGAGTTTTTTATTATAGTTACATTTATAAACTTAACATTCGAACTCAAACTTATTTGTTGAAAATTAAAAGCTTACTTTAGAACATTTTGCAAACTTCTTCAAAAGGTAAAAGAGTTGAAATATGCGACAAAAAATTCTTGACATCCATACATTTATTGTAAAAAAATTGTAATAAATTAAAGTATGCAGTTCACCGGAAATCAAAATACGTATAGCTATTTTTATAAAAAATATATATAAATGAAAAACATTTGTTCGCTACAAAATTTAGTCACAGGGTACCCATCGCGGCATTACGCGAGTACCCTGCTAGTAACTAGTTATATACACACAAGGTTTTAATGAAATCGGCATAAAAATTGCATGGCCTGGAAACTCTGATATGATGCGATAGAGTCCATATAAATTAGAAGATTGTAACACGCATGAAATGGTTGGGAAGAACTAGTCAGCAACATGTTTTCTATTTTTCTAAGAATAAATAAGTTATCTTGTTATGATGTCAAGTACTGTTAGACGTGATCTATTTGTATGGGATGATGTGCATGTTTTCTATTTTTTAGGAGTAAGGATAGGTTAAGGTTAGGTTAGTGGTTTCCATTATTAACAACGTCTAGTTTATGTAGTTTATTTTTTTATTGTTTGGAGTCTTGCGAGCTCAAAAGGTCTTATCATCTCGTTTTTTTATTTAGTTTTTGAAAGATTAACCATCTCTAATC
This sequence comes from Artemisia argyi, assembly GCA_030686995.1. Taxonomy (NCBI): domain Eukaryota; kingdom Viridiplantae; phylum Streptophyta; class Magnoliopsida; order Asterales; family Asteraceae; genus Artemisia; species Artemisia argyi. The sequence goes on from CM060690.1 coordinate 141,344,437, forward strand.
AATCTTATATCAATGGTGCTTTCATTGACTTACTGCATCCAAGTCAGCAAATGCAACTCACACATTAAATATCACGTATCAACCAATTATCCTATGTAGTAAGGCATTTAGTTGGACGTTCAAGCTAGAATGCTATGATAAAACCAGTTTTCCTACTCCTAACACAACAACAACTAATTCAAAAAGAGACGACAATCAATAATCAATAACTAGGGTGTGTTAGGTATGTTGCCATGAATCACAATGGGTATGGTATAGGTATAACGTAGGCCACTCAGGAATGAAAGATTCATACATTTCCTTTTTGAGTGATACGAAGTATAGAACATTTCTATATTTCATTCCCATATTTGAAAGATTTACATCTTAAACAAACACATGATTTTGGAGTGAAAATTCATTCTTTGATTCCCACTCCGAGATACCAAACACACCCTAGGTTTCATTCAAATCTAAGTAAACACTAATAAATTTAGCATAGCATGTTAAAAAAAAAAGAGAAGATAAACAAATAATCATACAACACATAGAAATATTGTAACGATTAAAGGATGAAAAACATATCTTTAATAAAACATGGAAGTCAAGGGGGCTAAAAACCCTACAAAAGCTGTGGAAATTTGTTCAACAAGTGGTCTCTCCAAGATGTTACCATGAATGAGAAAAATATATATAGATCTGCACTTGTGATGACGTCCCTTTACAAGTGTCATGCCATCAGCTCGCCATCATTAAGGTTTCATTAATTGCACTGTCGCCATTGTGATGGCGTCACATTAAAGGTCATGACGTCGTCACTCTTTAACTTTCTAGTCCTGGTGCCATCAGCTCAAGGCCATCTCCAGAGACTGAAGCGTCGCTTGAAAAATTCTGAAAACTTGATCTTCATTAACAAGTGACGACGTCACTTATGAACAGTGACGGCGTCACTTAGGAATTGTTACGTTGTCGCTGCTCCTTTTCCCGCTCATTTAGAAACGATTTAGGGTAATAATTGGTCGAATTTGTAGGGATTTAGAGGCTAAATTACCATTTAAAAACGTATAAAATTACACTTCATCAAATATCCCTACACTTAGTTGCTTGTCCTCAAGCAAATGTGCTTTTATCCTGATCAATTTACAAGTTAGGGGCATTTAACATTGGTTTAAAGATAGTTTACAACAAAACTCATTCTACAATAGTCAAAACAAGCACGGAAATTATGTACTAGCCCCTCACATAAAGTGTTTTGATTCTCTCATCTCTCGGGTGTATAGGTTATATTACATGTATGGAAACGAAAAAATAAACACTCTCTACATGTCATAGCACATAGATTACCATAGGATTGATAAAGGATCAAGCCTCCCCCGCTTTAGCGTAACCACCTAGGATAAACTATCAAAGATGACTTTTAAAGGGTTGTAACATTAGGTGTAAGGGTAAAGAAAATATTGTTAGTGCAAATATTACGATATTTAAACTAAACGATTTCTTTGGTTTTAATAATGACAAACATGTAGCTTGTAATGCATAACGTAAAATGCGCAAGTCACTTGTAAACACGAATCATCAGTGCATACTTATATCAACATCTCTCAACGTCTCAAGTATGCTTCAACAAAGTCGCAGATTTCCATCCTGACGTAAATCACTCAAGGTATGAACAAACAAATTTAAAACTTGACGGATGATCAAAGAAATAATTTATTTGTTTTAAACTTCACATTTTTATTAATGTGACAAAATATTTTTCAAAAATACATTTTACAAATTATTTTTGAATTAAAAGAAATGTTTTATTTTGAAAAATTAGTTTAAAAATCCCAACAGCTACTTTTCCTCCCAAAACAACTCCAAACATCCCTAAATAAAACTTCACCACTAAAAACAAAAAAAGGGAGCATCTTTTGTACGGACGGTACCACTAAATACCTGACGGTACCATTAAATTTAGTGGTACCGTGGGAATGTCGAACAGAAAATTTGAATTTCAGCTGCCTATAAATAGTGGACCATTTTACACCTAAAAGAACATTTTTTTTCACACACTTTTCTCTAGTCAAAACTAGTTTCATATAGCTTAGTTTCTTTGATCATGTAGCTAGTTTTAGTTTGTTTTAGAGTGATCCAATCATCCATTCAAGTGATCACCTTCATTTCTCTACTAGTGCAAGAGAAGAACACATAGTATCACCAAGATACAAAGTGTTGTAGTCATAGTTTAGTGCACTCGTAACACTTGTTACGTACTTCTTGTATGTCGTCATACATCAAGTTCTTGTCACCATACTTAGGTTGATCATGTCGATCAAGTATAGATCATGTGGATCGTGTTGGGTGTGTGATTTGTAAAGATTGGGTAGATTGTGAGTAGATTGGGTAGATCGAGTATAGATCATATGGATCTTGTAGGGTGTGTGTAACACCCCTATTTTCACTGATCGCAGCGGATTTAGGGTTGGGGTATTACTCCATGAAATCACAGTCACACTATTAGAAAACGACTCAAAAAGAGACGTTTTTATAAATAAGTTACCATTCATTAAAATATCAGAGTTTTATTAAGATGAGGTCCCATGAATCTAAGTGTGAAATAGTGTTTGAATGATAACAAGATTGAAAGTCCTCCGAGTTCAGTGCCGCTTCCTGCCAAAGCTCCGTAACGGCTATATACCTAGGATACATGATTAAAGAGTCAACACTAGGTGTTGAGTGAAAGTCATAGGTTTAAGTGGTAGTAGTCGTGTGAATACAAGTTTAGTAAAGCATGGGCTACGTTGTTATACACCCATGTAGAGTGGTAGAAACCGTATTTAAACAGTTTGTATCTGTCAGTATTGTATGATCAGTACAATACTGAAGACAGTGGGTTATTGCACTAAGCTCATGAAACCGTACTAACAGTCCGGGTCATGGGGGCTGCAGACCCAACCATGAGGGGATGAGAAGGATAACTTGCCAAAGTTAATCCTTAGGGTTTCTGTGGAAAAATAGAAGGGGGGTTGAATAGTTTACTGTTTAAAAACTTTAAACTTGTTGTATCAAATGTCCATTTTTAGCTTGTTCTAATATGAAAGATGTTACTTGTAGTTTATGACTAACATAACTTAAAACATGTTATCACACAAGTACAATCAATAAGTCACAACACAAACAATCACATAATGCAAACATTAAAGTAAAGCAATAAGAAAAAGGAAAGTGCAAACCGAACACGAGGATTTATAGTGGTTCGGTCACGGATCCCCTCTCCGCCCTACTCCACTCCTCGAGTACCTAACTCGAGAGTTACTTCACTAGATCAAAAACCTCCCTTCTCGGCGGAGAAAACCTTACAATCGTCGCTTACACTTTATCCGGTACAAAGCTAGATACCGAGTTCTTTTACAAGGTACAACCACTCCTATCGTCGCTTATACAATATTTCCTACACTAAGCGAGATGTCGAGTTCTTTACCAAGGGTACAACCGCTCCCGCTATGTTTTGTGGCCCAACATAAAAACCTTGTGTTTTATGGCACAAACACATAAACCATCTAATCTATATTGTGATGATACAATGATGATCCATGACATAAAAGTCTAATGGATATGCATGCCTAATCTACACGAACTTCTTGAATAAGAAGTCTTCAACCATTGAGGATGTCAAGTGCCCTTGAATCTTCATATGTTGGAATGCTTTAATGAATGATGACTTCAAGATCTTGTAACCTTCTTGGTGGATCATGAAGTATGATATGCTTACAACAAAGATGAATGTTAGAAGAATTATGATCATTATGGAATGGGTGATTAATGTATGTTTCTACATTGTTTGCTACTGATTTAGATATGGGTTTTATGATAGAGAGAATCTATGTGTAAAGTCATCAACCTAATGAGAAGACCATGGGCAGCTATTTATAGCCAAAGGCTTCAGCAGACCCACGGATCAGGCGGAACCCTTTTGAGGGTTCCGTCCGTTATGCCCGAAGGTTCCGCCGGAACAGACAGACTACTATTTACAATAACTTTCCATATCTAACAATGTCACATCAAGTTACTTCTATTCAAACACACAATAGATAAATCCAAAATGTGTAAGAGGTCTTATGGAAAGTCAAACACTCAACCTTTCCATAAATGCACATGATGTGATGTATATATATTTCTATTTTAAGATTAAGATATATATGAAAGTAAACTTGTATGTATTACCTAAGTAATGTTGTTATAGTAAGTTAATGAGTTACTAAAAATGTTTGATTCCTAGTGTCATCACATTTTTATCATTTGTAAAACTTACTAATATTACTTTAACACCTAAAGTGGCACTTATTCTATTTGACACCTAAAGTGCACTTTGACACCTAAAATACTTAAAGACCCTAAAAGTATTTTATTCCTTCTAAATGGTTGGTCAAGGGGTTTGATCATAATGCTACATAACAAACATGTTCGAACCTGTGTTGTAGCATACGACGACTCGAGATGTTGAGAGGTGTTGAATGTATGTTGAGACAAACTATGATTACAAGTAACTTGTACATTTTACGTTATGTATCAAGTTATACGTTTGTCATCAATCAAAACAAACGAGACTGTATAGATTAAATATCGTAATATTTACACTAACAATCTCCCCCTTTTTGATGATGACAAAATATGTAAACGTGATAGAACGCAAAATGTAAAAAGTTACTTGTGTCCGTATAACTTACTTGTATCCGCAACACCTTCTACATTTCCTTCTCCGTTTACACTCTTCTCCCCCTTTTGTCGAAACAAAAAGGGGTGTGTCCTTGGAGTTAACTTAATTTCTCCCTGAAATGGCGAGCTTGCATCATCCCTAGTGAAGTTAATTCTTCAACTCCAATTTCCTAAGGTTGTTGCGTCCCTTAGGTTGTTAGTGGATCCATGGATCAAAATAAGTTCCTTGACCTACATCAAGGTTAGTGTTGTGCAACATAAAAATTATACGAAAAATGCATGATGAATAAAATGCATGTTGGACTATGTTGACTTATCTCCTTCTTTTTGTCGAAACACAAAAGTGTGTCGAAGAATGAGAATAAAGATAAATGCGTGCATGCTTCCCCTAGATTGTAGCTCCCCTTGATCAATACTCCCCATTGCTAGGGTCCCAACGTATATGACACAAGAAATAAGAAAGCTACAAAAACAAAGGTTAGTGCATGATTAGCTCCCCCTTGATCAATACTCCCCGTTGCTAGGGTACCAACGTATATGATGCAAGGATGAAGAATCCTACAAAATAAAGGTTAGTATAAGACAATAATTTTCCTATGCTTGACGGAAGCTCCCCTTGTTTTAGGGCGTCAATATGAACCTACAAAACAAAGGTTAGTATAGTGGAAGTTTTGTCTTTAGACAAGCATGTCCTCTACAACAACGTGTATAGAAAATGCAATATGAGTGCTTGATGGATATTCCTCCTACGTCAAGAAGCACCTATAATGAAAGAAGGAAAATATTCGATTCAAACATCATCCTTAGATGATTATGCTATATACGATCGAGGGTATATAATGGTGAACCTACAATGAAAGAGTTAGTGCAATATATTTCTTCTCAAACAAAAGTAAGATGTAAATACATAAATGATATAAGAGACTCAAAGTAGAGAACCATGAAACAAAAAAATCTCATATGCTTCTAAAAAGAAATGCAATCATAAGAAAAACGTGAATATAATATGATAGGAACCTACTAAGCAAAGCCTAGAAGGAAGACATGAGGTTGAAATGCTGAAAGAGGATGGTGATAATGGTGGTGATGGGTAGACAACTATTTAAAGAATTAGAAGCTCGTGTGTATAGCAAATGTTCTAACGAAGATAAAGATAGAACATATCGACTAATGCAATCCTAAAATTCACAACTCGAGGGATAAACAACGAATATGACTTTATCATCTACCAAAGATGATGTATCTTGCCATAATACATGCTTGAATGGAATTGAAAGGAAGTGACGACAATAAGCACCTATGAACAAGAATTCCAAATGAAAAGAGTAAAAAAAAATGCTAAATACCTATATGAGGAGGAGAATGACAACATATAATGTGAGAGTGTTGGTTAGACCAACGTGTTGAGAAAGTGTTGGAAATGATGGCTTTGATTAATATATCGTTTGCGCTGACAATGACGTGCATGATACGTGTTGAGGAAGAAGAGGATGAGATCCTATGATGGTGTTCTTGAAAATGAGGTTTTGAAGTCCTAGTTTTGAGAGAAGAATCCTAGACCCCATTTTATTTAGTTTTTGGTTGTGGAAGTGAATAACTTTGTCAAACACATGATGCGTTTTTCACTTGATGAGATATTGGGGGTGAAAGAGGCTTGAACTATTAAAAAAGAGAAAAGGTCAAAGGCTTGAAGCACTTGTGGTTTTGTGAACCGACTTTAACTAAATGGAGTGTACCTATGTGTTGGTATTTTAGGGTGTAAGAAACATGAGTAGATGTTCTTTAAATACAATTTGAGAAAATACAAATATGTAAATGAATTTCTCTCTTCCTCAATAGGTGGACATCCAACATATTGTCTAGTGCATTGTATAAAGAATGATGATGAAGTGTTTAGGAGGTTGTAGGTTAATGAAAACGATGAGCTTGGTAATGTTTTTGCGGATGTTGGTTAGCATACAAAGAACTTTATCCTTAAAGTCATGCAACTCTTCTCTATCAATGAGAGATGATCGTATGACGAGGCATGTGGTTTTCTCAAAGGAGGTGGAAAAGATTAGAGTATTGTTATCGAGGTGATTTTGGAAAGCGGAAGCACTAATGCGAATTAGAAAGAGGTTGATTGAAAGATATCCAAACACAAATTTCAAATCTCTAAGACTCAATCCTATTAGCTATAAAACTATATGCAAGTGTAGGGGTTCCATAAAACATATTACTAATCCACGTAGCAATAAAGGGATTATAGTTATGCGAGATGAGCATATAAAAGCTAGAACGAAGTGAGATGGCAAGTGATTAGTTCTCAATCCACTAAAACATATTTGTTAGTGACAAAAGATGTCAACAAGATAAAAATCTAAAGACATTATCTAATACAAACAACGCATTCGACTACTAGACATAAAGTTACCACATAGCAACAAATAATTATACTAAGCAATAGCATGACATTATTTAAAACACTTCATTGTGAAATTGTTTTGTTGTTAAGCTTAGACACTTAAGCATATAACAATCTATGTGATAAATTTGTATGATAAAATGTCTTCTAAATGTTTATCATACCAAGAGTACTTCTACAAATAATAAGTGCACACGAAGTGAACAAATAGTGTGACAAAGTTACGAAAGAGACAAGACGAAAATTTTATGCAACCCATGTTTAAACGATAACATTTTGGAGCAATTATTATATAGATCATCCTAAGCATGGATCTAATAAATGACAACAACATACACAAGCTTTCAAATATATGAATATCATATAAAAGCATCATGTACCAAAATGACATATCATGAGTTAACAAGTAACATGTTAATCATGCAAAACATCATACAAATAAAGAATGAAAATATCATACAAATCATGTCGATTTATAGTAACACGAAACATATAAGCATGCAGGCATCATGAAGATATAACCAAGATTTACACATGAATCAATCAAATAGTTATCATGGTTATGTTAAGATGTCCAATCATATCAAACAAATAACACTGTAACAATTCGCAATTTCAGGTTAACTTTTATTCCCGAAAATTTCACTATTCACTTTTTACTATTTACTTTTTACTATTCATTTTCACTATTTATCTCAGAAATTTTTATTTCATATTCTCGTAAGTTAAACTATTTTGACGATAATCCGAGAGTTTGACGCTCGTCGGATCATTTCTGCAAAAATCACAAAGCCGTGTCCGAGATTTATTTTTAGGTTTAAACGTCCTTCCAGCATCCCGATATATCCATAAAACATTATAAACAATAGAAATATGATTTTCTATCATTTTATGACAATTCCAAAAGTTTTGGAATTTTACGTTTTCCAGTTCAGCGTTTTACGCGAATTGCACATTTTAGACCCGTGTTTCCAGTTTTTAGCAGGGTTTTCGCACCCGATAGAACCTACCACTCATTTTATATTTTATTATGGACTATATTGACATGTTTAACCATATTTATAAGTTTCATATTTTTAGGATACCCGGTTTTACGTTTCGTGACTTAAAAACTTACGGTTAGCAATTTACGGAGTCGAAACTAGCTACATACTTAGGATATTATCATCCAAAGACCATGACTACTCATCTAGTCACCCTTATCCTTGGAAAAACGACTTAGGAGGGGGGGAGTCACCATGTGTGGTTAAATCTTGACTTTAGCCATTAGATCTTACTTAATTACAACTTTGTCACCAAGTTATAGCACTTTCCTAGCCACCTTCCTAACCTCCTCATTCATAGTATAAATACAAGCTCATTCTTCTTCCTTTCTTCACCACAAAAATGCCACACCCTTATATCATAGCATCATGATCCTTTGATCTTCAATATACAAGTTACACTACAAAGTTCAATGTCTTAGTATTCTCTACCTAGTTCTTAAGTTTGTTTGGTGATTCCATGGTTGAATTAGGAGCTACACAAGGTGATTAGGGGCTGAAGTTAAATGGTTTTCACAAGGTTTATATCAAGTCTATCAATGGTTACAAGAGTTATGGTGAAGGGTTTACAAGCATAGGTTTAGTGTCCTAGTTCATACTTGACTTCCTTTCTTAAGTGAAAGCCAAAAGTTGTAAGAAACCCTTATACACTTTCTTGCTCAATATCATTTCATGCTTATTATGTTTCTTTCATGCTATATATGGTCTTTGTATTGTGTTCATGATGTTTAAAAATGGATAAAACAAGTATTGGTATACATATGTTAACTTATGACAAGTAAACAAGCAAACTAGTGATTTTTATGGAAAACCACGACCACAATAGTATAACTTTGATATTTGACACTTACTTACTGTTAAAGAGGACTTAACAAGGAAAACATAGCAATTTGAATCACCCAAAACGAGTACACGAGTCAAAAGTTATGACCATTTGAAGTTAGCGAAACCAAAACGGCAAATCTGCCTAAATAGCATTCTGATCAAATTATGATTTTGAAAGTCCCACTTCTGGTCCGATTCATCAAAAAGTTAAAACACGAAAGTTGTCCGGAACGACGTTTTCGTTCATGAATAAAGAAGCTCGAGCCCTGAAAACGCTTTCTGAGTGATAAATTTTCTTCAAATTCTTAACAGCCCATTTTTAGACCAAAGTAACTATATAATTGTTATAATTAGATGAGACCAAGAGGTCTAATGACCTAAAACCAAGACTACAACCATGGCTAAAGCCAAGGTTGAGTCTCAAGACCATGGTAACATGACCAAAGTCACGGCAAAGCCACGGCTAAAGACCATATAACTTTTAAAGATCAAAATTTATATATATGTTATCAAATACTACAATAGTAGGGAGCCTCATGTGAGGAGTTCATTGAGTAAGCCGTCGAGACGAGTTGTGGATTTACGAGTTAAAGTGTCCTGGCTCCTCGAACGTTTACTCCATGACTTCTGAATTATGTCGGCCCGAACGGTAGTAAGAGATATACAACCTATACATGTTTCATAGACCACTTATATTCAACGACTTACATTATATACTAAGTACTACATCATGAACATTATGCAAGACATATATAGGCAATTCGTTGTATTCTTAGACGTTACTCCAAACCTAAGTCACAACGTTCTATTATAGGCTGCTCTTAGAGACTTTCGCGATTCAACTACCACTTTCATTTCTCATTACATAGACTTAAGGTGAGTCATAGCCCCTACTCTTTTCGTACTTGTTTTAACTCTTGGGGGGGGATACATGCTCAACTACTTGCTTACTTGTACAAATACTCTTAAACATTTATACTTGATTGTTTCATACTTGATTGTCTTATATTTGATGGCATTATACTTGATTTCATACATACATGACTGTCTTTTATCTTTGGGAAGTGGCTCCCAGTAATCTTTTATCTTTGGGAAGTGGCTCCCAGTAAACTTATATCTTTGGGAAGTGGCTCCCAGTTGTCTTTGGGAATTGACTCCCAGTTGTCTTTGGGAATTGGCTCCTAAAGTGAGGTCTTCGGAGATGAAGTAGAGACTCACTACTAATTGCTTAATTGTCTTGATGAACTTATACATGTCTTTATTATAATATATGTTAGCAGTGGGTTGTGAACACACAGGTTACAAGTCTCTTATGGCGGGACTTGTAACTGAGTGGATTCTCAATGCCTTTGCTGTGTGATCATTCTTTAAGACTTTTCAACTGTTTTAAGACAAACTCTATGAACTCACCAACCATTGTGTTGACACTTTAGCATGTTTATCTCAGGTTAGTAAGGCGATAGCTAGTGCGTGGAACTTAGAGTCAAGCTGCATATTCTGAAGACTTACGCTTTTATCATTTACCATTCAAAACTTTGTATACATTTATGTATCATACTTTGGAATCTCATGTTTGTAACTTTGAATTCATTAATCGAATGGTAACTTTTCAAAACGTCTCATTTAGAGTTCGTTTTCTATAACTTGTACTTTGTATTATGAAGTAGCACCCCTGTGACACAGTCTTCCGCTGCGGTATTTTGGGGGTGTTACAGATTGGTACCAGAGCCTTGGTTATAGAGAACTAGGTTGCATTTAGTGCCTAGACTATAACTGCTATATACGTTGGGACCTTCCTCTTTATTTGCCTTACATACAATACATACACATATGCTTTTTGGTTAGAGGTTTGCTTAGTTCCACGCTGTTAGATGATGTGACTTTAGTATTATAAGGAGCCCCAGAGATTCGTCGAGTCATTAAAAACATGGAGCTCAGCAATAACTAATTAGTTAACTTGATCTTGTGACAGTTCTTGTTTGATGAGACACAAGATTTGAGTTAAATAATATTATTGCTTAGCTTTAGGGATTTGATGGCTTGATTATCTTACTATCGGCCTCAGAAGGCGGATTTTGTGTCGGAAATTCTTAAGTAGGATGATTTAGAATCTCCTTATTTAAATGGATTGGGACGCCTCTTCAGTTAAATAAAGAAATTGTAAATCACCGAACCATAAGTTTATGATACCTTACTTACATAAATTTGGACGCTTCTTTATGTAAGTAATGTGTTATAAATAAGTGGGCTTAATTGTAGCCGATACAACTCCTTAACCAGAATCTTAGACGAATCAGAGTAAACACCACTATATTAGAGATTCCGAATTCTCCTAGACACACTAAACTTCGGGACGAAGTTTCCTTAAGGGGTAGAGACTGTAACAATTCGCAATTTCAGGTTAACTTTTATTCCCGAAAATTTCACTATTCACTTTTTACTATTTACTTTTTACTATTCATTTTCACTATTCATCTCAGAAATTTTTATTTCATATTCTCGTAAGTTAAACTATTTTGACGATAATCCGAGAGTTTGACGCTCGTCGGATCATTTCTGCAAAAATCACAAAGCCGTGTCCGAGATTTACTTTTAGGTTTAAACGTCCTTCCAGCATCCCGATATATCCATAAAACATTATAAACAATAGAAATATGATTTTCTATCATTTTATGACAATTCCAAAAGTTTTGGAATTTTACGTTTTCCAGTTCAGCGTTTTACGCGAATTGCACATTTTAGACCCGTGTTTCCAGTTTTTAGCAGGGTTTTCGCACCCGATAGAACCTACCACTTATTTTATATTTTATTATGGACTATATTGACATGTTTAACCATATTTATAAGTTTCATATTTTTAGGATACCCGGTTTTACGTTTCGTGACTTAAAAACTTACGGTTAGCAATTTACGGAGTCGAAACTAGCTACATACTTAGGATATTATCATCCAAAGACCATGACTACTCATCTAGTCACCCTTATCCTTGGAAAAACGACTTAGGAGGGGGGGAGTCACCATGTGTGGTTAAATCTTGACTTTAGCCATTAGATCTTACTTAATTACAACTTTGTCACCAAGTTATAGCACTTTCCTAGCCACCTTCCTAACCTCCTCATTCATAGTATAAATACAAGCTCATTCTTCTTCCTTTCTTCACCACAAAAATGCCACACCCTTATATCATAGCATCATGATCCTTTGATCTTCAATATACAAGTTACACTACAAAGTTCAATGTCTTAGTATTCTCTACCTAGTTCTTAAGTTTGTTTGGTGATTCCATGGTTGAATTAGGAGCTACACAAGGTGATTAGGGGCTGAAGTTAAATGGTTTTCACAAGGTTTATATCAAGTCTATCAATGGTTACAAGAGTTATGGTGAAGGGTTTACAAGCATAGGTTTAGTGTCCTAGTTCATACTTGACTTCCTTTCTTAAGTGAAAGCCAAAAGTTGTAAGAAACCCTTATACACTTTCTTGCTCAATATCATTTCATGCTTATTATGTTTCTTTCATGCTATATATGGTCTTTGTATTGTGTTCATGATGTTTAAAAATGGATAAAACAAGTATTGGTATACATATGTTAACTTATGACAAGTAAACAAGCAAACTAGTGATTTTTATGGAAAACCACGACCACAATAGTATAACTTTGATATTTGACACTTACTTACTGTTAAAGAGGACTTAACAAGGAAAACATAGCAATTTGAATCACCCAAAACGAGTACACGAGTCAAAAGTTATGACCATTTGAAGTTAGCGAAACCAAAACGGCAAATCTGCCTAAATAGCATTCTGATCAAATTATGATTTTGAAAGTCCCACTTCTGGTCCGATTCATCAAAAAGTTAAAACACGAAAGTTGTCCGGAACGACGTTTTCGTTCAGGAATAAAGAAGCTCGAGCCCTGAAAACGCTTTCTGAGTGATAAATTTTCTTCAAATTCTTAACAGCCCATTTTTAGACCAAAGTAACTATATAATTGTTATAATTAGATGAGACCAAGAGGTCTAATGACCTAAAACCAAGACTACAACCATGGCTAAAGCCAAGGTTGAGTCTCAAGACCATGGTAACATGACCAAAGTCACGGCAAAGCCACGGCTAAAGACCATATAACTTTTAAAGATCAAAATTTATATATATGTTATCAAATACTACAATAGTAGGGAGCCTCATGTGAGGAGTTCATTGAGTAAGCCGTCGAGACGAGTTGTGGATTTACGAGTTAAAGTGTCCTGGCTCCTCGAACGTTTACTCCATGACTTCTGAATTATGTCGGCCCGAACGGTAGTAAGAGATATACAACCTATACATGTTTCATAGACCACTTATATTCAACGACTTACATTATATACTAAGTACTACATCATGAACATTATGCAAGACATATATAGGCAATTCGTCGTATTCTTAGACGTTACTCCAAACCTAAGTCGCAACGTTCTATTATAGGCTGCTCTTAGAGACTTTCGCGATTCAACTACCACTTTCATTTCTCATTACATAGACTTAAGGTGAGTCATAGCCCCTACTCTTTTCGTACTTGTTTTAACTCTTGGGGGGGATACATGCTCAACTACTTGCTTACTTGTACAAATACTCTTAAACATTTATACTTGATTGTTTCATACTTGATTGTCTTATACTTGATGGCATTATACTTGATTTCATACATACATGACTGTCTTTTATCTTTGGGAAGTGGCTCCCAGTAATCTTTTATCTTTGGGAAGTGGCTCCCAGTAAACTTATATCTTTGGGAAGTGGCTCCCAGTTGTCTTTGGGAATTGACTCCCAGTTGTCTTTGGGAATTGGCTCCTAAAGTGAGGTCTTCGGAGATGAAGTAGAGACTCACTACTAATTGCTTAATTGTCTTGATGAACTTATACATGTCTTTATTATAATATATGTTAGCAGTGGGTTGTGAACACACAGGTTACAAGTCTCTTATGGCGGGACTTGTAACTGAGTGGATTCTCAATGCCTTTGCTGTGTGATCATTCTTTAAGACTTTTCAACTGTTTTAAGACAAACTCTATGAACTCACCAACCATTGTGTTGACACTTTAGCATGTTTATCTCAGGTTAGTAAGGCGATAGCTAGTGCGTGGAACTTAGAGTCAAGCTGCATATTCTGAAGACTTACGCTTTTATCATTTACCATTCAAAACTTTGTATACATTTATGTATCATACTTTGGAATCTCATGTTTGTAACTTTGAATTCATTAATCGAATGGTAACTTTTCAAAACGTCTCATTTAGAGTTCGTTTTCTATAACTTGTACTTTGTATTATGAAGTAGCACCCCTGTGACACAGTCTTCCGCTGCGGTATTTTGGGGGTGTTACAATGTAATCGACACATGTATGTGTAATGCAAAAAGATTTTAATCTTTGTGTTTGGAATCTATGGTTGAATGATCTAAAGAGAGACATCTTTTATGTTAAGTTTGAGTATGTGTTATGAGAGTGATTTGATCATCAAAGACCAAGTGATGTGTTTGTGTGTGATAATGGAATATGTTAAGAACGTTCTCAAGAAAGCTCTTTGGAACAGGAATCTAAGTGAAATTACTAAATTCAATAGATCTTGTGTGTGCTATAGAGATGAGTAGAATAGGCATAGGGTTTGAATTAGGTTATGAGCAAGATTTGGTTATGATGAACGCTTGAAAGGAAATAGACACATATGGTGTCTTTCAATAAATAGGGTTATCACGTGGAATAAAGTCACCATGCTTATGAAAACAAGAATAACGAGATGATGAGGAGGCTCTAGATCCTAAAACTTGCAGATGTTGATTTGAGGTTTAATGAGACATATGCAGAAGTTAAAAGTATTGCTAATACTTTAATAACTTGTGAAAGTGATACTACTTAAACCTAGTGTAATTGAATGTGTGCTTCATGCTCATTTGATGGTGAAGGTTCTAATCCTATAGGTGGTAAAGTATGGTTGACGACCGAGAGTGGATATGTGAAATGAGGTGGTGATTGCTTGACAACACTTGAAGCTTGGATATCTTCTTTGTGTTATTCAATTGCTAGAAAGTGGAAAAGACGCATTTCATAATGAAATTCACTTGACTTTTGACGACATAGACAAATATGTTAATGAGTGTATGGATATGACAATTGCCCTTTGTTTCAAAGAGCGACACAAGGGTGGACATAGGTTTATGTATCATGAAAGGTGGTTTAATCTTAATGGGTTAGGTTTTAGTGGGGATGACACACTTGTTTGGTTACATTGTGGAATCTTCTTGTGAAGATGACTAGGTGGAGTTATTGGTGAAGATGATATTGACTCTTGGTTTCTTTGAGGGCATGGAAATGGTGGATGACTCGATATTGATAGGACAAAGGATAACTCGGTTTCTCATTTCACATTGGTTGTTTGAGGTTTGAGTGATGAAAGGTTATGAGGAAGATGCTTGAAGTTTTTCTCATGTTTGTGAAGCTTATGGGATGAGATATATCACAAGGTGAATGTGATGAGATTATGGTGAAAGAACAAGTGAACTTAAGTGCTAAATGTTTAAGGATGAAAACCTATTGACATTTGTTTTTGTTCCTATTGATTGGGAGAGTATTACGATAAGTGCTCTAGTCGTGATGAGTGTTTTAACAAACATTGTTAAAATCCTTGGGTGTTGATTTTCGGATATGACATTGAATGACTACGGTAGTAAGTCAAGTTTACTTGAATATTTCGAACGAAATACTTAAGTTGTCAATCCTACTTAGTTGAGATTGGATAGCATAAAAGGATAGCAAGACTCGATAATACATCTATAACTTAAGAGTAAGTTATGACTCGATGTAAATCCTTATCGTCTTGAAGAATGACACATTATTTTCATGTTAACAAAGTGAGGTAACATATGTAGATACAAGACAATATCTATAGTCATAAGTTGGACTTGTGATTTCGATATTGTATGTAATCTTTGCAAATAACGAGTCCGGATTGGAATCAAGGTAATGAATGAGTAAAGGACAAAAGAATGCAGTGAGTGTGTGTAGTGATCACAAATACTCAATGGTTCGATTATTGCAAAGAACAAGTTTTCGGATTCCTTCCTCTAAGGAGAAAGGTATCTTGGATTATTCTTTTGAAGTTTGAAAGTATTATTATAGATGATTATCTTATAGGTGCACGTGAGATGCCTATTCCTAATATGAGTGAACATTAGTGAGAAGAATCCTAGTGATGAAAGTGAGTGATCTTGAGTGAGGGATTTAAATGAAAATTTAAAAGGGAGTTTGCAGGACTGGCGGAACCATACGAATACACAGGCGGAACCCAGTTTTTGGTTCTGCCTGGTCCTTTGGGCCAAATTCTGGAGTACCCAGAAATTACACTGGCGGAACCTATATTTGGTTCCGCCAGGGGGCAAAAAGTAGACAGTCCAGATTTTCGGGGGTCGAGACGATTTCCAATTTTTCCGAAAACTCCTAAAACATAAAATTTATACCATATCTGATTAGGAAATGCAAAGATTGGATATAGAGACACTCTAACCGTTAGAATTTGACCGGGGGCTAGCGAATTTCACTATACTTAGTGAAATATCCATAAACTTGAAAATTTGACAACATCCCAAATGTTTTCTACCTGCATATCCGTTAGTACAAGACAATGTACAAAGATAACAAAAGATCCTAGAAGTACATATATCCATGAAACACATTGTTTAATTACCAAATTGTTCAAATTTCAAGTAGTGCCAAACACTCCTTAACAATGGGCATTTATTGACTCCCGAAACCCGTTCAAGTATCCTAATAATACTTGGAACATATGCACCTAATTAGATGTGATAGATTAAAACCAAAAACACATATTCTAACACGTGTTAGCATATAGATCAAGCCGAGGATTATGAGCTTACCATAAATGGAAATTAAGCTAAGCATTGAAAATTGATAACAACAAAGTGTTATCGTCCAAACATGATATGGTTAGTTTGCATGATCAATCTAAGATGAGTTTCTATCTTATAGCACAACAAATTCATTAAACATCATTGTAGAAGCATATATACCAAACACCATTTTACAAGAATACTACATATTTAAAAATGTAGTGACTCATTTAGACGCGTGACCATATTCCAAGATATTTAATTAGTATTACTTAATTCTCATTTCTAAGTGAATTATGCAAAATAATCACATAACATATGCAAGGAATAATATCTAAATCAATAAGCAATGCAAACACAAATTTTCAACTTAGTACACACAATCTAGCAAATATCCTATTGTGTATAAACATGAATTCGACAAACAAGCAAATGAATATCATGACAAGATAGACACTCATGAATCACAGATAACCAAATGCAATCACAACTTTCAATAAGCAAATACCGTATATGCATACAACTAAAACAAGTAGTCATTTAGCATAACATAAAAAGAAATATACTTTTCGTCACTTTGCGTTTAAATATGACGATGTATGCTAAGCTTGATTAGTTTCCTTTGCATATATGAATATCACAAAATTCTTTAGTTTCAAAGAAAATAATGTCAATGTTCAAAGGATACTAACTTATATTGCCTAACTCAAAAGTTTGAGTTTCTACGTCAAAATGAAACTTGATATTTTGAACACATTGAAGTATTTGGTTTAATCTTTAGACTTCAGATTATATTTAGGCCATAACATTATTCTTAAAAGAAAGTAGACACAATTCCCTTCAAATTGATAGGTGGCGCGACTCCTACGGACTTACGGTTAATTAGTTATAAAATTTTGAAGTTTACAAAAAATTTTGGCTGTGCAGCCAAGAACCCTCGTCCAAAGTGCAAGGAACCCTTCTGAGGGTTCCGCGGGGTCTGCTGTAACAAATTTTCACAAAATGCTAAAAACGTGTATTTCACATAGCGAGAATATGTAGGACTTACTAGATTTGTTAGTAAACATATAATACACCTATTTTAACATTATTTCTTCTTATGTGATTCATCTAATCATTTACGGAGGTGATTATTCAAATAAATTTTTAGTTATCCCAAACACTCCTTTTTAAAACTGTGTTTAACGTACATTAGCTCTAACCACATCATTTGACTCTTACAAATTATAAGAAATGTTTTCTTTTATTTTTCAAGGACACCTTCAAGCTTGTATACAAAGTAACATTTAACAACAAAATTTCGAAGTATAATTAGCGAAACATTTTTCATATTATATTCCGATTCAATGGTAATTTGATACATGGATCGTACTCCATTTTAAAAACCATTTGTTTTGAAAATAAGAGCTATGAGTCTCTGGTACCAATTGTGGAAAACTAGAAGGGGGTTGAATAGTTTACCGTTTAAAAACTTTAAACCTGTTGTATCAAATGTCCATTTTTAGCTTGTTCTAATATGAAAGATGCTACTTGTAGTTTATGACTAACATAACTTAAAACATGTTATCACACAAGTACAATCAACAAGTCACAACACAAACAATCACATAATGCAAACATTAAAGTAAAGCAATAAGAAAAAGGAAAGTGCAAACCAAACACGAGGATTTATAGTGGTTCAATCACGGATCTCCTCTCCACCCTACTCCACTCCTCGAGTATCCAACACGAGAGTTACTTCACTAGATCAACAACCTCCCTTCTCGACGGAGAAAACCTTACAATCGTCGCTTACACTTTATCCGGTACAAGGCTAGATACCGAGTTCTTTTACAAGGTACAACCACTCCTATCGTATCTTATACAATATTTCTGACACTAAGCTAGATGTCGAGTTCTTTACCAAGGGTACAACCACTCCCGCTATGTTTTGTGGCCCAACATAAAACCTTGTGTTTTATGGCACAAACACATAAGCCATCTAATCTATATTGTGATGATACAATGATGATCCATGACATAAAATGTAACACCCCCAAAATACCGCAGCGGAAGACTGTGTCATAGGGGTGCTACTTCATAATACAAAGAACAAGGTATAGAAAACGAACTCTAAATGAGACGTTTTGAAAAGTTACCATTCGATTAATAAATTCCGAGATACAAACTTGAGTTCCATAATACAATACATAAGAGTTTTAAGACATATCGAATGGTAAAGATAAAAGCATAAGTCTTCAAAACATGCCAAGCGACTCTATGCTCCATGCAACAGCTTATCATCTTACAGACCTGAGACAAACATGCTAAAGTGTCAACACAATGGTTGGTGAGTTCATAGAGTTTGTCTTAAAATAATTGAAAAGCCTTAAGAGAATGTTCGCACAGCAAAGGCATCGTGAATCCACTCAGTTGCAATTCCCGCCATAAGAGACTTGCAACCTGTGTGTTCACAACCCACTGCTAACATATATAGTATGAATAAGACATGTATAAGTTCATCAAGACAATTTAAGCAATTAGAAGTGAGTCTCTACTTCATCTCCGAAGACCTCACTTTTATGATGTATCCAACATTCGCAAATGTTAGGATGTATCAAAGACAACTGGGAGTCAATTCCCAAAGACAACTGGGAGCCACTTCCCAAAGACAACTGGGAGTCAATTCCCAAAGACAACTACTAGTCAATAAATAGAATAACGCAATTAAGTATAACGCAGTCATGTATGTATGCAATCAAGTATAACACAGTCACGTATAAACGTTTTGAGTATTTGTACAAGTAAACAAGTAGTCGAGCATGTGTCTCCCCCAAAGAGTTAAGACAAGTATGAAAAGAGTAGGGGCAATGACTCACCTTAAGCTTAAGTGATGTGAAATGAAAGTGGTAGTCGAATCGCGAAAGTCACTAAGAGCAGCCTATAATAGAACGTTGCGACTTAGGTTTGGAGTAACATCTAAGAATACGAAGAATTGCCCATATATGTCTTGCATAATGTTCATGATGTGGTACTTAGTATATAGCGTAAGTCTTTGAATATAAATGGTTTATGAAACATGTATAAGTTGTATATCTCTTACTACCGTTCGGGCCGACATAATTCAGAAGTCATGGAGTAAACGTTCGAGGAGCTAGGACACTTTAACTCGTAAATCCACAACTCATCTCGACGGCTTACTTAATGAACTCCTCACATGAGGCTCCCTACTATTGTAGTATTTGATAACAAATGTATAAGTTTTGATCTGAAAAGTTACATGTCCAATATTTGAATAAACTTAGGAAAGTTTATTAGTACATGAAGATTGTTATTAGGGGTAGTTTCATAAGTCTTATATGACCATTTTCTCTTTGTAATATCTCATGGTTCCTTTTGAAGTGAAGTAGATCCAAATTGTTTGTTCAAGTTATCGCCTAATTCCTTGTTTCATGTTTACGCCTAAGTAAGCTTATATGGTCATTTAGTCATGGCTTCGCCGTGACCTTGGTCATTTTTCCATGGTCTTGAGACTCAACCTTGGCTTTAGCCATGGTTGTGGTCTTGGCTTTAGGTCATTAGACCTCTTGGTCTTAGTAAATGATAACTATAATATAGTGACTTTGGTCTAAAATGGGCTGTTAAGATTTTGAAGAAATTTATCACTCGGAAAGCGTTTTCAGGGCTCGAGCTTCTTTGTTCCTGAACGAAAACGTCGTTCCGGACAACTTTCGTGTTTTAACTTTTTGATGAATCGGACCAGAAGGGTGACTTTAAAAAGCTAAATTTGATCAGAATGCTATTTAGGCAGTTTTGCCGTTTTGGTTTCGCTAACTTCTTATGGCCATAACTTTTGACTCGGGTACTCGTTTTGGGTGATTCAAATTGCTATGTTTTCCTTGTTAAGTCCTCTTTAACAGTAAGTAAGTGTCAAATATCAAAGTTATACTATTTTGGTCGTGGTTCTCCATAAAAATCACTAGTTTGCTTGTTTACTTGTCATAAGTTAACATATGTATACCAATACTTGTTTTATCCATTTTTAAACATCATGAACACAATAACAAGAACATATATAGCATGAAAGGAACACAAAGAGCATGAAAATGATAATTAAGCAAGAAAGTATGTTAGGGTTTGCTTACAACTTTTGGCCTTAATGAAAAAGGGAAACTAGGACAAGAACTAGGACTTAAAGGTTATAAGAAGGCGTGGTGCAAGTTTTCTATGTGTTATTAGTTGGCTATTTATAGGATGAGAAAAATAGTTAACCATATATTGGGTTAGAATTTAACCATGGTTAGTTTTAGACACTTGTAACCATCCTAAAGATCAAGGGTTAAGATTTAACCACCCATGGTGACTCCCCCCCCCCCTAAATGGCGGTTCAAAGGAGATAAGATGACTAGATGATGAGTCTTGGTGTTTATCTTGTTTAGTTTGTGCATTTTGACTCCGTAAAAAGCTAACCGTAAATGATTAAGCCTCAAAACGTAAAACCGGGTATCGTAAAAATATGAAACTTGAAAGTATTGTTAAACATGTCAATATAGTCCATAATAAAATATAAAATGAGTGGTAGGATCTATCGGGTGCTAAAACCCTGCTAAAAACTGGAAACACGGGTCTAAAACGCGCAATTCGCGTAAAACGCTGAACTGAAAAACGTAAAATTCCAAAACTTTTGGAATTGTCATAAAATGATAGAAAATCATATTTCTATTGTTTATAATGTTTTATGGATATATCGGAATGCTGGAAGGACGTTTAAACCTAAAAGTAAATCTCGGACACGGCTTTGTGATTTTTGCAGAAATGATCCGACGAGCGTCAAACTCTCGGATTATCGTTAAAATAGTTTAACTTACGAGAATATGAAATAAAAATTTCTGAGATGAATAGTGAAAAGTGAATAGTAAAAAGTGAATAGTAAAAGTGAATAGTAAAATTTTCGAGAATAAAAGTTAACCTAAAATTGCGAATTGTTACAGTCTCTACCCCTTAAGGAAACTTCGTCCCGAAGTTTAGTGTGTCTAGGTCTCTTTATCTTAATAACGGCATAACAAAGCTAGATTTTGAACTAGAATAGAATAATATGGTAGGATAAAGTACGTACCCGTTACGCATTGCGGGCTTCCTTAGCACCCAAATAGTATGCTCGACCCCGAGGTGGACTATCATTGTATTCACGCTTTGGGTTATTTGCTTCAAGCATTACTACTAAAGTCGGGTTATCCAGTACTTGTCCCTGTGCCCTATTCAACTTAGGACAAGTATTTCGGAAATGGTTTGGGCTGTTGCACTCATGGCATGTCTTTTGGTTGTTTCCTATATTGTCCGCATTCGCCTGCCTTGTAATTGATTTACACTGACTTGCAAAGTGGCCAGACTTCTTGCAATTATAACACACAGGGCATGGTTCAGACCTTTGATGATGATAAGTGCATTTAGTACACTTAGGATGTGGACCCTCATACTTTTTCTGATCATAAACTGTTGCTGCAAATCCTCTTGCTCTCTTATTATCAACCATTGTACCCTTTTGCTCGCTCGATTCACCTGCTCCCTTTCTTTTATCACTAGTCTTCAAAGTTCCATTCCTAACCATCTCATCTGTTAGGGTCCCTGCTCTTAGTATTGCACTTTGAATTGTGGGAGGTTCGGTTGTTTTCACCATCCCACGAATCTCGGGAACAAGGCCATAGATGTACCTCTCAATCCTCTTGGATTCAGGGGTAACCAGATGAGGAACTAGTTTAGCTAGTTCATGAAACCGATCTGTGTAGGTTGCATGACCAGCCCCTACCATAGAGTGATGCCAAAACTCGTCTTCTAGTTTTTGCATTTCATTAACCGGGCAGTATTCTTCCTTCAGTAGTCCTTTAAAGTCGTCCAATGTCATGCCTACAGCTGCTTCTCTAGTCCTTGCTTGAATCTGCATGTTCCACCATGTCAATGCCTTTTCTGATAGCAAGCATGCAGAATATTTCACTCTCTGGTGGATTGCACAGTTACTGATGTCAATCACTGACTCCATCTTCTCGACCCATCGTGTATATGCCAATGCACCTCCTTTGCCATTAAACTCAATTGGTTTGCATGACGTAAATTCCTTATACGTACATCCAGTCCTATGGTTGTTGTTGTTGTTGTTGTTGTTGTCATTCCTTCCTCCATTATTTGTAGCGTCATTTATGCTTCCGTGGTTTCCCGAATTGTTCATGTGATTGCCAACTTGTGTGACTATGGTGGGAAGTAGGTTTTGTAGCTGTTGGGCGATAATGGTGGAGACATCTGGATTTCCACCATCGTTACTAGGGTTACTAGTGTCGTGAGCATCTCCTCTACCTCCACGTCCACCAGTTCTTCCACTATCATTACTAGGATTACTAGTGTCGTGAGCAGTTCCTCTACCTCCACGACCACCAGTTCTTCCACCTCTTGGTGTTGCACCACCTCGGCTAGTGCTACGAGTTACTCTCTTTGGTGCCATGATATCTACAAGGAGGGACATTTTGTCGACGTCAGATATGAGGTGATATTCCTGGACTACTTAGTCTTAAATCTTGTCAATTTTGAGTCAATCGTCGATTAATGTAAGCATGGTCACATATGTCTACGTGAGTCGTGACGCATTTATAATTATGTTGGCCACCATAATTATAATTGCTTCCTTTCACACGTATACATATTTACCAGGCACACATAACTCAACAATTGGTACTACATAATTGGGTAGACTTTCTATCATCTGCTCTTAAGTTGTGAAAGGGGTAACATAGTCTGGGTATCTAGAGAAGGTGATATGACGAAATGGACTAGTCGCGCTTGTAGAAAGGTTTGAGTGTCGTACTAGGACATATGAACCACTTCTAGGTATTAGAATCATATAAAGTAAGTATAAGGCAAATCATCAAATCTCTACAGGAAACTAATAACCTTTATTTAACTTAATCTTATGTCTTATCAAACAAGAACTGTCACAAGATTAAGTTAATTAAACAATTATTACTTAGCTCTAAAATTTTGATGACTTGACTATTGTCTCGGGTTTCTTCTAAACAAACAATTAGCAATAAGCATATGCACATGAAGTGTGTGTAAAGCAAAATAAAGAGAAGAGTCTTAATGTTTATAGCAGTTATAGTCTAGGTAGTAAATGCAACCTAGTTCTCTATAACCAAGGCTCTGGTACCAATCTGTAACACCCCCAAAATACCGCAGCGGAAGACTGTGTCATAGGGGTGCTACTTCATAATATAAAGAACAAGGTATAGAAAACGAACTCTAAATGAGACGTTTTGAAAAGTTACCATTCGATTAATAAATTCCGAGATACAAACTTGAGTTCCATAATACAATACATAAGAGTTTTAAGACATATTGAATGGTAAAGATAAAAGCATAAGTCTTCAAAACATGCCAAGCGACTCTATGCTCCATGCAACAGCTTATCATCTTACAGACCTGAGACAAACATGCTAAAGTGTCAACACAATGGTTGGTGAGTTCATAGAGTTTGTCTTAAAATAATTGAAAAGCCTTAAGAGAATGTTCGCACAGCAAAGGCATCGTGAATCCACTCAGTTGCAATTCCCGCCATAAGAGACTTGCAACCTGTGTGTTCACAACCCACTGCTAACATATATAGTATGAATAAGACATGTATAAGTTCATCAAGACAATTTAAGCAATTAGAAGTGAGTCTCTACTTCATCTCCGAAGACCTCACTTTTATGATGTATCCAACATTCGCAAATGTTAGGATGTATCAAAGACAACTGGGAGTCAATTCCCAAAGACAACTGGGAGCCACTTCCCAAAGACAACTGGGAGTCAATTCCCAAAGACAACTACTAGTCAATAAATAGAATAACGCAATTAAGTATAACGCAGTCATGTATGTATGCAATCAAGTATAACACAGTCACGTATAAACGTTTTGAATATTTGTACAAGTAAACAAGTAGTCGAGCATGTGTCTCCCCCAAAGAGTTAAGACAAGTATGAAAAGAGTAGGGGCTATGACTCACCTTAAGCTTAAGTGATGTGAAATGAAAGTGGTAGTCGAATCGCGAAAGTCACTAAGAGCAGCCTATAATAGAACGTTGCGACTTAGGTTTGGAGTAACGTCTAAGAATACGAAGAATTGCCCATATATGTCTTGCATAATGTTCATGATGTGGTACTTAGTATATAGCGTAAGTCTTTGAATATAAATGGTTTATGAAACATGTATAAGTTGTATATCTCTTACTACCGTTCGGGCCGACATAATTCAGAAGTCATGGAGTAAACGTTCGAGGAGCTAGGACACTTTAACTCGTAAATCCACAACTCATCTCGACGGCTTACTTAATGAACTCCTCACATGAGGCTCCCTACTATTGTAGTATTTGATAACAAATGTATAAGTTTTGATCTGAAAAGTTACATGTCCAATATTTGAATAAACTTAGGAAAGTTTATTAGTACATGAAGATTGTTATTAGGGGTAGTTTCATAAGTCTTATATGACCATTTTCTCTTTGTAATATCTCATGGTTCCTTTTGAAGTGAAGTAGATCCAAATTGTTTGTTCAAGTTATCGCCTAATTCCTTGTTTCATGTTTACGCCTAAGTAAGCTTATATGGTCATTTAGTCATGGCTTCGCCGTGACCTTGGTCATTTTTCCATGGTCTTGAGACTCAACCTTGGCTTTAGCCATGGTTGTGGTCTTGGCTTTAGGTCATTAGACCTCTTGGTCTTAGTAAATGATAACTATAATATAGTGACTTTGGTCTAAAATGGGCTATTAAGATTTTGAAGAAATTTATCACTCGGAAAGCGTTTTCAGGGCTCGAGCTTCTTTGTACCTGAACGAAAACATCGTTACGGACAACTTTCGTGTTTTAACTTTTTGATGAATCGGACCAGAAGGGTGACTTTAAAAAGCTAAATTTGATCAGAATGCTATTTAGGCAGTTTTGCCGTTTTGGTTTCGCTAACTTCTTATGGCCATAACTTTTGACTCGGGTACTCGTTTTGGGTGATTCAAATTGCTATGTTTTCCTTGTTAAGTCCTCTTTAACAGTAAGT
This sequence comes from Artemisia argyi, assembly GCA_030686995.1. NCBI lineage: Eukaryota > Viridiplantae > Streptophyta > Magnoliopsida > Asterales > Asteraceae > Artemisia > Artemisia argyi. The sequence goes on from CM060690.1 coordinate 141,370,324, forward strand.
AAGTGTCAAATATCAAAGTTATACTATTTTGGTCATGGTTCTCCATAAAAATCACTAGTTTGCTTGTTTACTTGTCATAAGTTAACATATGTATACCAATACTTGTTTTATCCATTTTTAAACATCATGAACACAATAACAAGAACATATATAGCATGAAAGGAACACAAAGAGCATGAAAATGATAATTAAGCAAGAAAGTATGTTAGGGTTTGCTTACAACTTTTGGCCTTAATGAAAAAGGGAAACTAGGACAAGAACTAGGACTTAAAGGTTATAAGAAGGTGTGGTGCAAGTTTTCTATGTGTTATTAGTTGGCTATTTATAGGATGAGAAAAATAGTTAACCATATATTGGGTTAGAATTTAACCATGGTTAGTTTTAGACACTTGTAACCATCCTAAAGATCAAGGGTTAAGATTTAACCACCCATGGTGACTCCCCCCCCTAAATGGCGGTTCGAAGGAGATAAGATGACTAGATGATGAGTCTTGGTGTTTATCTTGCTTAGTTTGTGCATTTTGACTCCGTAAAAAGCTAACCGTAAATGATTAAGCCTCAAAACGTAAAACCGGGTATCGTAAAAATATGAAACTTGAAAGTATTGTTAAACATGTCAATATAGTCCATAATAAAATATAAAATGAGTGGTAGGATCTATCGGGTGCTAAAACCCTGCTAAAAACTGGAAACACGGGTCTAAAACACGCAATTCGCGTAAAACGCTGAACTGAAAAACGTAAAATTCCAAAACTTTTGGAATTGTCATAAAATGATAGAAAATCATATTTCTATTGTTTATAATGTTTTATGGATATATCGGGATGCTGGAAGGACGTTTAAACCTAAAAGTAAATCTCGGACACGGCTTTGTGATTTTTGCAGAAATGATCCGACGAGCGTCAAACTCTCGGATTATCGTTAAAATAGTTTAACTTACGAGAATATGAAATAAAAATTTCTGAGATGAATAGTGAAAAGTGAATAGTAAAAAGTGAATAGTAAAATTTTCGGGAATAAAAGTTAACCTAAAATTGCGAATTGTTACATAAAAGTCTAATGGATATGCATGCCTAATCTACATGAAATTCTTGAATAAGAAGTCTTCAACCATTGAGGATGTCAAGTGCCCTTGAATCTTCATATGTTGGAATGCTTTAATGAATGATGACTTCAAGATCTTGTAACCTTCTTGGTGGATCATGAAGTATGATATGCTTACAACAAAGATGAATGTTAGAAGCATTATGATTATTATGGAATGGGTGATTAATGTATGTTTCTACATTGTTTGCTACTGATCTAGATATGAGTTTTATGATAGAGAGAATCTATGTGTAAAGTCATCAACCTAATGAGAAGACCATGGGCTGCTATTTATAGCCAAAGGCTTCAGCAGACCCACGGATCAGGCGGAACCCTTTTGAGGGTTCCGTCCGTTATGCCCGAAGGTTCCGCCGGAACAGACAGACTACGATTTACAATAACTTTCCATATCTAACAATGTCACATCAAGTTACTTCTAGTCAAACACACAATAGATAAATCCAAAATGTGTAAGAGGTCTTATGGAAAGTCAAACACTCAACCTTTCCATAAATACACATGATGTGATGTATATATATTTCTATTTTAAGATTAAGATATATATGAAAGTAAACTTGTATATATTACCTAAGTAATGTTGTTATAGTAAGTTAATGAGTTACTAAAAATGTTTGATTCCTAATGTCATCACATTTTTATCATTTTTAAAACTTACTAATATTACTGTAACACCTAAAGTGGCACTTATTCTATTTGACACCTAAAGTGCACTTTGACACCTAAAATACTTAAAGACCCTAAAAGTATTTTAGTCATTCTAAATGGTTGGTCAAGGGGTTTGATCATAATGCTACATAACAAACATGTATGAACCTGTGTTGTAGCATACGACGACTCGAGACGTTGAGAGGTGTTGAATGTATGTTGAGACAAACTATGATTACAAGTAACTTGTACATTTTATGTTATGTATCAAGTTATACGTTTGTCATCAATCAAAACAAACGAGACTGTATAGATTAAATATCGTAATATTTGCACTAACAGTTTCAAGTATAGTACTTATTGGTACCCTCCTAGAAAGAGAGCTACCAACGGGAGTTGTCAAACTCCAATAGATCTATCAACTATACTCGCGTTCACTTATGTAAAATATCACAAGCGATTATGGTTCATGAAGTTTTAGTTATGTAGTGGTGGCAGAGAGTGGGACTCGTGCAATAACCAAAGAAAAAGACTTGTATTTGGTTTAAAGAAAAGCAAGTAGCATGTATCCCCCTCACAGGGTTTGTAAAGCATTTAAAAGAGTGAGGCTATGAACTCACCTAGGCTTAAGGGTGATGTGATTGATGTGAAAAGTGACTCAGGGATTAGACTGCTGACTCACGTATCTTGGGGGTAGGGTTTGGTGTGTGTGTGTGTGTGTGTGTGTATGTATGTATGTCAAGTCCTAGTTATTGTTTTTAGGTTTCTCAAGTAATTATTCCAAGGGTTTTCTAGATTTAGATATAACATAACACTGTTCGGGTCATAGTAATCCAGAAGTATAATTCCTCACATGAAGCTCCCTACTATTGTATTATGCGGCCAACATAATACCGTTCGGGCCATCATAATTCAGAAGTATATAACTCCTCACACGAAGTTCCCTACTATTGAGTTATGTTGTTATTAGAGTTTACAATTCAGAAGTATATGACTCCTCACATGAAGCTCCCTACTGTTGTATTATGTTATCAACATAATACTGTTCGGGCTATCATAATTCAGAAGTTAATACTCATCACATGAAGCTCCCTATTATTGAGTTATGTTGTTATTAAGTTTTAGTTATAGCATAACAACGTTCGGGCCATCATAATCAAGAAGTACATGCAATAATCGTTTGAGGAGCCAGGGTACTCTAATTCGTAAACCCAGCAAACTCGTCAAAACGAAATATCCACATGGTACTCCTCTCATGAAGCTCCCTAGTATTGTGTTATGTTTCTAACTCAAAAATAGGTTTTTATACTTATTATGAAAATAGTCCATTTATACCCTTCAAGTTTACACATTTACACTTTCTACCCTAAACTTATAATATTTAAGCATATAACTTTCTATCTTTTACCCAATTAGTCCCTATACTTATATAATTTAAAGAAATGGCAGAAATGGTCCTTAAACTGCACTAACTTTTAATATTTACCCTTTATACCCTTAACTTAATTGTATTTGCTAAACTAGTCCTTTTAAGTTTATAACTTATTTTACTTTCTATCCTAAGGTTATAGAACTTTGCAAAAAGAGTCCTTATACTTATAACTTCTAAGTAATGTCAAAAACAGTCCCTAAACTTTATATTTTCAGAAATATACCATATATACCCCTATGCATGAAAACTATTGCAAAACTAGTCCTAAATTCAAGTAAACTATATTTTTATGAAACAACTAAGTTTCCTAGCTTATGTTAATCTAAAATATACTCATTTAAGTCATCTAATTCAGATTAGAGCACATAATAAGGCAATTTAGCATATAAACATGTATTTATCTAATATTAGGGTTTTAAAACGAAAACTTCTAAATGAAAATGATCAAGGCTTTAGCCTAGGTTCCTATGGGGTATAAGGCATATAATAACTATCCTAGGTCATTACTAAGGCTAATAGGATCAAATTTTAGGCTTACCTAAGTCGGGGAAGGCTTAAAGTGAAAACTAGGGTTTTCTAGGTCAAAACTGCAACTCGACTAGTACTAGGGCTATTGTACTCGACTCCTACTGGTCTTAGGGAGTTATTACTATAGAATATGAGTGAGATAGAAGAGAGGAGAGGTGTGAAGTGAAAGGAATGGGGGATGGCTACTATTTATAGGGTAACGAGTGGTATAGGTGTCATTTTGGGATGCTAGGTGTCGAGGAGGGGGGGTTGACTTGGTAGCTAGGGGTCGATGTGGCAAGTCTATAGATTGACAAGGACGAGCTAAAACTAGGTAGGGGTATGGTATAGGGTGTTTGTGGTGTAAAATAGCCGAAACACCAAGTAGGTGACAAGTAGATGATGCACCTACTTGTGTGCTATCTTGGGAGGAGATATGGTTCCTACTTGAGGTGCTTAAGCTTCTAGGGTTCTTGGTTGGGTAGTTTGAGGTGCTATGGTAACTCAGTTTAAGTGTTAGGTTTAGTTTTAGCATAGTTTTGTCTAGTGAGGGGTTTGGGTTTAGCCTAGGGTTTAGTGCCTAGATTAGGGTCCTAAGAGTGATTAGTGACTAGTATTAAGGTTTAGGAATCATTTCCTAGGTGGTGGTAGCTTATACTAAAGATTTGGGAAGGTTTTGACCTTGTTTCGGGGACCTAAATGACCTAATTTTGCTTAGTGAGAGATTAGGGTCTAGCTTAGGGTTTAGTGCCTATTTTAGGGTCCTATGAATGCCTAACGACTAATCCTAGGTCTTAAGAAGCTTATACTAAGTGGTGGTAGCCTATGGTGAAGTTTTGGGATAGTTTATACCTAATTCCGGGAAGTTATGACCTAGTTAGGGTTTTGTGCTTAAGGGACTTGTATGTAGGTTTTAGGGGGTTGTACTATGATCTAGGAAGTCTAATATATCCTAAAGTTGCTAATGTAACTCATACCTAAGCCTTGAACACCTTAAAACTAGTTCAGATAAGCAATTAGGGTTCTAAAGATAACCGTAAACACATAGGGTTCAATTAGGGTTTTCTGATGAGTACAGTGTACTAGAGTGATAGTTTACTTAGTGTAATGATGTTTAGAACCTAGACTTGTCATACCGGGATGTTTACAGGAGGTAAACATAGTGGTATTGGGCATAGGTGGATACATGAGCAAGTCTAAAGAGTCATGCATGTAATGAAAAGTAAAAATTTACTTGTGAAATTACCTTATGGTGGAAATGATGTTGATGAAATTTTATGGGTTGTTATAGTGTGTGATTTGTGAAGATTGGGTAGATCGGGTAGATTGAGTATAGATCATGTTGATCGTGTAGGGTGTGTGATTTGTGAAGATCGGGTAGATCGTGAGTAGATCGGGTAGATCGAGTATAGATCATGTAGATCTTGTAGCTTGTGTGATTTGTAAGGATCAGGTATATCGTGAGTGAGATTGGTACTAGCTAGATTAGTACTCGACATCTAGATTAGTGTCTGAAAATAATGTAAGCGACGCGGTTTATGTGTTTAGGCCTTAAAACACAAGGTTTGTTATGTTGGGCCATTAAACATAACTGGTTTTGTTGTACCCGAAGAAGAATTCGACATCTAGCTTAGTGTTGGAAAATATTGTAAGCAACGTTGTATGGTTTTCTCCACTGAGAAGGGAGCTTGTTGATTAGTGAAATAACTCTTGAGTTGGGTACTCGGGGAGTGGAGTAGGGTGAATAGGAGCTCCGTGACCGAGCCACTATAAATCGCCGTGTCCGGGTTTGCATTTTCTTAACTTATCTCTTTACTTTTTATCTTTGCATTTATCGTTTTATATTTGCATTGCTTTTATTTTTATGTGGCTTATTGCATATATTGTGTGGTATTTATGTGTGTCAATGTTTGTGTCATGGTAATATGCTTCACATATGGAATTCCACTATCACTAGTTGTCGCAAGACATTTTGTTGAGACTTCTCATATTACATCAAACTTGATTGGTCATTTGATACAAAAGTTTTAAGTTTTAAATGGAAATGTATTCAAACTCCCCTCCCTATGGTTTCCACAATTGGTACCAGAGCCACGTTGCTCAAATTTTTAAAACAAGTGGTTTTCTAAAAATTGAGTACGATGTATCAAATTACCCATTAAGGGGGATATAATATGAAAAGTATTTACTTGCTTAATACTTACAAGTATTGTTATTAAGTATACTTTGTCATACTAGCTTGAAGGTTTTGTTAAACCAATAAAAGAATAGAGTTAGTAAGTGTCCGATCATGTATATAAAACGAGTCGTAAAGTGATGCAATTTTCAAGGGAGCATTTGGGACAACTCCTTGTTTTATAGTAAATATATTTTCATGAATGTTTTTCTTAGTCCTAAACATGGAGATGTTATTTAACATATATCTTACATGTTCGGTATCTAGTTTATTAAGTTTTACATCTTTTCGTCGAATCAAATACTTGTTTGTGATGAGAAAATTGGTTTCTGTCAAAACTGTAATAACAGGTCACGGTACCGTTAAATATAACGGACGGTACCATTAAATATTGTAATATCCTATGTAAAACCCGAGTTAATAATAAATACTAATCAAGAAGTAATTGTGTGTTACTGTTCACACACCCATTTTTAGGCAAAATTTTAAACTTTTTGTTTACAGAATGCTACTATGGATCAGTATATTGATGCGGATCGCAAGACTCGTAAAAGTTTTATTTCTCAAGGGATCTTGAGAAGCTTGTAATCCTCTAGGCAGTGTACCTGATCAGTGTAGTATAGTGAGTGGCAAGTACCGGGGTATTGATCGTTCTCTGGGGAATAGTATTCGTTAGGATTGAAAACTACTTAAACTAGGTCTAGAGGTAAGCGATGATTCTTTGTTTATTTTTATATTTTATGAAAGCAGGTAAAATCTCGAGTATTGGAAGATTGGGCGGAATTAGTTGCTAATCAACTATCCCAAAAGCTACTAATTGACAAAATAAAATAAAATAACAGAAAATAAAATTGGTGAACTTCTTATGGTGAGGATAATGTGTTTACTTAGATTTCACTATTCCCTAGTTATCTCCTATTGATTATTGATTTGTTAAGATTTTTTGGATGAAAGGATTGTATTCCTTAATACCATTCGTGGGGGTGTGTACAGCCTTCCCCAACCCTATGAGTTTCTATCTCTTCTTATGTCGACACGTTTAGTATCCTAACATAGCCTCATTAATAGTCACTCATGCATTAAATACAACCAATAAAACCGTCGTACACATCCCATTACGTTTCTTAAGACGTTCAAACTAGTTACCGTATAGGAGATTTAGCCAGTTTTCTTAAGCTTAACACTAGTCAATCAACCAGACAATCAATAACAACTCAATAATCACTATTCAACAACTAGGTTTCATTAGATCTAAGCAAACACTAATAAATCTAAGCTATCATGTTAAAGAAAAGAAAAGAATAACAATTAATCAAACAACACATAGACATATTGAATGATTAAAAGAAAGACTTATCTTTAATTAAACATGAAAGAAAATAGGGCTTGAAAACCCTAAAGTAGCTGTGAAATTCGTCTAGGGTTTGTTGCTAAAAAGTTCCACACTCTAATGAATGAAAATCGTAATATATATATAGATATACAAGTCGGCGTCATGTTTTAGCCTCTGACGCCGTTAGGTCGCCGTGTCTTAGGGTTTCGTATCACCCAATAGATCTCTGACGCTGTCCCATTATAAATGTTCTGGGCCGTCTCTCTTTAGCTTAACACGAGACGACCTTGCTCCAAATACACTTGACGCCGTCAGGTGTTATTCTGACAAATTCTTCTAGGGTGTCTAGTGTAAAAATCCATGGCTTCTCGACATAAGGTGACGACGTCAGCTCCAAAGCGCGACGCCGTGAGGTGTAAAAACCCAACTTTCTTGACTTTTCTTGTTTTCTTCATTCTTGAGCATTAAAACGTTCGAAAAGCTCCAAAATGCTCCATTTTCCAAAATTCATGTTACAAGTACCTAAAATGAAAAAAGAAACGATTTGAGGTAATATTTGACCATAAAAACACGATTTAGGGCTTAAATGACCCCCTAAAAATGTATCAAATAAATCCTTATCAAGTACCCTTACACTTGGGATTTGCTTATCCTCGAGCAAATGAGCTTTTATACCAATTAAAATACAAGTTAGGGGTCATTTAACATTAATATAAAATTAATTACAATAAATGATCATTCCACCTTAATCAAAACAAGCACGGAAATTATATACTAGCACCTCACATCTAGTGTTTGGATACTCTCATCTCTCGGGTGTTATAAATGTATATATCACACATGGAAATGGAAGAAATATCTCTCACTACCTGTCATAGCACATAGATTTCCATAGACTTGGGAAAGGATCAAACCTCCACCACTTTGGCGTAAGCACCTAGGATAAACTATCAAAGAGGTCTTTCAAAGGGTTATAACGTTAGGTGTAGGGATAAGGAAAAACACGGTTTGTTGGATAAAGGGATATTTTACTGGTGGCAAGTCAATTGTCTTAGTTAATTAAATATACAATGCGGCGTTGCTAAGCCAAGACTAGAATCAACTTAAACTAATTATGACCAACATAAAAATAAAGGAAACGGGATGGTAGTCCGTATGTTTTTTCTACTTTTCTTTTTTCAATTTTTTTTTTTCATTTTTCAAATTTTCGATTTTTTTTTACTTAAAGGTAAATTTTATTAAGTAAAAGCAAGCCAAAGGCAGTACAAGGAAGGAAATACAAAGTGTTAACAAAACTAAGATACATACTTAGCTTCCACACTTTGTACACAAAAAAATATGGTATTGGACAATACCCTAGCTCACATACAAAACAACAATAACATAAAGACAATACAAAGAAACAAGCTTAATATACTCAATAAAATCAGTCAAGGCAGAAGATGGGCTTAAACTAGTATCACCATCACACTCTGAATACATGGAAAATTGCAAAGGAATCAACCAAATGACATCCAAACATCACCATGTGATGATAACACCTAGAAAGTAAGACTGCCATGACCAATTAAACAAGAGTAAATACAAAAGGAGCTAGAAGCGGCAGAACTAAACAACTCTAGAGAGCAATCTTCATAACATCCCATGTCATCACACCAAAAACATAATATCAGGTCACCAACAAAGACCTAAAACAACCAATCAAACACATAAACAAATAAGTACATTTTATTAGCGTCATTTATGCTATTTAATTGACTTGTTTTATATTATTTTGTATGAGAATTGGTGCCTTTATGTCTCCTTTAGTGATTCTCAGTTAAAAACAGGCAATAGGTGAAAGTTAATGATATTGGACGAATTATGGAGCTAAATGATCAAGATTTGAAAAGTCTACTGAAATTCAAGAGATGCGCCGTATCTCTCTCAAAAGATACGCCCCAAAATCATACTTAGATGATTTCGAAGACCATTGCCTGACTTTGAAGAATGTGCCGCATCCAATTACAACATGCGCCGCATATGAAACTTTGGTTAATGAAGAATAATCAACTTGATCTACTCCAAAATACGCCGCATCTCATTTACAACATGCGGTGTATCAGCTAAAGACTTCACCAGATACTATCCATGACGTTAAAGAACATGTGCCACATAGAGAAAGAAGTTACGCCACATCTAAAGGCGGTGTATGGATATTCCAGAATTTAATAATCTTGGACCCCACGCGAAGTTAAGTAGATACACCGCATCTGTCATCAACATGCGCCGCATCGACCTCTCAGACAGAACCTATAAATACCCCAAGACAGATACGAGTTTTGTGTACAGAAAACCCTAAGGAGACGAATTCAGTCGAAGAAACATCACAAGACACGCCCCAAACGAAGATCTTAGAGCCGTTAGAAGGTTGATTGACTCCAAACAGTCAACCTAAATTGACCAAGTAAATGGTCAACAAAGCCAAATAGCTTAGAGTCAATGCTCTGTGGAATACAGGGTTTCCCCGGGTCGTTAAGTCCCGACGAGGTGTGATGGTAATAAAACGGGTTTGTGATCGGGTGATTCTGAACAGGAAAGATGTAATAGGGGTTGTGAATGATTATACTACTGATTTATATAAGGAAATAGCTTAAATAAGCTATATTAACAAGACTGTAAAATTAGAAAAACCAGAAACGTTTAAAACTTAAAACCGCGTACGTCTGATTTAATTCTACGTAGACGTACGAAATAAAACGCGAGTTTTGGTGAAATAAAATACTTACGAATATGAAAATTACACTTTTATAATCCTAATAATAAAAGAAAATTTTTGGAAAATTGAAATTAATTTTTACACTATTTATATAATTATTATTAATTAATTGCTAATTATTATATATTTAAACTAATTTAAATTACACTAAAATACAAATAATTATGAATTTAACTTAGAAAAATAAAATTTAAACTTGGAAAAATCTAAAATAATATAAAACTAATTTTAAAATAGAAAATATATTTTTAAGACTTTTTATCTATTTATTATTAATTAATTACTTAAAACTAATTTAAATTATAATAAATACTAAATAAACAAAGAAAAATCTGAAACTTTTTATATAAATATTATCTAAGTGCAGAAAGCTAGGAAAATTATAAAAAGTACTAAGTGCTTAATTAAAAAGTTAAGAAATAACCTAAAAAGCTAAAGCTTCTTAAATAGAAGCTATCACTAAATTTAAAATGGGGTTTTTCTGGATTTTCTTTTTGAGAGCTCTTTAAATACACAAACCAACAAACTTTAAAAAAGGAACTTTGCTTGAAGCTTAAAAATAAGAACTTGACAAGCTCAAGTGCTCAACAGTTGGCTTATGTAACTTATTAGGATTTGTGAAACTTTGAAAAGCCAACCACAAGCTACCACAGAGGTGAATAAGCCAAAACAGATAATGAGAAACTTAAATTAAGCTAAGTGGAACAGAAAAGCACAAGAAAATAAGCCAAAATAAGCAATAAGCAAAACCAAGTACACCACAGACCACTTAGGCCAAAATGGCCAACTTCTAGGCTTTGTGGGGCCCACAGGTAAGTTAGGAAGTCCAATCTAAAGGCTTATCTAAAAAGCCAGCTTATTGAGGTATCCAAAAAGCTAGGGGTCATGCCTTGGGTCCCACTAATGAGGATAGGAGAGACCTTGGAAGTTGGGGTGTTAAAACAGATAAGCTGGTGCAGGGGAGAAGCTTTCCCTACAGGCCACTTTAAGCCCTCACATAAGCCAGAACAAAATTCCTAAAAATAAGAAAACTAGGTGATTCTAAAGTTAAGCTGGTAAATAATAATCCCTAAAAAGATGAAGGCCTAATACTAAACACAAAATTCACTAAAAATCCTACAATTTTTGCATTTCTGCACAAAAGTAAAAATGTTGACTTTGGAGATGAACTAGTGATTTGACTTTGGTGAAGTTCTAATGGATCCTACTTACTAAATAAGTTACAAGTTATTATTGAACTGAATTAAGCTACATGACTAACTTATGTAGTGATATGATGAGATTTGGGGTCCTAACGTCTAACAGTGAACAGACAAAGTGGATCCAGTGATCATTTTGACTTTCTTGTAAAGTGACCTCAAGTTTTATGGTCAATTTACACTACATTGACCTAATAGAACTTAATTTTTACACTATTTATATAATTATTATTAATTAATTGCTAATTATTATATATTTAAACTAATTTAAATTACACTAAAATACAAATAATTATGAATTTAACTTAGAAAAATAAAATTTAAACTTGGAAAAATCTAAAATAATATAAAACTAATTTTAAAATAGAAAATATATTTTTAAGACTTTTTATCTATTTATTATTAATTAATTACTTAAAACTAATTTAAATTATAATAAATACTAAATAAACAAAGAAAAATCTGAAACTTTTTATATAAATATTATCTAAGTGCAGAAAGCTAGGAAAATTATAAAAAGTACTAAGTGCTTAATTAAAAAGTTAAGAAATAACCTAAAAAGCTAAAGCTTCTTAAATAGAAGCTATCACTAAATTTAAAATGGGGTTTTTCTGGATTTTCTTTTTGAGAGCTCTTTAAATACACAAACCAACAAACTTTAAAAAAGGAACTTTGCTTGAAGCTTAAAAATAAGAACTTGACAAGCTCAAGTGCTCAACAGTTGGCTTATGTAACTTATTAGGATTTGTGAAACTTTGAAAAGCCAACCACAAGCTACCACAGAGGTGAATAAGCCAAAACAGATAATGAGAAACTTAAATTAAGCTAAGTGGAACAGAAAAGCACAAGAAAATAAGCCAAAATAAGCAATAAGCAAAACCAAGTACACCACAGACCACTTAGGCCAAAATGGCCAACTTCTAGGCTTTGTGGGGCCCACAGGTAAGTTAGGAAGTCCAATCTAAAGGCTTATCTAAAAAGCCAGCTTATTGAGGTATCCAAAAAGCTAGGGGTCATGCCTTGGGTCCCACTAATGAGGATAGGAGAGACCTTGGAAGTTGGGGTGTTAAAACAGATAAGCTGGTGCAGGGGAGAAGCTTTCCCTACAGGCCACTTTAAGCCCTCACATAAGCCAGAACAAAATTCCTAAAAATAAGAAAACTAGGTGATTCTAAAGTTAAGCTGGTAAATAATAATCCCTAAAAAGATGAAGGCCTAATACTAAACACAAAATTCACTAAAAATCCTACAATTTTTGCATTTCTGCACAAAAGTAAAAATGTTGACTTTGGAGATGAACTAGTGATTTGACTTTGGTGAAGTTCTAATGGATCCTACTTACTAAATAAGTTACAAGTTATTATTGAACTGAATTAAGCTACATGACTAACTTATGTAGTGATATGATGAGATTTGGGGTCCTAACGTCTAACAGTGAACAGACAAAGTGGATCCAGTGATCATTTTGACTTTCTTGTAAAGTGACCTCAAGTTTTATGGTCAATTTACACTACATTGACCTAATAGAACTTAATTTTTACACTATTTATATAATTATTATTAATTAATTGCTAATTATTATATATTTAAACTAATTTAAATTACACTAAAATACAAATAATTATGAATTTAACTTAGAAAAATAAAATTTAAACTTGGAAAAATCTAAAATAATATAAAACTAATTTTAAAATAGAAAATATATTTTTAAGACTTTTTATCTATTTATTATTAATTAATTACTTAAAACTAATTTAAATTATAATAAATACTAAATAAACAAAGAAAAATCTGAAACTTTTTATATAAATATTATCTAAGTGCAGAAAGCTAGGAAAATTATAAAAAGTACTAAGTGCTTAATTAAAAAGTTAAGAAATAACCTAAAAAGCTAAAGCTTCTTAAATAGAAGCTATCACTAAATTTAAAATGGGGTTTTTCTGGATTTTCTTTTTGAGAGCTCTTTAAATACACAAACCAACAAACTTTAAAAAAGGAACTTTGCTTGAAGCTTAAAAATAAGAACTTGACAAGCTCAAGTGCTCAACAGTTGGCTTATGTAACTTATTAGGATTTGTGAAACTTTGAAAAGCCAACCACAAGCTACCACAGAGGTGAATAAGCCAAAACAGATAATGAGAAACTTAAATTAAGCTAAGTGGAACAGAAAAGCACAAGAAAATAAGCCAAAATAAGCAATAAGCAAAACCAAGTACACCACAGACCACTTAGGCCAAAATGGCCAACTTCTAGGCTTTGTGGGGCCCACAGGTAAGTTAGGAAGTCCAATCTAAAGGCTTATCTAAAAAGCCAGCTTATTGAGGTATCCAAAAAGCTAGGGGTCATGCCTTGGGTCCCACTAATGAGGATAGGAGAGACCTTGGAAGTTGGGGTGTTAAAACAGATAAGCTGGTGCAGGGGAGAAGCTTTCCCTACAGGCCACTTTAAGCCCTCACATAAGCCAGAACAAAATTCCTAAAAATAAGAAAACTAGGTGATTCTAAAGTTAAGCTGGTAAATAATAATCCCTAAAAAGATGAAGGCCTAATACTAAACACAAAATTCACTAAAAATCCTACAATTTTTGCATTTCTGCACAAAAGTAAAAATGTTGACTTTGGAGATGAACTAGTGATTTGACTTTGGTGAAGTTCTAATGGATCCTACTTACTAAATAAGTTACAAGTTATTATTGAACTGAATTAAGCTACATGACTAACTTATGTAGTGATATGATGAGATTTGGGGTCCTAACGTCTAACAGTGAACAGACAAAGTGGATCCAGTGATCATTTTGACTTTCTTGTAAAGTGACCTCAAGTTTTATGGTCAATTTACACTACATTGACCTAATAGAACTTAATTTTTACACTATTTATATAATTATTATTAATTAATTGCTAATTATTATATATTTAAACTAATTTAAATTACACTAAAATACAAATAATTATGAATTTAACTTAGAAAAATAAAATTTAAACTTGGAAAAATCTAAAATAATATAAAACTAATTTTAAAATAGAAAATATATTTTTAAGACTTTTTATCTATTTATTATTAATTAATTACTTAAAACTAATTTAAATTATAATAAATACTAAATAAACAAAGAAAAATCTGAAACTTTTTATATAAATATTATCTAAGTGCAGAAAGCTAGGAAAATTATAAAAAGTACTAAGTGCTTAATTAAAAAGTTGAGAAATAACCTAAAAAGTTAAAGCTTCTTAAATAGAAGCTATCACTAAATTTAAAATGGGGTTTTTCTGGATTTTCTTTTTGAGAGCTCTTTAAATACACAAACCAACAAACTTTAAAAAAGGAACTTTGCTTGAAGCTTAAAAATAAGCACTTGACAAGCTCAAGTGCACAACAGTTGGCTTATGTAACTTATTAGGATTTGTGAAACTTTGAAAAGCCAACCACAAGCTACCACAGAGGTGAATAAGCCAAAACAGATAATGAGAAACTTAAATTAAGCTAAGTGGAACAGAAAAGCACAAGAAAATAAGCCAAAATAAGCAATAAGCAAAACCAAGTACACCACAGACCACTTAGGCCAAAATGGCCAACTTCTAGGCTTTGTGGGGCCCACAGGTAAGTTAGGAAGTCCAATCTAAGGGCTTATCTAAAAAGCCAGCTTATTGAGGTATCCAAAAAGCTAGGGGTCATGCCTTGGGTCCCACTAATGAGGATAGGAGAGACCTTGGAAGTTGGGGTGTTAAAACAGATAAGCTGGTGCAGGGGAGAAGCTTTCCCTACAGGCCACTTTAAGCCCTCACATAAGCCAGAACAAAATTCCTAAAAATAAGAAAACTAGGTGATTCTAAAGTTTAGCTGGTAAATAATAATCCCTAAAAAGATGAAGGCCTAATACTAAACACAAAATTCACTAAAAATCCTACAATTTTTGCATTTCTGCACAAAAGTAAAAATGTTGACTTTGGGGATGAACTAGTGATTTGACTTTGGTGAAGTTCTAATGGATCCTACTTACTAAATAAGTTACAAGTTATTATTGAACTGAATTAAGCTACATGACTAACTTATGTAGTGATATGATGAGATTTGGGGTCCTAACGTCTAACAGTGAACAGACAAAGGGGATCCAGTGATCATTTTGACTTTCTTGTAAAGTGACCTCAAGTTTTATGGTCAATTTACACTACATTGACCTAATAGAACTTAATTTTTACACTATTTATATAATTATTATTAAATAATTGCTAATTATTATATATTTAAACTAATTTAAATTACACTAAAATACAAATAATTATGAATTTAACTTAGAAAAATAAAATTTAAACTTGGAAAAATCTAAAATAATATAAAACTAATTTTAAAATATAAAATATATTTTTAAGACTTTTTATCTATTTATTATTAATTAATTACTTAAAACTAATTTAAATTATAATAAATACTAAATAAAAAAAGAAAAATCTGAAACTTTTTATATAAATATTATCTAAGTGCAGAAAGCTAGGAAAATTATAAAAAGTACTAAGTGCTTAATTAAAAAGTTGAGAAATAACCTAAAAAGCTAAAGCTTCTTAAATAGAAGCTATCACTAAATTTAAAATGGGGTTTTTCTGGATTTTCTTTTTGAGAGCTCTTTAAATACACAAACCAACAAACTTTAAAAAAGGAACTTTGCTTGAAGCTTAAAAATAAGCACTTGACAAGCTCAAGTGCACAACAGTTGGCTTATGTAACTTATTAGGATTTGTGAAACTTTGAAAAGCCAACCACAAGCTACCACAGAGGTGAATAAGCCAAAACAGATAATGAGAAACTTAAATTAAGCTAAGTGGAACAGAAAAGCACAAGAAAATAAGCCAAAATAAGCAATAAGCAAAACCAAGTACACCACAGACCACTTAGGCCAAAATGGCCAACTTCTAGGCTTTGTGGGGCCCACAGGTAAGTTAGGAAGTCCAATCTAAGGGCTTATCTAAAAAGCCAGCTTATTGAGGTATCCAAAAAGCTAGGGGTCATGCCTTGGGTCCCACTAATGAGGATAGGAGAGACCTTGGAAGTTGGGGTGTTAAAACAGATAAGCTGGTGCAGGGGAGAAGCTTTCCCTACAGGCCACTTTAAGCCCTCACATAAGCCAGAACAAAATTCCTAAAAATAAGAAAACTAGGTGATTCTAAAGTTAAGCTGGTAAATAATAATCCCTAAAAAGATGAAGGCCTAATACTAAACACAAAATTCACTAAAAATCCTACAATTTTTGCATTTCTGCACAAAAGTAAAAATGTTGACTTTGGGGATGAACTAGTGATTTGACTTTGGTGAAGTTCTAATGGATCCTACTTACTAAATAAGTTACAAGTTATTATTGAACTGAATTAAGCTACATGACTAACTTATGTAGTGATATGATGAGATTTAGGGTCCTAACGTCTAACAGTGAACAGACAAAGGGGATCCAGTGATCATTTTGACTTTCTTGTAAAGTGACCTCAAGTTTTATGGTCAATTTATACTACATTGACCTAATAGAACTTAATTTTTACACTATTTATATAATTATTATTAATTAATTGCTAATTATTATATATTTAAACTAATTTAAATTACACTAAAATACAAATAATTATGAATTTAACTTAGAAAAATAAAATTTAAACTTGGAAAAATCTAAAATAATATAAAACTAATTTTAAAATAGAAAATATATTTTTAAGACTTTTTATCGATTTATTATTAATTAATTACTTAAAACTAATTTAAATTATAATAAATACTAAATAAACAAAGAAAAATCTAAAACTTTTTATATAAATATTATCTAAGTGCAGAAAGCTAGGAAAATTATAAAAAGTACTAAGTGCTTAATTAAAAAGTTGAGAAATAACCTAAAAAGCTAAAGCTTCTTAAATAGAAGCTATCACTAAATTTAAAATGGGGTTTTTCTGGATTTTCTTTTTGAGAGCTCTTTAAATACACAAACCAACAAACTTTAAAAAAGGAACTTTGCTTGAAGCTTAAAAATAAGCACTTGACAAGCTCAAGTGCTCAACAGTTGGCTTATGTAACTTATTAGGATTTGTGAAACTTTGAAAAGCCAACCACAAGCTACCACAGAGGTGAATAAGCCAAAACAGATAATGAGAAACTTAAATTAAGCTAAGTGGAACAGAAAAGCACAAGAAAATAAGCCAAAATAAGCAATAAGCAAAACCAAGTACACCACAGACCACTTAGGCCAAAATGGCCAACTTCTAGGCTTTGTGGGGCCCACAGGTAAGTTAGGAAGTCCAATCTAAAGGCTTATCTAAAAAGCCAGCTTATTGAGGTATCCAAAAAGCTAGGGGTCATGCCTTGGGTCCCACTAATGAGGATAGGAGAGACCTTGGAAGTTGGGGTGTTAAAACAGATAAGCTGGTGCAGGGGAGAAGCTTTCCCTACAGGCCACTTTAAGCCCTCACATAAGCCAGAACAAAATTCCTAAAAATAAGAAAACTAGGTGATTCTAAAGTTAAGCTGGTAAATAATAATCCCTAAAAAGATGAAGGCCTAATACTAAACACAAAATTCACTAAAAATCCTACAATTTTTGCATTTCTGCACAAAAGTAAAAATGTTGACTTTGGAGATGTACTAGTGATTTGACTTTGGTGAAGTTCTAATGGATCCTACTTACTAAATAAGTTACAAGTTATTATTGAACTGAATTAAGCTACATGACTAACTTATGTAGTGATATGATGAGATTTGGGGTCCTAACGTCTAACAGTGAACAGACAAAGGGGATCCAGTGATCATTTTGACTTTCTTGTAAAGTGACCTCAAGTTTTATGGTCAATTTACACTACATTGACCTAATAGAGGCTGTTTAAACCATATACTACCCCTAAACCTGATTGGAACCAACACTGGTAGCTTAAACCAAAGACCCCTATAATAAGCTAAAAATGAGATTTTCAATACATAAAACTGATTTAAACCATGAAATCTCAAACTAAGCCACCAACTAACTGAGATATGATGATTCAAGCATAAAGGCACAGGGTCAAACAACAATCTCACACCTAACCATGTTATGCAAATTGGACAGTGAACATACAAGGTGAGCAGACTTGGAATTTAATGAACAAATGATGACAACTAAACAATAACCTGTCATGACTATATCAAACAATCATAGAAACATCAAACAAGCATAAGTTTAAGCATTTCTACAGTAAACCTCCAAGAACTTGGAAAATGACTTACAAATGATTCAAATGGGCAAGACAATGAACCAAGGATCCTGAGCCTAACCTACTACCTCCGCTGAGGTACTAAACCCAAGAAAAACCAAGATTCCAACCTGTTTCCCTTTCTTCTTTCTTTCCCAACCTGATTTTTGATTTTCTTTTTTATTTTCTTGAATTTTTAGAATTTTTGAGTTACTTAGCTAAACTATTTAAATGTTTTGAATACCTTACAAAGCTTCTAAATGAGCTAATGTGAGCTCAGTAGAGCAACAAACAACAATTTTGAACAATCTTAAGAGCTCATATGGAAAATTGAAATTTCAAACTGATATGAACTGAAACCTTAACTTGAAACTGAAATTCTTGCTTGAATTAAGTTTTAATTATACTGAAACTTAGGGTACAAACTTTTTAAACTAAAAATTACACAAGAGGATGAAAAATTAACACTAATGATATCCAAAACTAACCTACTCCACTGTTACACTAATTACCCCTCTTTCTTCCATTCTCTTGACTTTTATAGAACCTGGGGTAACTCTCTTTCTTTCCCACCTTCAATTATGGCCGTTGGATGAGGCAAATCAATCTTAGCCCTCTAATTTCTTTTTGGCGGGAAAGGCAATTGGGAGGGTTTTAGTGGTTTAGGTGAGGTCATTTAATGAGGAGGGGGGAGGGTTGGTTTGGGTTGGTGAGGATATTAATGAAGGTTAGTGGTGTTGGTGAAAAGGTGAGAAAGGAGAGGGGAGACAGGATAGCAGGAAAACGGGGGAAGAAGGAGGTGTGAACAGTGGTCAAGGTGTTGGTTTGACTTGGGGTTGACCATGGGTAATATTAAACGGGGTGGAAGGGGTTTGGGCTTAGCTTGGTGGTGGGTTGGAGTATTTCATGGATCAGGTTGTGTTTGGGTTTGGATTTTGGTATTTTGAGTAATAATAAATAGAGGGTCCATTTTGGATATTAGTAAAACATAACAAGGACCAAACTTGTAATTATTCTGAAAATGAGGGACTAAAATTGTAATATCCCCAAAGTGCTCACAAGGACCAATGTTGCGAAACTCCAATAATACAAGGACCATAAATAAAATTTTCCATTTTAAAACACCCAAGGACCATTTTTATCAATTTCAAAAGTTGAGGGACCTTTTCTGCCATTTGCCCAAAATTCATTTAAGGACCAATTTTGACAACTTAGAATATTTCAGGGACCTTGAATGATAAAACTCCACATTTTTTAATTCCAGGGACTATTTTTGACATTTTTGAAAGTTGGGGGGACTGGAACTGCCAATTATGCAAACTTTGTTCGTTTTTCATCTGTTTTTGCTCATTTTGCATCTGAAACATATAAAACACAATCTTTGGGATATTTTCAGTATTTTGATGCATTATTGAGTGTTTTTAAATGTTTTGCAGCTCAGATTTGACCAAAAATGATGAGTGTTTGAGCACTCATCAATCCCCCACACTAAAATATTGCTAGTCCCTTAAAATCTTTTGAGAAAACTTAATGGATTTGAATCTCTTTACCAAAAGCCATTACTTCTGGAGTATCCAAATGTTTCAGTTCAAGTAAGAACCATGGTACACCGATAACCATATGATTTTGAGCAAACCACCAGCTTTTAACGGTTTTGATTTGTCTTTACCAGAAGTCGTTTGCTTCTGGACTAGCCAACTCTTGATGGAACACAGTCAACATCTTGGTGATTTGATTACCAATTATGGTTTTCCACTGCCTTTACCACAAGCCATAACCTTGCGGGCTAGCCAACTCTTTTACTTTTTAGGATATGGTGAGTTGAATATCATACAATTTTCGGCAAATTGTCAGCCATCAATGGATTTGATATATCTTTACCAAGAGCCGTTTGCTCTTGGATTAGCCAGTCCTTTTGTGGTATAAATATGGTGGACTGATAACCATAAAAATTTTGAAATAAAGTGAAAAATTTTTAAAATTTTGGCCAAAAACGAGGGTACTAGAATGTAAAATGTGATCAAATTCACTAGAATTCCCCCCCCCCCCCCCCGCACACTTAGAATTGAATATTGTCCTCAATATTCAAAGTCCCAGCTATTATGCCGACTCTTTGAACAGAAAAAGGCAATATTACAAGCTAAATGTGGAAACACCATTTTTCACTTTATTTCTATACATACAATATATATATATATATATATATATATATATATATATATATATATATATATATATATATATATATATACACACACACACACATGGTAACAACAGCGTGGGTAATTCCCCCACACTTAGGGTGAAAACCCCATATGCATGCTACTGTTTTTGTTTACCGAGTCGCTAGCTTGACTCGACCCCGAATTCATTTGTTCTTGGGGAAGCAACATGTGGAAGAGACAATCTGTTGGTCCCTTTTACTTGGTTAACCGTAACTAAGAAGTTAAAGTAACCAAGTCTTATGACATTGAACACGGATGTAGCAAATGATTAACAATAAAGAAATATAAACAAAAGAGATAATATTTTCCAACGTTTAATTCTTTATTAGAAGTTAATCAAAAGAATCGTACCCAAGTGTTTGCGGAATAACACTTGGGGTTGAATTGACAAGTGTGGTATGGACTCCTCACTAAACTCAACTAAGTTGAGTGACAACTTAAATTACCCACTGAGCTATCTCAGGGGCTTGTGTTGTTCTTTGGAGGAGTAAAAGTGGTTTGTGAATGCTTTGCATTAATTGCACAAACTTGTCCACTTTTACTCCTCACATTTGCTTCCTATTTATACACAAGTATAGAACAACTAAATATACATTGGACCTAAAGCTTCCTTAACAATATCTTGAAAGATATTATTCTTCTGGCAAAGGAACCTTCATTGAGTTAGATCCAAAAGGCACTTTCTGATGACAGACTGGTTTTAACCATTTGGGGAAAGTCTGACATTAAAGTGATAAAGCACTTTAATAAAGCAGCTCAGACTTTCCCGCCCAGTCCCGCCAAAACTTCAGTCTTCATGTCATCAGTCTTCAGTACATTTAAGTTGCTGAGGAGTCATTGGGGTTCAGTGAGTTATTGTCATCCTCACTGAACCCATCACCTTCTTCTTGGCTTAGATCACACTTCACTGAGTTCCGCCTCACTGAATGGAGAACCTTTCTTCTTAGGCTCGGTCTTAGCTCCCTGAAGGTGACTCACTGAGTTACTGTTCACTCAGTGACTTGTTTGCACTTAGGGGATTTTACGTTCAAATCCTTGTTAGAAGACTTGGGGAATTCAGTGACCCAACAATCTCCCCCTATTTGAACATACAAATTTCCTAAGTGATACTTGATTCAGCTTGAGTTGTCAGGGTACATCTTCTCTTGCTGAATGTTTGTTGTAATTGTAAGTAGGACATAACTTATTTAAACAAAACATCAGTTTATTCATTAGCTATTACATTTTCCTACAAATTACAAACAAAATAAAAAAAGATAGTTGTTGCAGATCAGATGTTCAGATGATAGCCAAGTCCCTCAATCTTAGCTTTCTTTGATCTCAGCAGGTGTTTCTCAGGATGCTCCTCAATCTTTGTCCTTAGGTCCTTACAGAACCTTTGGTTTGCACCACTTTGAATAGGAGCAGCTAACATCAGGTATGTTACCATTGCCGTGACCCCTGCCTTGTCTATATCGGACCACCTTTGGAAGCCAAGGTCTCCATATTCATCAGTGAAGCATAGACCTCGTTCAGGGTGTTCAAGCACGGTGTTGTTCACGAAGGTGATTCCTTCAGGAACAGACCTGTCACATTCCAATCCTGGGACTTTGATCTCAGGCTCGGATTCGATGTGCTTCCTTTTTCTCCTTGTGGTGGTTGAAGAAGCAGTTCCTGTTGTTGGAGCAGGAAGAAGGGAGGGAATGTTGAGGGCTTCAGGCATTGCTCTCAGTCTGTCATATCTTTCGCTCAGTGACTTGAGAAGTTGATCAACAACGACGCCATTTTTCTTGGCAATGATGGGACGGAGTTCATCAAGTTCAGTGATCCCAAAGTCAGCGAATTTGAATGGATTATGAACATCCATTATTCTCTTATCAGCCCCCCTGAAGACAGTGACCATTGCGGGTTTGGTATTCCTGTGGATTTTGATGTCAGTGATGGTTTCAGGCTTCAATCTTTCCTTCATCACCCAATGATATCTTTCAACCCTGGTCTTTCTGATTTGAGCTTGCCTCTTCAGCTTTTCTTCCCTTTCCTTTTTCAGAGCATTCATCTGTTCTTCCTGAGCCTTTTTAAAGGCTGCACCAGCTTGCTCATTAGCTAGTGCCTCAGTGTCCAGACCAATCTTTTCAGCCTCCTCATGAACAACCTGTATCAGTTTAGGCTTGCTCAGTTTCTCTTCTTCAGCTGCCTTTGCCGCTTTCTCAACTTTTCCCAAGTAGTCTTGTATCTGGTCATGAGTAAGTTGATAGATTTTTCCATTAATTTCATACGGGACCCTGATAGGTTCATCAGGGTCAACTCTGACAATTTTGGAGGCAGGCTGGAGTCTGACTTCAGGTTCTGAGGTGGTGGCAATGCTTTTTCCTCTGTCCTGAAGTAGAGTAGAGGAGACTGGTTCCTCTTGTGGGGGAACTTGAGTGATTGGTGTGGCTTCAGTGACATGCTCCCCCTCAGAGTGAGAGGGCTGTCCAGCTTCTTGTTCATCAGTAACAGGGGTTTCAGTAACATTCTCCCCCTCAACATTTGCCGGAGCTGCAGTGATGGCAAGTGTTGGAGTTACTGAAGTAGAAGTAGAACCCTTGAAGGCTTGAAATATTTCCGTCATCATAGACTTGATCTCCGCAGTATCCTGATAAATGAGAGACACCCTGGAGTCAAGGGAAGCCTGAGAACGTTCAAGGGCAGTCATCCTGGAGCCCATTGTCCATGCCAGAGATGTGGACTTCTGGAATTGAGCTGTCACTGATGCTTCCAACTGAGTGAAGGAAGACTTGAGGGACTCCACCGTGGAGCTGAGATTCTGAACATTTGAATCCCTTATCAAACCAAGTAACTCAGTAAGGGCCGCCGAGTTGACCTGATATGTCTCAGATGCCTGAAGAATTCTTTTGTTGAGCTCAGGATCATCCTTGACTGATTCTTGAACTGACTTAACCCCTGTAGCCAGCTCCTTAAGGGATTCCAAAAATTGATTGATGTGCGAAGCCATTTGTGTCAGGGAGTGATTGACAGTGGAATTTTGCTCCCTGACATCTTCATTGTAATCTTCAACAGCATCTTTGAGAAGGTGATAGTGGACTGCTTGCTCAGTATGCAGATCAAACACCTCTTCAGTGACCCCCCTGTACAAAACATTAGTCATTTTCTTGATGAACCTTTTGAAGGCTCTTTCAGTGAGAGGAGTTGAAGCGTCGTCTGAGGTTTCCGGCTCGGAATGTTGTTCATCTTCATCATGGTTAGAGGGTTGAGGAGACTGAGTAACAGGTTCAGGGACTGTCTCCTCATCCTCCATATCATCTCCGGCCGTGAAGACTTCCTCGTCACTGTTGAATTCATCATCAGAAAATAAGAATGCCTGAGCATCCGCCAGGGAGGATATCTGCAACAATTGGAGGTTATCCGGCTCCTCTTCATAAGAAGATTTGCCTTCGTTTTGGCCAGGTCCTGACCCCTCAAATCCGGTAGGTTGGGTTTTACCTACCTGGTCTTTAAGGCCAGTTCCCAAGTTATGCGCACCTCCGGGAGTGGTTGTGGGTTCCATATCAGCGGGTGGTTTATATCCCTCTGAGTCTTTGTCCCCCGTGACCCCTTCAGACACTGATGGGTGTTTCTCAGTGCCATCCCGAGGAGCCGTGATTGTTGTGTCCCTATCAGTGGGTTGTTTGTTTCCCACTGAGTCTTGGGGATAAGTAGGGGTGCCCTCAGACAAAAGCTTTGATTTGCGAATGTCCTCATCAGGCAAGTGAGTGGTTGAGTCCCCCTTTCCAACAGGCTTGTTCTGGCCTGTCGAAGGTTTAGGGACATTAACTCCCTGATGCTTGGGTTTTGATCTACCCGAGCTTTTAGCAGGATGTGATTGTTTGTGGACCCCCTTCTCAGTGGAGTAGTGCTGCCCCACCGAGGATTTAGGATCCCTTACTCCCTGAGACCCTGGTTGTGATTTGCCAGAGACGTTAACAGGATGTGAAGGTTTGTTTTGTTTCGGCTCAACTGTCTTGTTTATGACAGTAGAGTCTTTGGAAACGGGTTTGCCCGAGGACACTGAGTGTGATTTCTCAGTGCCCTCCGTTGGCTTTTGTTGCAGGCCTAGTGACTGGGTTATTATACTCAGGGTGTCCGCAGTCAAGGGCGGTAATTCATGCCCCTTTTTGGCAACTTTAGGATCAGAAGTCTCAGTGTCGAGTGACTTGGGTTGAGCCACCTTCCTGGACCCCTGACCCTTCTTCCTCTTCACCCTTTTGGTGGGAGAGGGAATTGGTGATACTTTATTGTCACCCTGGATAGCAGTACGCATATACAATGTCAGGGTGACTGGTGTAACCTCAAGAGGGTCGCGTGAGTAATTTGCCTTGTGTAGGACGTCAGGCTCAAAACCTACTGCGTCAGGCCTATCATACTCAGACCCAAGCAAGTCTTGTAGGGCACAGGAAACAAATCTAGGATATGACATATGTTTTTGCCTAGACTTCCCCCCTAACTTTGCTATGAGGTCCCTGAAGATGATTTCTCCAAGGTCAATCATTTTACCCTCAATGAGACAGAACACTATCATTGCTTGAGTAGTGTTTAATTGCTCAGTCGAGGATTTATTTCCCCAGAGAACCTGAATGACAAAAGTCATTAGAATCCTCCAGGGAGCTGGGAACCAGGTCTTAACAATTGGGGCTTTGGATAATAGGGACCCTGGTGTCACCTCAGGGTGATTTTTGTCATAGGGTCCTAATTCCAACAAGACCTCCTTTACCTCTTTTTCAGAGGGTTGGGCAGTGAAGGTCGTGGTATAATCAAGCCCAGTGGCTTTGACAAAAGTTTTATAGTCAAGAGTTAGGGACTTAGTTCCATTCTTGACTGTAAACTTGATTTTGGCCTCTTTTGGCGCATCAGGGTTTTCAACAACCGCTGTGCACCAAAATTCCCTCAAGTAGTCATGATAGATGACTGAGGGGGTCTTAGTGAATGAGGTGGTCAGGAAACAGTTCTGAAGGAACATCACCACATCCCTGTATTCAGGGTACCCAGCAGGGTAGGCAAAGTTCCCCACCACATTATTTTTGGTAAGGTCTACGCTTTCCATTTGGAAATCCACATTGGGTGCGTATTTTACGACCTTAGAAGTAGCCATTTGTTTATAAAAAGCCTGGTTTGAAAAATGGGTATGGGTGAGGAAACACACGCAGTTTTGAAAACAATTTGCAAGAGTTTTGTTAAAGATTTTAAAAACGTGTGTGTTTCCCTTTTTGTGGGGGTATTTATAGGGTAAAGATTTGGGAGGTGATGTTGCGGATGCCAAAGGTTTAATTTATTTAACCGAAACGGCATAATAATTTTGGTTTGATATCCGCATTAAATGTCACGATTCCCACTACCCCTATTTTCTCTCACCCTTTGGGGTGCTTCTGCAAATATTGCACTTTTGCAGGAAAAACAATCATCACACGTTTTGTGTGTGAGAGAGCATTTAATGCTCAGTGGTGTTTGGTGAGAGAGATGTGGGGGCCCAAGGAGTGGATGCCAGTTGTGTAAGTGACATATATTCCTATATTAAATAGGATTCAGTTACCTACCTGGGACATTTAACTGACTAAATACTTAGAGCATTTAGTTAGGGTATTCAATGCCATTTTTCATCCTGAGCCCCCTGAATGATTTTTTTCATTCAATAAAAATGAGTGTTTCAGGAAGGGTGTGATCAGGGACCTAGAGAATATACATCATGTTGGAACATTTTTGATCAGTTCCCTGATTCTATGTCCAACATGCCCAGTTCAGCTTTCAATCTTGTGAAAGTGGGTTCATCCAAAGGTTTAGTGAAGATATCAGCTAGCTGATACTCAGTGGGGATGAAATGTAGTTCAATTTCTCCATTAGAGATATGGTCCCTGATGAAGTGGTATCTGATATCAATGTGTTTGGTTCTTTGATGAAGTACTGGATTGTTTGAGATGGCTATGGCACTTGTATTATCACAAAAGATAGGTACCATCTTATACTGAATGCCATAGTCACTCAGTTGGCTCTTCATCCAAAGTACATTTGCACAGCATCCAGCAGCAGCCATATATTCAGCTTCAGCTGAGGACATGGCCACTGACTGTTGTTTCTTTGTACTCCAACACACAAGTTTACCACCAAGAAATTGGCAGGATCCTGAAGTACTTTTCCGATCCATGTTACATCCTGCATAGTCAGAGTCAGTGTACCCTTTGAGATCAAATCCTGAACATTTTGGGTAATACAAACCAAGGTTTGGAGTACCCTTCAGGTACCTGATGATTCTCTTGACAGCAGTGAGATGTGATTCTTTTGGGTCAGCCTGGTATCTTGCACACAGGCAGACTGAGAATTGGATATCAGGCCTTGAGGCAAGTAAGTACATCAGGGATCCAATCATTCCCCTATATTGGGTTTGATTCACTGATTTTCCAGTGAGATCAGGGCCAAGGTTGTTTGGAGGAACCATAGGAGTTTTTACTGAAGAGCAGTCAGTGAGCTCATACTTCTTCAGTAGGTTCCTGAGGTATTTCTCTTGGCAAATGGATATTCCTTTTTCAGTTTGTTTGATTTGTAGTCCAAGAAAGTATGTGAGTTCACCCATCATGCTCATTTCAAACTTTGTGGTCATAAGTTTTTCAAATTGTTTGCAAAGTTTGTAACTTGTTGAGCCAAAGATGATGTCATCAACATATACTTGGACAAGAATTACATCATCCTTTGTTCTGAAGATGAACAGTGTGTTGTCAATTCTTCCTCTGACAAACTTGTTTTGGATCAGGAAGGCTGAAAGAGTTTCATACCATGCCCTGGGTGCTTGTTTCAGTCCATAAAGGGCTTTGTTAAGCTTGTAGACATGGTTGGGGTATTCACTACTTTCGAAACCAGGAGGCTGTTGCACATAAACATCTTCTTTGATGTTACCATTCAGGAATGCACTTTTAACATCCATTTGGTAAACTTTAAAGTTCATGTAAGTTGCATAGGCAAGGAAGATCCTGATGGCTTCCATTCTTGCAACCGGTGCAAAGGTTTCCTCATAGTCTATACCTTCCTGTTGATTATATCCTTTGGCAACCAGTCTTGCTTTGTTTTTGATGACTGTGCCATTCTCATCAGTCTTGTTTTTAAAGACCCATTTCATACCAATGATTAAAACACCCTGGGGGCATTCAACAAGGGTCATGACATCATTTCTGTCAAATTGTTCCAATTCATCTCTCATGGCCTGAACCCAACTTTCATAAGTCAGGGCTTCTTTGACATTTTTAGGCTCAATTTCTGAGAGATAGTCAGCATAAAGACATATATTGGCAGTGGCAGCCTTGAGTTTGGCAGCCTTGCTTCTTGTGAGCATGCCTTCAGTGGGTTCACCAATGATGTTCACAAGCTCAATGATTTTGGATCTAGTCCAGCTATCCTGAGGTTTGGGATAGGAATTTGAGCTTGTAGGAGCCTGATTAGGTTCAGACTCAGGAACATGAGGTAACCCATCAATATGTACTTCAGTGACAACTGTAGGGACAATTTGTTCTGTGGGTTCCTGAACATTATGTTCAGTGGTGTCAGTCTCATTTGAGACAGGCTGAGTTTCTATGAACTCACTGATAGGAGGTTGGGGTAGGTTGTGAGGAATGATGTAATAGGAGACATCAGCATCAGCTTGGTATTGAGTTGAAGGATTGTTCTCAGGATGATACTCATCAGGAGGATATCTTGATGAGTCATCAATACCAATTTCTTCTACTGAGGAATTTGAGAACCTGATGGATTCAGTGCTTTCATCAACAGTAATGTGATAAGTTTCCTCAGTTTGCTGTCTCCTTGTGTTGAACACCCTGAAGGCTTTAGAGACCAAGGAATATCCTAGGAAGTATCCATCATCAGCTTTGGCATCAAATTTACCTAAGTGATCCTTGTGATTATGAATAAACACAGGACACCCAAATACATGAAAGTAACTGATGTCAGGAATCCTTCCTTTGAATATCTCATAAGGTGTCTTATTGTGCCTTTTCACAATGATTGACCTATTTTGAGTGTAGCAGGCTGTTTTAACTGCCTCAGTCCAAAAGTGTTTTGAGAGGACTGAGCCATTCAGCATAGTTCTTGCTGCCTCAATGAGTGTTCTATTTCTCCTTTCAGCTACTCCATTTTGTTCAGGAGTATAGGGAGAAGTGAAATTTTGAGAGATTCCTTTCTCATCACAAAACACTCAAGGTCTTGGTTTTTGAATTCAGTGCCATTGTCAGTCCTGATCTGTTTAACTTTGACATCATTTTGATTTTCAATGTTCCTGACAAATGACATGATGGTTTCAGCTGCCTGACTCTTTTTGGTCAGGAAGTAAACCCAAGTGTATCTTGAGTATTCATCCACAATGACCAGAGTATACTTCTCATGGTGTATGGACATTGGACTGACAGGTCCAAAAAGGTCCATATGAAGAAGATGCAGGCAGCTTTTGATGGAAAAGGTTTGTTAGGTTTTGAATGATGCCCTGTGGTGTTTTCCTTTTTCACAAGCAGAGCAAGGCTTATCCTTGGTATATACCAGGGATGGAAGGCCCAGAACTTTGTTCTGTTTGGCCAGGTTGTTGATGTTTTTGAAGTTGAGATGAGAGAGTCTCCTATGCCATAGCCAGTTGATTGTCTCACTTGCCTTTGAGAATAGGCAAGTCCCATTTTGAGTCAGGGATGACATGTCAAGGACATATACATCATCCCTTCTAGGTGCAATCAACACAACTTCCTTATTGGCATTAAAGATGGTCCCTCTCTTATCATCAAACTGAACTATGTATTTTGCATCACATAGTTGGGAAACACTTATCAGGTTGTACTTCAGACCATTCACATAAGCTATTCTTGTAAAAACTATACCATTGCAGTTTACTGAACCATAACCCTCAGTGGGAGCTGATGAGTTATCACCAAATACTACCTTGGGTCCTGGTTCTTCCACATATTTGTGCAGAAAATTTTTCACACCAGTCATACTTCTGGAGCATCCACTGTCTAGATGCCAGGTAGGATCCTTGATGTGTTTCTGCACAAACAGTAAACTGGGTTAGTTTTGCTTGTTGACCCACCTTCTGGTGGGTTTAGTCCTCAGGGACTTTTTGAACTCAATTAGTGAATCATGGTCTGAAGTTATGTGACCTGAGCTTCCACATGTTTTACATTTTGTGGATGTTGATGCATCAGGTGACTGAGAAGTGTTGGTTTGGTTTTTCCTTCTGGACTGAATCACTTTGTCATGCCCCCTGGTTTCATGGGAGGGATCTCCACAGATGTCACAGCATATTTTCATCAAACAATCATCAGGAAGATGATCATTGAAACCACAATGAGGACATGGTGAAAAAGGCTTAGCCTTCAGTCTTTGTTTGGAAGGTGTGGCGTACTGATAGCCTTGGGTTTTGTACTGACCCCTTGCCTTTAAAGAGGCAGTGTGGGGGATGTGATCACAAGTTCTGTGGTCCTCTTGTTTGCATATCATACAAAATAGGACTCTGTAGCATTTATCAGTGCTGTGATTTGGATAATTGCACAGTTCACATCTCCCTGAGGGTCTGGGTGTGGTTTTTGGTTTGGAGGATCCTGAGGATACTGAGGGCTTGGTAGATTTAGAGTCAGGGTTTTTCTCAGTAGACTCAATTTTCTCACTCAGCATCCTGACAAGTTCAGCAAGCTGATCAACCTTTGAATCAGTGCTTTCATGCTTCACTTCAGTAGTTACTGAAGGTTTTTGGTGTTCAGTGGGTGCAGGAGTAGGTCTTTTCAGAATAGTCCTTCCTAACCCTGACTTCTCTTTTGGAGAATGTGGTTGAAAGACTAATGGTGCAAGGTTAGAATTGGGTTCTGCTCCCTGAAGTTGTTTCAGTGGAGGGAGTGGTGAATCAGACTTAGACTCTGTGATGGACTCAGTAGGACTAAGTCCATCAGTGACTCCTAGCAGCTCCTTGATAGCCTGACTTTCAGGCTCCAGAATTCTTCCAGTGTTAAAATTAGGCAATTTACTATCAGGACTGTTTCTTTCAATCCAATCACTGGGTTTGGGAGCTAGTTCCTTGCTAGAGAGTATGTTGGTAAATAGAAAAGTTGTAGAATGACTACTTTCCCCTGAAACCTCAGTGAGTTGATCATCACCCAGACCAGCCTTGTTGGGGCTGGGTGAGAGACTCAGTGTTTCATAAAGTTTGGGGTTTTTCTGAGTCCACTTCCAAATAATTTCCTTTTCTTTCTTAAGTTCTTCCTGAAGAGCTTGATTTTGTTTTACAAGTTCAGAATTTTGAATTTGAAGTGTGACACTTTCAAGTTTGGCTTGTTTTAAGACAAGTAATTCATCTCTACACTGATTTAATTCAAAACTGAGTTTGTTAAATTTTGAAAACAGATTAAGTCTTTGCTCTTCAACATACTTAAGATCAACATTTATATAGTCTAAGTAAGATTTCCAATCATCATTATCATCCATAGAAAGTAAAAGATTTACCTTCCTCATTGTGATGTTGACCCATTCACCATCTCTTGCATGACTCTTCCCCACAGCAAGTTTGTTGTCTTCTGATAGAGCCATCAGGGCACTGACGTGAACTTCATCGTCATCAGAGGACACTTCAACCTCATCCCAGTCGTATGTTTCAGCAACAAGCCCTTTGTTCTTGGCTTGAGTAGGCTTAGGAGCCTGAGGAGGCTGAGAGACTGTTGAGGATGATTCAAGAAGGGCAAGTTTGGCTTTTGCCTTTCTATACTTTGCTTCAAAGTCAATTTGAGGGACTTTTTCAAATCTTTGACTAGACTGAAGCATTTTTGGTTGAAATTTGCTGGGGCCTGAAAATGAGTTATTTCCTGAAAACTTGAAGGATGGTTCTGAGGTTGTTTTTGAAAAACAATCTTTAGCAAAATGCCCCATTTTGCCACATTTAAAGCATTCAGTATTGTCATTTGCTTTTGAAGGAAATTTGTTTTTCTTAAAAAATCTTTTTGAATTAGCAAGGAGTGCTCTTTCATGAAATTCAATCTGAAGATCATTAAGATACTCCTCACTGGTTCTTTGGTCAACCTCATCATCAGAACCATCCTGAAAATCCTGCACAACACCTTTAGAATAGAAAGCAGTTGATATGGGTGTGATTGTCAAGGCCTTTTTGGTCTCCTGAGCTTTACCAGGGTATCTCCTGGTGATAAGATTGTCTTCATAGACAAACTTCCCATAGATGGCAGGGAGCTCAAGATTCTGAATGTGGTTTGCATTTCTCAATCCCTGAGAGAAGTTTAACCACTTCTCAGGGAGACTGTTGACAAAACCAACATTGATTTCATGTTTTGACAGTATAACACCATCATTGGTCAGCTCATTCAGGAGGGTCTTATACCGAGTATAAGTCTCAGAGAGACTTTCAGAATCCTTGGCCCTGAAGGTATTGAATTCAAGCTTCAGGTCCATGATTCTATTCTCTTTGGTATCAGAAGGCCCTTCATAGCTATGAACCAGGTCAGTCCATGTCTGCTGAGCAGTGGGACAGTTGATCACTGATTCCATTATATCATCAGGAAGGCATGATATAATGATGCTTTTCAGGCGCTGGTCTTGATTGACCACCCTCCTTTCATCTGGGGTCCACTGAGCTTCAGGTTTGATTAAACCTTGGGCAGTTGTTGGGACATATGGACCCTCATTAATCAGTTTGATATAATAAGGTTCCATCCCAGTTAAGTAGCAAAGCATTCGCTTTTTCCACTTGTTAAATTTTCCAGCTTCAAGTCGAGGGGCAGTTGCTGAATAACTTCCACCCTTTTTATCAACAAGCTGGGGAACATCTATGTCAGTCATAGTGGGATTTTGATTTTAAAAACTTGAGCACTCTTTAGGTTTTGAAAACGTGTAATAGTTTTATAAATCAGAGGCTCTGATACCACTTGTTGGTCCCTTTTACTTGGTTAACCGTAACTAAGAAGTTAAAGTAACCAAGTCTTATGACATTGAACACGGATGTAGCAAATGATTAACAATAAAGAAATATAAACAAAAGAGATAATATTTTCCAACGTTTAATTCTTTATTAGAAGTTAATCAAAAGAATCGTACCCAAGTGTTTGCGGAATAACACTTGGGGTTGAATTGACAAGTGTGGTATGGACTCCTCACTAAACTCAACTAAGTTGAGTGACAACTTAAATTACCCACTGAGCTATCTCAGGGGCTTGTGTTGTTCTTTGGAGGAGTAAAAGTGGTTTGTGAATGCTTTGCATTAATTGCACAAACTTGTCCACTTTTACTCCTCACATTTGCTTCCTATTTATACACAAGTATAGAACAACTAAATATACATTGGACCTAAAGCTTCCTTAACAATATCTTGAAAGATATTATTCTTCTGGCAAAGGAACCTTCATTGAGTTAGATCCAAAAGGCACTTTCTGATGATAGACTGGTTTTAACCATTTGGGGAAAGTCTGACATTAAAGTGATAAAGCACTTTAATAAAGCAGCTCAGACTTTCCTGCCCAGTCCCGCCAAAACTTCAGTCTTCATGTCATCAGTCTTCAGTACGTTTAAGTTGCTGAGGAGTCATTGGGGTTCAGTGAGTTATTGTCATCCTCACTGAACCCATCACCTTCTTCTTGGCTTAGATCACACTTCACTGAGTTCCGCCTCACTGAATGGAGAACCTTTCTTCTTAGGCTCGGTCTTAGCTCCCTGAAGGTGACTCACTGAGTTACTGTTCACTCAGTGACTTGTTTGCACTTAGGGGATTTTACGTTCAAATCCTTGTTAGAAGACTTGGGGAATTCAGTGACCCAACACAATCTTCATCGGACTTTCAGTCAAGATGTTTGGATAAACATTGAAGTACGTGAAAGTTCCACACCGATGAGATATACACCCAGCTGCTAATAGTAGAAACTATAAGCGGTGATGCCGGGGTCAAAGATGGTGTCCTCACTCCCGAAGGAGTGAAGAAGAGAGGAAGTCACCAGGTAGGTGAGAAATGGAAGAAAGATATTGATAACAATTATGAAATAATCGTCATCATTATCAAATTTGTCATTTAAAAACATCATGGGAGGGTGGGTTGGGATTTTGTCATCAATGAGCAAACTCTCATGAGAGAGTATGTCTTCCCCCGAGTCATGATCTTCCTCAAGATCAAAATAGAAGCGATCATACTCCGTAGGAGGTATGATGGGAGTGAGTTCACCGGAGAACTCCTCAAAGAGAAACGAATCATACTTGGGAAGAGAGATATAAGCATGAGAAGTGGTACTGCCACTACTCGTCTCTTCTGTACGATCGATATTAAAGCAGCAGGCTTCATAAGCCGAAAGAGAAAGATCGGAATGAGAAGTGGGATTGCCACTTAATGATTCGATCTTAGCAACGAGAAGATTGATATTTAATAATTTTTCATGAAGTGCATCGTCTGTGATTTGAAGAATATCAGTGTTAATCTCTCTATTTTAAAAATAATCGATGTCTCCACAAGTTAAAGAATCGTCATTACACGAAGTACAATCATCTTCAGAGTCGGAGAACATCTCAATATGATCATCTGAAATGTCAAGAGGAGGTAAATCACACTCCTCAGCCGTATCAAAAGTATGTTTTTCAAAATTGGGTAAAGAATCCTTGAGCTCGGGCTCTGGGGGATCTAACGGCTTATCATAAACATCCATTGGGGGGAAAGGAAAGAGATGGTTCATCAGATATCATCTTTTCAAGTAAAGGGATGTCTCCCCCCACACTACATTCTTCATTCTTTGATGAGATTGGATCATTCTTGAAGAAAATCTCGAGCTCTTCCTTGGTGATATTACTTCCCTCAATTGGATTGAGAGAAGGGGAAGAGTCGGAAATGATTGGTTCAGAAGATAGAGTGGGATTGCCACTCGGAGATTGAACGATATCGTCTTCAAAAGGTTCATCCTCGTCACTCTCATCGGAGTCTGAAAAGTAACTAGTGTTAGGATGTCCCAGTCCTTGTTGGCAATATTGGTTTATATAACTTTTGTGATTGCCAAGGACCTCAATTTGTGCAATCTCAGCGGGAATGTAATCGGAATAATGAGCACTCAAATCAGTGGTAGAGTGATAATGAACTTCAGTATCCCACTGATAGTGATGATTTGTCATATTCTCGATTAAATCATAAGCTTCTTGCGGAGTTTTCCGCATGAGATTACCACCGGCAGCCAACATGATTTTGTCTCGATCAATCGAAGTTATACCATGATAAAAGGTTAGGATTTGTTCAAGAAGCAAAATTTTGTGATCAGGACATTTCCGTAACAATGATTTGAATCTTTCCTAAGCTTCAAATATGGATTCCATGTGCAATTGCTGGAAATTCTGAATGTCTTTCCTAAGCTGCACCGTTTTAGAACATGGAAAGTATTTTGAAAGAAAATTGAAGAACATCTCTTCCCAAGTATGAATTGAGTGGGTTTTAAGAGCATAAAACCAAGATTCATAGTTTTGGGATAAAGAGAATGGAAATAGATTCAAACGAATTCTATCTTGAGAAACTCCATTTTGTTTCATGGATTGAGTGATAGATATGAACTTGTTTAGGTGCTCATTTGCATCCTTATCTCGAAATCCGTGAAATTGGCAATTTTGCCGGATCAGTCGAACCATGTGATTTTTCAATCTGAAATTGGTTCTTGGAACTGATGTTGGAGTGATCGGTCCTTCTCTACCATCAAGTGTTGGACGATAGAGATCCTCCATGGTCCGAAGATCATGGAGATGATGTGTTGAAGAATCGATCATTGTGGAGATCAAATAATGAGATGGTGAAAAGATAAGAATTAAACATTTTAGAAGTATAAGAAGTTAGAATCAAACGGATAGAGGGTAATGGAAAGAATATAAAAGGTATGAGGGTAAAGGTGAATATTTATGGATTTTTGAAAAATTTTTTATAAAAACAAAGAATGAAAATATTTTTGGGTTTTTGTGTTCGTTGAAAACTAATTTTAAAATGTTTTCGGGAACCGTTTTGTTTTTATATGATAATATACACAAGGATGGTAAATTTACAAAGAAGTGTATTCCAAAATCACTAATCTGCAAAACCGTTTTAGAATACGCGCACAACCTCCCTGGCAGCGGCGCCAAATTTTGATTGACTCCAAACATTCAAACTAAATTGACCAAGTAAATGGTCAACAAAGTCAAGCAGCTGAGAGTCAATGCTCCGTGGAATACAGGGTTTCCCCGGGTCGTTATGTCCCGACGAGGTGTGATGGTAATAAAACGGGTTTGTGATCGGGTGATTCTGAACAGGAAAGAGGTAATAGGGGTTGTGAATGATTATACTACTGATTTATATAAGGAAATAACTTAAATAAGCTATGTTAACAAGACCGTAAAATTAGAAAAACGATAAACGTTCAAAACTCATAAACGCGTACGTCTGATTTAATTCCACGTAGACGTACGAAATAAAACGCGAGTTTTGATGAAATAAAATACTTAAGAATATGAAAATTACATTTTTATAATCCTAATAATAAAAGAAAATTTTTGGAAAATTGAAATTAATTTTTACACTATTTATATAATAATTATTAATTAATTACTAATTATTATATATTTAAACTAATTTAAATTACACTAAAATACAAATAATTATGAATTAAACTTAGAAAAATAAAATTTAAACTTGGAAAAATCTAAAATAATATAAAACTAATTTTAAAACAGAAAATATATTTTTAAGACTCTTTATCTATTTATTATTAATTAATTACTATTTATTAATTACTTAAAACTAATTTAAATTATAATAAATAATAAATAAACAAAGAAAAATCTGAAACTTTTTATATAAATATTATGTAAGTGCAGAAAGCTAGGAAAATTATAAAAAGTACTAAGTGCTTAATTAAAAAGTTGAGAAATAACCTAAAAAGCTAAAGCTTCTTAAATAGAAGCTACCACTAAATTTAAAATGGGTTTTTTATGGATTTTCTTTTTGAGAGCTCTTTAAATACACAAACCAACAAACTTTAAAAAAGGAACTTTGCTTGAAGCTTAAAAATAAGTACTTGACAAGCTCAAGTGCTCAACAGTTGGCTTATGTAACTTATTAGGATTTGTGAAACTTTGAAAAGCCAACCACAAGCTACCACAGAGGTGAATAAGCCAAAACAGATAATGAGAAACTTAAATTAAGCTAAGTGGAACAGAAAAGCACAAGAAAATAAGCCAAAATAAGCAATAAGCAAAACCAAGTACACCATAGACCACTTAGGCCAAAATGGCCAACTTCTAGGCTTTGTGGGGCCCACAGGTAAGTTAGGAAGTCCAATCTAAGGGCTTATCTAAAAAGCCAGCTTATTGAGGTATCCAAAAAGCTAGGGGTCATGCCTTGGGTCCCACTAATGAGGATAGGAGAGACCTTGGAAGTTGGGGTGTTAAAACAGATAAGCTGGTGCAGGGGAGAAGCTTCCCCTGCAGGCCACTTTAAGCCCTCACATAAGCCAGAACAAAATTCCTAAAAATAAGCAAACTAGGTGATTCTAAAGTTAAGCTGGTAAATAATAATCCCTAAAAAGATGAAGGCCTAATACTAAACACAAAATTCACTAAAAATCCTACAATTTTTGCATTTCTGCACAAAAGTAAAAATGTTGACTTTGGAGATGAACTAATGATTTGACTTTGGTGAAGTTCTAATGGATCCTACTTACTAAATAAGTTGTTACAAGTTATTATTGAATTGAATTAAGCTACATGACTAACTTATGTGGTGATATGATGAGATTTGGGGTCCTAACATCTAACAGTGAACAGACAAAGGGGATCCAGTGATCATTTTGACTTTCTTGTAAAGTGACCTCAAGTTTTATGGTCAATTTACACTACATGGACCTAATAGAGGCTGTTTAAACCATATACTACCCCTAAACCTGATTGGAACCAACACTGGTAGCTTAAACCAAACACCCCTTTAAAAAGCTAAAAATGAGATTTTCAATACATAAAACTGATTTAGACCATGAAATCTCAAACTAAGCCACCAACTAACTGAGATATGATGATTCAAGCATAAAGGCACAGGGTCAAACAACAATCTCACACCTAACCATGTTATGCAAATTGGACAGTGAACATACAAGGTGAGCAGACTTGGAATTTAATGAACAAATGATGACAACTAACCAACAACCTGTCATGACTATATCAAACAATCACAGAAACATCAAACAAGCATAAGTTTAAGTATTTCTACAGTAAACCTCCAAGAACTTGGAAAATGACTTACAAATGATTCAAATGGGCAAGAAAATGAACCAAGGACCCTGAGCCTAACCTACTACCTCCCCTAAGGTACTAAACCCAAGAACAACCAAGATTCCAACCTGTTTCCCTTTCTTCTTTCTTTCCCAAACTGATTTTTGATTTTCTTTTCTACTTTTCTTGAATTTTTGGAATTTTTGAGTTACGTAGCTAAAATTATTTAAATGTTTTGAATACCTTACAAAGCTTCTAAATGAGCTAATGTGAGCTCAGTAGAGCAACAAACAACAATTTTGAACAATCTTAAGAGCTAATATGGAAACTTGAAATTTCAAACTGATATGAACTGAAACCTTAACTTGA
This sequence comes from Artemisia argyi, assembly GCA_030686995.1. NCBI lineage: Eukaryota > Viridiplantae > Streptophyta > Magnoliopsida > Asterales > Asteraceae > Artemisia > Artemisia argyi. The sequence continues at coordinate 141,408,494 of CM060690.1, forward strand.
AACTGAAATTCTTGCTTGAATTAAGTTTTTATTATACTGAAACTTAGAGTACAAACTTTTTAAACTAAAAATTACATAAGAGGATGAAAAATTAACACTAATGATATCTAAAACTAACCTACTCTACTGCTACTCTAATTACCCCTCTTTCTTCCATTCTCTTGACTTTTATAGAACCTGGGGTAACTCTCTTTCTTTCCCACCTTCAATTATGGCCGTTGGATGAGCCAAATCAATCTTAGCCCTCTGATTTCTTTTTGGCGAGAAAGGCAATTGGGAGGGTTTTAGTGGTTTAGGTGAGGTCATTTAATAAGGAGGGTTGGTTTGGGTTGGTGAGGATATTAATGAAGGTTAGTGGTGTTGGTGAAAAGGTGAGAGAGGAGGGGGGAGACAGGATAGCAGGAAAACGGGGGAAGAAGGAGGTGTGAATAGTGGTCAAGGTGTTGGTTTGACTTGGGGTTGACCGTGGGTAATATTAAACGGGGTGGAAGGGGTTTTGGGCTTAGCTTGGTGGTGGGCTGGAGTATTTCATGGATCAGGTTGTGTTTGGGTTTGGATTTTGGTATTTTGAGTAATAATAAATAAAGGGTCCATTTTGGATATTAGTAAAACATAACAAGGACCAAACTTGTAATTATTCTGAAAATGAGGGACTGAAATTGTAATATCCCTAAAGTGCTCACAAGGACCAATGTTGCCAAACTCCAATAATACAAGGACCATAAATAAAATTTTCCATTTTAAAACACCCAAGGACCATTTTTGTCAATTTCAAAAGTTGAGGGACCTTTTCTGCCATTTGCCCAAAAATTCATTTAAGGACCAATTTTGACAACTTAGAATATTTCAGGGACCTTGAATGATAAAACTCCACATTTTTTAATTCCAGGGACTATTTTTGACATTTTTGAAAGTTGGGGGACTGAAATTGCCAATTATGCAAACTTTATTCGTTTTTCATCTGTTTTTGCTCATTTTGCATCTGAAACATATAAAACACAATATTTGGGTTATTTTCAGTATTTTGATGCATTATTGAGTGTTTTTAAATGTTTTGCAGCTCAGATTTGACCAAAAATGATGAGTGTTTGAGCACTCATCAAAGGTCCTGCATGTGTATAATTCATTAAGTAGTTTTGTTTATTATATTAGTAAGCTTTAATCCATCAGGATTGATGGGCTTGTGGCAACCATACTGTTCCCCTTAAAATTGCTTTCCCATCGGTTAAAGTTTATATGATTGATGTTTTTGGTGAATTATATTTGTGCATTGATAGCCTTTCTAATATATATATGTATATATATATATATATATATATATATATATATATATATATATATATATATATATATATATATATATATATATATTTGTGCATTGATAACCTCTGTGATTAGTTGAGTCATCTGGGCTACCATACCTGTTCCTCGCTTGCTTATCTAGTGTCTTGAAAGTAGGATAAACATAAGTAATCATTAAGGGTTTACTCGCCGATATATAGGATCCAACGAGACAGATTAGATTACGATACTCATCTTATAAAACTAGCAATATAACATGTGACAAGCTACTTAATTATAAGGACATGTCTTCTTACGTGTTTCTATTATTTATCTGTGTACGTGATTGCTATTTGCTGATTCGTTCTCATTAGTTTTACTTTTATTAATTACTAAATCTGTGTTAGTCTCTCAGGCTAAACCCCCATTTTATTAGATTAGGATTGTAAAACTAACTTAGATATTAAAATACTGATTAAATCAACTAGATATTACGTTCCATTCTTAGTGTTCGACACTCTACTTACCACTATATGCATGTTGATCGGGTACACTGCTCGTTAAGTGTGTGTGTTAGTAATAAGCCGGCTAAATATAAATTTAAAACTTGATTAGGTAAAAACGTTCAATACTACACTAACACATAGCACGCATCAGGCAATGTACCTGACGGATGTAGTATAGTGAAGTGGCAAGTACCGGGGGATTGATCATTCTCCACAGGGAATAGTGTTCGCTAGGATTGAAATTAATCTAACTAGGTCTAGAGGTGAGGGATGATTCTTTTTGTATTTTTATATTTTATGAAAGCAAGTAAAAATATCTCGGTTTTTGGAAGAGTGGCAGAATTAGTTGCTAATCAACTAATCCAATTAACTAGTAATGCAATAAAAATAAAAATGTCAAGAAAATAAAATGAGAAGACTTATATATGGAGAAAACGTGTTTACTTAGACTTCATTACTCTCTAGTTATCTTTTATTGATTGATAAGCTTGTTACAATTGCGTGGGTGATGGGTTGCATTCCTTAATACCAATCGTGGGGCCGTGTACGATCTTCCCCAACTCTATAAGCTTGTAACTCTTCCTATGGCGACACGTTAAGTATCCTAACCATGACCTCCTTAATAGTCACTTATGCATTAAATACAACCATTAAAATCGTAGTACACCTCGGATTCATATTTCTTAAGACGTTCAAGCATGTTACCATATAGGAGATTAGCCAGTTTTCTTAAGCCTAACATCGATTATCATTTACCCAACAACAACTAATAGCAAACCATCAATCAATAATCAATAACTAGGTTTCATTATATCTAAGCAAACACAAATAAACCTAGCCTATCATGTTAAAAGAAAGACATGCGTAAGATATAATCAAACAACACATATTGAATGATTGATGGATTACTTATCTTTAATTGAACATGGAAGAAACAAGGGTATGAAACCATTAAAAAGTTCTGAAATTCGTACTAGGATTTGTGTGTGTGTTCCACCAAAAAGTTCCTCCCTTAATGAATGAAAAATCAAAAACTATATATAGATTTACATGGGTGATGGTGTCACCTTTTGATGGTTGACGCCATCATCTCGCTGCGGCTAGGGTTTCTTGTCACCCAATCCAACTTCATGATGTCGTCTCTGTTTATTACTTCTGGGCCGTCACGCTTTAGTGTGATACGTGACAGCCTACTCTTGGTAGAACGTGACGCCATCACGTGTTAAGTCTTGATTTCTCTTCTGGCGCATCAAGTGTAAATGTAATGTCCACCTCTTGTCACATATGCTGACGCCGTCCCCTTGAACTTCCTGACGCCGTCAAGTGCAAATTCCAACATGGATTCTTGACTTTGTCGTTTTCTTCACTTTTTGCTTCAAAAATGTCCAAACTGTTTCCTAAAATGACAAAAGGAACGATTTAGGGCAATAATTGATCACATTATCACGACTTAGGGCTTAAATGACCCCTTAAAAGCGTAACAAATTTCTCCTTATCAAATACCCTTACACTTGGGATTTACTTGTCGTCAAGCAAATGAGCTTTTATTCTAATCAAAATACAAGCTAGGGGTCATTTAACATTAATATAAAAGTAATCACAATAAATGATTGTTCTACCTTAATCAAAATAAGCACGGAGATTATACACTAGCACCTCACAAATTGTGTTTCGATACTCTCATCTCTCGGGTGTTATAAACCTAATTATAACTAATAAAAATGAAAAAATATCACTCACTACCTGCTATAGCAAATAGATTACCATAGGCTTGGGAAAGGATCAAAAACCTCCATCACTTGGCGTAAGCACCTAGGAAAACAATCAAAGATGTCTTTTTAAAGGGTTATAACGTTAGGTGTAGGGATATAGAAAACACGGCTTGTTGGATAAAGGGATATTTTATTGGTGGCAAGTCAACTATCTTAGTTAATTACATGTACAATGCGGCATTGCTAAGCCAAGACTCGACTCAACTTAGGCTAATCATAAACTAACAAAAACATAAAATAAACAAAAAAGGAAATAGGATGGTAGTCCATTTTTTTTTTTTTTTTTTTTTTTCTTTTGCATACGTTGTTGCCCTACCATCCAAAATAATACATTAAGGGGGCTCGGTTCTCCCCTTACACTTGAACTTTTACATACTTTACATGTAACTAATCTAATGACTCGAATTAAGATAATCAAAACACTTGGAGTACTTTAAAATATTTGCGCACATATGGGGGTAATAATTGACATTCTTCCCCGTTACTCCATCACAATAGTACTTTACCCATGACTCCCAATCATCCCAAAACAATATGTACAAGATATAACTCGACTTAGCAACCATGTAAGCAATTAGACAATTAACAAAGGGTTAAAACAAATGTTGTAACAATAATGCACTAAAGATGAGTGCATACAAGGAAGGCTAAGGCGATTTGGGTGTACATTTGGGGGTGGATTGTAAACAAATTTTTCTTTTAAGTAAAATGCTTAAAGTTAGAAACAAAAAAGATAGGTTCTGAGGGGTGCACTAGGGGTATCGTGTACTAAAAATGAGTATTTCGCAAAGGTGTGTGAAAATTACTTGACCAATGAAGTTAATGTAATTATATAAATAAACATGCTTAAAGCAGCGCCAAAAGCTTGATTATCCATGTACATCTTCTAATCCAATATAACATGTTAATTAGCTGAGAAAACAAACAAGAAAACCTAGCGTAAAATCAGCGGTAAATCTACATAAAATTAAAACCTAAAAAGCAAGTAAAGATATAATGCTTGTGGAATAAATGTTTGCAGATTCCTTGAGTTTATAAAATACAGATTTTATGAAACTTTACAATTCCGGCAGAAAAATAAAACTGCAAAATTTCCAAAAAGTTACACCTGACGTCGTCAGGTGATGCTTGACGCCGTTAGAATTGATCTGACAGAATTCTTTTATTCTGTTTTCGAAAAATTTCTAGAAAAACCTATGTTCTAATTCCTGGAATTCTAAAAAACAATCATTATGACTCGATGCAAGCATTTAACTCAAACAAATACTAATATGTATGTTTATATCTCGTTGTTATCGTTCATGTTCAATCCGTTCATAAAAACAAATTTAGATTTCCCTACTTATCTTTTGAAAAATACCTTTATATGTAATCAAGACGAAGTTAAAAACAAAATAAAGCATTTTCACAAAATGTTTTTGATACATGAACAATAAGCAATAAAAACAAAACAAACATACGGAAGCAAATAAAATCAAACAAACAAACAAACAAACAAACAAACAAACAAATAAAGCTTGGGTTGCCTCCCAAGAAGCGCTTTTCTTTATTAACGAGTCTTGTAGCTAGACTCAAAGTCACGCCCTATTACGTGACTCCATCGTTAGTCACGTTCTCTAGGCCATCCTAAAGTTTGGTTTTGTATTCCGGACCTAGTTACAAGCATTCTTTGTAGAAACCAAGTATTTTCTTCATTACGTGGTCTACTCCTCGATGTCTATCCTCATCATTCCTATAGTAGACCGCTTGCTTGTGCTCCTTTTCAAGGTCCGATAGAAGTCGGTATTGCTCTATCTTATAAGGCATTTGGTAGGCTATCTCATCGGTCTCCTCTTTGAACCTAACTATCCCTAGAGATGGGTCATAATTCATTTTAGAGACTTCAACAAAATGGCTTTCCGAATACTACTTGAGCTAAGTAATTATCTATTACCGGACAAATATCTTCTACAATCGCGAAATCGGTAACATATGTGAAGTTCCCTACTAAAACATGCAATCCTTTAACTCTTCCCACAAAGTTACTCATCCTACCTATGTTAGGGAATATCCTAGGTCCAAGTTGCTTTTTCATTATCCAATTGTAATGGATCCTAGTCATAAAGTTTATGGAAGATTTAAGATCGATGTAAGCTTTCCATACACTCACATGCCCAATGTTGCATGGTATGTTAATATTGGATGGATTACCCGCTTTGATTATTGGTGATCCTAGGAAGTATGGTGTCTCGGGGTCATTGAATAAATCCCTATGGTATGCACGTTCTTCCGTAGTTGGCAACCTATCAAAGTAGTCTTCTACATCCTCTACTTCTTTCTCCTTATCCTCCTCAACTTCCTTAACTTCATTCTTAGGTTCATTTTCAATCTCAGTCCTATCCATATCATTCTCTTCCCTATCCTTATCGATTGGCTTGATAGTGACAACATTGACAAAGTGGACATGTTTGGATGTTGAGGGGTCCTTGGTTTGGGTTCCGCTACTTATGTTCCTCATGTCCTTATTTGGCGGTGTCAACACTTGGTTGTTGAGAGCCTTCAACATATTGTCAATTTTATTGGTCATCTCCGTTTGTTGTTAGATGAATTCGGCTTCAAACTTAGCTATGCGGACTTCTTGAGATGTCATAAAATTGGACATCAATCCTTCAAAATTGTTGGTACTACCATAGTTGTTGGAAGGATTGTTGTTGAAAGTACGGTTCGAGGATGAACCGTTTGATTGGAAACGATTAGGTGGATTGGAAGAATTGTTTTGAGGAGTGCTTTGATTTTGTTTCCATCTAAAGTTTGGGTGATTTTTCCTAGAGGGGTTGTATGATAACCATAAGGGTTTGGCTCGGTTTTGAAAGTGTACCACTTGTCTCCCGCTTCATTGGTACGCGAGGATGCGTAGTCCGCAAAAGCTTGTTCGGGGAGTTCCATGCAATTACGAGTGTCATAGGGACCACTACGATATTCACATGAAGAAGTGATTTTGTTCACTTGGCTTGAAGGTTTAGGAGCTTCGTAGGATTTCATGAGAAACTTGATTTGGTCTTCAAGTTCCATGATCCTACGGTCGGAAGTGCTTGAGTTATTTGAAGGCAAAGATATTGCCTTGACCGTTTTGTTCAAATCACGGGGATCATTTCAGCTTTCGTTGTCATAGAGAGCAAGATCTTCTATGAATTCCCATGATTCTTCCGCACTTCGATCATGTAGCTTACCACCGGCCGCTTGGTCAATGGTTCGCCTTGTGGGGAGATTGATATGGTCATAGAAAATTTGGACTTGGAGCCAAAGATCTATGCCGTGATGAAGGATTTTTTGAAGTAAATCCTTGAAATGAGTCCATACTTCGTAAAGATTTTCGTCTTGACGTTGTTGGAACATCAGGATGTCATTCCTTAACTTGTTGGTTCTTCCCGGTGGGAAAAATTGAGCAAGGAAACGAGAGGTAACGTATACACCTCCTTTCCTAATTCCTCTACCTATGACTTTCTCATCCTTAATTATTTTACTATCTTTATGGGTAAAGGTAACCCAACACTTATTATCACATATTTGACCTATACTAAGCAAGTTATATGTTAGATTATCTACATGTTCAACATTTTCAATAGTTAGAGAGTCTTGAGAGATCATACCTTTGCCTATGATTTTTCCACGACGAACGCTACCAAAAACAACGTTACCTCCATTATACGCCTTGTATGTAGAAAATAGATTGCGATTCCCCGTCATATGTCTTGAGCATCCACTATCCTTTATCCATTCATCATGCTCCAAATCTATTCCTAGGCATATCGCATCAGATGCTTAAGCTACGAAACATTTGTGCTTAGCTGTTTCGTCTTCGTCACTAAATCTTCTCCTTCGGGTTGTTTTTCTTTTATCTTGTGCTCTTTGTCGCTTTTTAAGAAGATACTTGAATTCTTTAACGACCTTTGCATATTCTTCGTCTTCACTTTCAGAACTAGAATCGTCATCATCACTAAGTTCCTTCTCAATCGTTGTCTTTATACAACCTTCTTGTTTACACTTGACGTGACTCATGGAATTTCGACATCATTACCTTCACACAAAAGATTTGAACTAGTAGCACTTGTACTCATTTCAAGTAAATATTTATCAACTATACTTTCATTTCCTACTATTTTGTATGCAAGATTTTCTTTGACTTGACAATTCTCTTGATGAAATTTTAAAAGGCTTTTCCACATATCATTCACCGTTTGACAAAAAAAATATTCTTTCGTATTCGATTCTTGGTAAAGCTTTGTATATAATTATTTTAGCCTTATTATTTTTATCTAGCATTCTTTTGAAACAATTATCTTGTTCTTCAAAAATAGTTTTTATTGGTTGAAAATCACCAATTGAAATGACATGCCAAAGATCATAATCTATTGACTTTACATAACTTTCGAATCGATTTTTCCATGCAAGAAAACTTATATTTTTAAGATATGGTGGTTTAAATGTCATGTTCCCTTCTAAATATTTTTCCGATTCTATAGATCGATTTCAATTTTTAAAATACAATTTATTTTAAAAATCTTGTTTGACGTGGCTCTGATGCCAATTGTGAAAAACTAGAAGGGGGTTGAATAGTTTTACGTCGTTTTAATTTTACAAAGACTTTGTTTTTAAAACTTCGATTCTAGTTTTATGTGAGATCAATACTTGGAAACTTATAAATACTAATATCCACAAAAGTAAATAATGACAATATAGATAAGTAAGTAAAGAGATAGAGATGGAAAGATCGCACCGCGAGACAAAGGATTTATAGTGGTTCGGCTACAAAGCTCCTCTTCGCCCTACTCCACTCCCCGAGCACCTAACTCAAGAGTTTTCTTCACTATGTCAATAAGCTCCCTTATGGCAGAGAAACCTTACACACCTTTGCTTACACCGTTTAACAACGCCAAGCAAAATGGTGAGTTCTAATTGTAGCTAGAACCAATCTCACAACTCTTCAAAACTTCTCACGACTTCTACACAACTTGTACACACCACTACTACTTCACGCCTTCACACTACTTCCCTACTTCTTCTTCATAACACTATTTCATAACACATTTGTTTATTCATACCTTAAGTGATTTAGTTGGATAAAATGATATTTGTAACTAAATACTTGTTTACGTAATAATTTTACGTCTAATGTTTTTACATTTTGTGAGCGTCAAAACGTAAGGATATTGAAAAATATAAATAACATTTTTATACATTATTTATATCAACAGATGTCATGTCACATCTCATTCTTATATCCTCCATAGGATGACCTCCACATGGTTCATCTAGAGCCTCCGGATCACATCCACGGATCACACATAACCTAAAAGCATCTCTATAAATATGCATGCATTTCATGAGAGGAACCAAGTGATCTTCTCTATTTATACACACACTAAACCCTAGTTGTATGTGAGCGTTATCCCGACTTTAAATAAATACTCTTATTTCAGGGTTCTTACCACTCAAAGGAAATTGAACATAAGATTAGCCTCATCTCACACTACAAACTTATACTAATTTTTGCTTTACGTACCACATTTAAACAATACCCATATTTATGGGCCTACATAACTCAAAGGAAAATTGAAACTAAAATCCTAAAGAAACAACCACTAATTCTACTTATTAGCAATTATTGTTAAAAAAATTAAAAAAAAAAATGAATAAAAAAAGGAACTAGACCAAATAATCCTTTAAGATAAACCTGTTAGTTGATATGTTTCGGCTCATTGTGTTTAGGCTTTAGCCCGTTTATGTTCTTCTGGATCATTCTAATTCTGATGTATCTTATGTATTGTGATCACTTTATTGAATAATATAAGAAAATTACCAATCTAACATGGTATCAAAAAAATTATGCTATGGAGTTGCTTAAGCAAGCACATATGCTTAACTGCAATTCTACTCGGTATCCTGCTGACACTAAGTCCAAGCTTGGTCCTGAGGGGACTCCCATTTCTGATCCTACTTTATGTCGAAGTCTTGTAGGTGGCTTACAGTATCATACATTTACTCCTCCTGAGTTGTCTTATGTTGTGCAACATATTTATCTATATATGTATGACCCTTGGGAGCCTCACTTAGCTGCTCTCAAAAGGATTCTTTGTTATATTCAGGTTACTTTGGAGTTTGGTTTACAGTTATATGCACCATCAGGATCTTCTCTTGTGGCTAACTCTGACGCTGATTGGGCTAGTTTCCATGCTACTCGTAGATCTACATAAGGGTATTGCGTATTTTAGGGCAACAATCTCTTATCATGGCCTTCTAAGCGACAACACACTCTTTCATGTTCTAGTGTTGAAGCTGAATATCAGGGCGTTGCTAAAGTAGTTGCTGAGACAGCATGGCTACGCAATCTTCTTCAGGAACTACACACACCACTACTGACTGTTACTCTTGTGCATTGTGATAAATGTCAGTGCTGTTTATTTATCTGCTAATCCGATGCAGCATCAACAAACCAGACACATTGATTGCCATTCATTATGTTTGTGATATGGTTGCTACGGGTCACGTATGTGTTCTTCGTGTTCCATCTCGTCACCAGTATGCGGATATCTTCATCAAAGGTCTTCCTTCGGCCTTATTTGAAGAATTTAGCACCAATTTGAGTGTTTTGTTGCCTACTGCTCAAACTATGAGGGAGTATTAGTTGATATGTTTCGGCTCATTGTGTTTAGGCTTTAGCCCGTTTATGTTCTTCTCGATCATTCTAATGTATCTTATATATTGTGATTACTTTATTGAATAATACAAGGAAATTACCAATCTAACAAGACCTAAATTTTGACTCAGCTTCAACACTCCCCCTTGATTCAAATGGCAAACTTCCGGCCGTGCTTTGGAGAACTTGCATGTGTTTTACGTGAGGAAGCGCCTTTTGTGAAAATTTTTACAAGCTTCTAAAATAATGATGTATAGAATTTCAAATATTATCCTTATTTAGTTCATGTCTATCGTTCATGTATTTTTGTAAGTGATCCTAGCTCCTACATTGGCCTTATTTATTCTACGCCTTCTTCGTTTGTTTAGAGTTGTATTATTCTCATTCTATTGTAATCTGTATGATTATCAAATCATCTAATAAAGAATAGAAATTCTTTAAGATAAGGTGTATGTACGAGTATTATTGACTTCATAAACATCTATATTAAATAATAGTCAAACAGAACTCATTGTACGAAGTAGTATATATACCTTAACAATCAACACGCACCCTACTACGGTCCTACTTATAGACTATATAACCAAAATTCACCATTTTTACATATTTATCAAGAAGGCTAATGGAGGTTCCTTTTATATACATCACCCTCATAATCCTCCTAGCATCATATATCATCACATCTTACCTTAGTCGCAAATCCTCCAACCTCCCGCCTACCGTCTTCCCATCCATCCCGATCATCGGCCACCTTTACCTTCTCAAACCCCCAGTTTACCGAACTCTTGCCAAAATCTCCTCTAAATATGGCCCTGTCGTCTTCCTCCGCTTTGGCTCTCGTCGTGTCCTCTTGATCTCCTCTCCTTCCGCATCCGAAGAGTGTTTTACTAAGAACGACATCATATTTGCTAACCGTCCTCGTACGCTATTTGGCAAGATCATTGGGAATAACCACTCTAGTCTTGTATCCTCATCTTATGGAGAAAACTGGCGCAACCTTCGTAAGATTGCATCAATTGAGATTTTATCTATTCATCGTTTGAACGAGTTTCATGATATACGAGTTGATGAAGGCAAACTTCTTGTACGTAAACTGGTGTCATGTTGTTCGTCTAGCGTTAATGTGAAGTCAGTTTTGTATGAGTTGACGTTGAATGTTATGATGAGGATGATATCCGGGAAGAGGTATTTTGGAGGTGATATTTCGGAGGTCATTGAGGAAGAAGGAAAACGGTTTAGGAAGATACTAGACGACTCGTTTTTGTTTGCGGGTGCTGCTAATGTTGGCGATTACTTGCCGATTTTGAGGTGGTTGGGAGTGAATGGATTGGAGAAGAAGTTAGTTGAGTTGGCTAGAAGGAGGAAAGTTTTCTTTCAAGGATTGATTGAGCAACTTAGGAAATCGAAAGGGACAAACCAGAAGAAGACCATGATTGAAGTGTTGTTATCGCTACAAGAATCAGATCCTGATTACTACACGGATGACATGATTCAAAACTTCGTCCTGGTAAGATACTAATTTCTCGATCTGATGTCAATTCTTACTATGTCTGGAGAAGATAGATTTCTGAGTACTAGTGGTCACCTATAGTCCTGGGACCTTTCGACCAAGAAAACAACTTTAGTACATATTTTCAATGATTTATAGTCTCAGGAATATAACGACATTGCCTTAATTGTCAAATGTCAACATACTAGGTGTTCCACTCACATAAGAAAATTTTATGGTATGTTTGGCACTAGTATAAGCTGGAGCGGGTTGCTAGAGCCGGTTGTTAGAGCATGTTGTTCGAGCTTTTTTCTACATGCTCTTTTAACTAGCATTCCATTTAGTAGGTTATTCTTTTTTACATGATCTTTCAAGCTATGTCAGCAAAACGAGACTTATTTTTCTAAAAAAAATAAGCTCGTGCTATAATAAGCTCTGATAAGTTCGTGCACCAAACATGCCCTTAAAATGATAAGAGTAATATACAATAAGTTCGAATTCTACTTGATAATATGGTTGAACCAGTCGTACTGATCAAATAACTTACGTATTAGTAACCAAGTACCAACCGTCAACCATGAAAGCTAATTGGTTATATAAATCCAAGAGATAACATTCAAAACTAAAGTCACAACTTATGCCAGGCAACTCAGATTGCCGTGTGGAAAAAACTATGCTTCTTGTCTATTTTGAGCAACTTTTTTTTTAATACTACACGAGTACTCAATGTCAAAGTCTTAACTTAGAATAAAACTTCTCATAAGAATACTTTTCACATTGATTTGTTGGTTAATTTATCATGCTTGAAGAAAAGTACTTCCTCCTAAGTATGAACTCAATCTGGTCATAGGAATCTGCAGTTCGTATATAATAGTATAAACATTAAAAAATTACATAGTGACATTTCAAGAATCATAAAGTATATGTTACCAGTATGTTCTTGTGAAATTGGATGTATAAATTGTAGATAAGAATTTTGTGATTGTGAATTAAAGGGATGCTTATTCTGATTAGGTCCTATTATCGGCTGGCATTGATTCGTCGGCTGGAACAATGGAATGGGCTTTGTCTCTTTTATTAAACAACCCACAAGTTCTAAAGAAATCACAAAACGAGATCGACAAAGTTATTGGCAACGATCGTTTTGTTGATGAGACAGACTTAGTTAACCTGCCATATCTTCGATGTATTATAAATGAGACATTCCGACTATGCCCCCCTGGACCCTTGTTAGTACCTCATGAATCATCAGAAGATTGTTTTGTTGGGGGTTATAACATCCCACGTGGGACTATGTTGCTTGTGAATCAATGGGCGATACATCATGACCCTAAGTTGTGGAATGACCCTGAAATGTTTAATCCGGAAAGATTTGAAGGGATAGAGGGCCACAGAGATGGATTTAAGCTAATGCCATTTGGGTCGGGAAGGAGAGGTTGTCCAGGGGAAGGGTTGGCAGTTCGTGTGGTTGGGTCAACTTTGGGGTTGCTGATTCAATGCTTTGATTGGGAAAGGTTAAGTGAGAAGATGGTCGACATGACTGAAGCTCCTGGACTCAACATGCCCAAGGCCGAGCCTTTGGTAGCCAAGTGCAAACCGCGTCTAGAGATGCAGAATCTGCTAACAACTCTATGACTTTTGTAACAAATATTATTAGCTAAAAAGGAGTGGGTGATACTGTGAAAGTGAAATTAACACAGCGTATTTGTGAACTTGTTATGTTGTGACATAGTGTTAAAGTATATGTGGAATAAGTCATATATCCATTTTTTTTCTTAAATCATATAGCAAGGAGATCATATGTTGGGATCAGACGCCAGATCGATAAAAGATAAATCAACACAGCGATAACCAACAATAACAAAGATTTTGTTCTTTCTATTTATGAGTGCTTTAGTGTCTCTAGATGAGCTAGGTTTCAAGATCTCATATGCTACAATTCCATGGTATCTAGTGAACGAGTTTAGCTGTAAGACCAGTGCGTCAGTGCTCTCTCAAGCTTAGGTTCAATGGGTCTTGTAAGATAGTAAGCGAGTTTAGCTGTAAGATTATCAACGGTGGCTCAAGCAGAATTTCATGGTATCTTGAGAAAAACAAAAGCACTTTTTGTCCAGCGGGCCTTAGCAATAATATTGAGAAGCAAAAGAATAGTCGTATGCATGCGCATACTAATGCAGATTAGGCCTGAGCAGTAACCCATTTGTCAGGTATGAAACGAACTTACAAAAGTCCACGACATGATGGTTCTTAAAAGAGAACTGTAACACTCCCATTTTCACAGATAGCAGCGGAAGCTAAATCTGGGGTATTACCTCTTGATACACAATCACAGTAATAGAAAATGACTCAAAAAGATACGTTTTGAAAAGATATGTTACCATTCATTAAAATATCAGAGTTTTACAAAATAAGGTCCCAAAATCTATGTGAAACACAGATTTTGAATGATAACAGGTTTGAAAGTTCTTCGAGCCCAGTGCCACTCCGTGCCATAAGTTGCTCAATTACCTAGGACACATGCTTAAAAATGGTGTCAACACAAATGTTAAGTGAATTAATAGGTTTTAGTTTGTAGTGGTTGAATACAAGTACCACGGGTTTAGTTGTTACACCCATCAAAGAAAATGTAGTATTTATGATAATTGCAATGCATTTACAATTATCATGAAAAAACAGTATTATTGCAACTAAGCTCATGACACCACACGTTAACATGTCCATGTCTAATGGTGGCACTGCAGACCAAACCAGTGACTTGACGTAAGGTTAACTTGCCAAGGTTAACCTCTTAGTTCTCAAATATATACTTATTGGTACCCGGCAGGGGCAAACCAACAGGAGTTGTCAAACTCCAAATAGATCTATTCACTGTACTAGCATTCACTCGCAAGTGACTATGGTTCATGAAATTTGTAATGTAATAGTGGAATAAGAGGTACTCATTCAATAATGAATCAGGAGAAACCGACTTTTTAAAGCATGTATCCTCTCACGGGTTTATAAAGCATTTAAAAAGTGAGGCTATAAACTGACCTGAGTTTAATTGATGTAAAAAGTGATTCAGTTATTAGACAGCCAACTGACGCAACCTGAGGTAGTGTGTATATCAAGTTTTAGTGGGTTTGTCTAGGTTTCAACACTCTATTTCCTAAGTAAGTGTTTCTTAGGTTTACTAAATTTAGATATAACGTAACATCATTCGAGCCTTAATAATCCAGAGGACATGTAGTAAACGCTTGAGGAGCCATGTCACTTTAACTCGTAAACCTAGCAAACTCGTCAAAACGAATAACCAAATAAAACCCCTCACATGAAACTCCCTATTATTGTGATTAGGGGTGGAAACGAGCCGAGCCGAGCCCGAGCCCGCCAGAGCTCGAGCTCGGCTCGTTTATATTTTAGAAAGCTCGAGCTCGAGCTCGGCTCGGTTCGAGCCTTAAGATTTGAGCTCGAGCTCGGCTCGTGGTATGACATACAAGGCTCGAGCTCGACTCGTTTGTTATGTGTCTAAGAGCTCGTGTGACTCGAGACCCTAAACGAAAAACACCTTACCCGAAAAACACCTTACCTGAGACCCTAAACGGATCTTGAAGCTTTGCTTCAGTTGAATTTAAAACAAGTGTCTTGGGTTTGTTTGTTATTCGGTTACTTCAAGAGAAACAGAGGGACAAATCTTTTTTATGATAAGAGCTTGGTAACTGGGTTTTGTTTTAAAGAAAAGGGTGCGTGGGTGTAAGATCAAAGTGTGTGTTATGCTGCTCATGTGACTCGAAGGAGTTATAAGGATTTAGTTATTATTATTATTATTATTATTATTATTATTATTATTATTATTATCTTTAATTACTTTTTATTGTTGACTGCAAATACAGGTGAAGAAAAGAGGAAGGGGGCGTGAGTTTTGGAGTGAGGAGATTAGGGTTGGTACTATGATAAATATTAGGGATAGATTCATTTATATATCCTTGATATTGGGTTTATTTGGTTAATAAACTTGGGCTTATTTTATTTTATTTTTTTACATAAGTTGAGCTACTGTTTGATTTATTTTTTTACATAAGTTGAGCTACTTTATTCATGTTAATGAAGTTTAAACTCATTTTTGTGAAATGGTTTTAATCAATATTTGAATGATAAGAACCTGCATGTAGGGTTGCCTAAAAAAAACAGTTTAAAGCCTAGAAAATTAGAATCTAAGAGTATGTTAGTTATTTTTGTCAAGTATAGTAACTGTGTTGATTAGTTATGAGATAACTTACGAGAGATTGTTGATTCTTTAGGGGCTAATTGTACATATTGAATTGGTTGAAGTTGTGGTATAAAATTGGTTATTTGACTCACAAATCATTCAGTAGGAATGATATAAAATTGGTATAAAATTGATAATCATTTGAGTTATATTTGTCAAGTATAAACAATGTATTACCTTTAGGAATGAGTTGGCTTCGGTCGGGTTCGGTTGTAATTGCCTGTAGGAATGAGTGGGCTTCGGTCGGGTTTGGTTTGTATATATAGAATTTAAAGGTCGAATGTTAAACTATTTGCGTGTTAATCCATTTGAGTTTCATTAGCAAATGTTGATTAGCAAGTCAGGATGGAAATGTATAGGTTGCCTTAACATATGCTCTGTTTTTGTGTAGAAACATGGCTGAATTTGTTGTCAGGTTAAACCCAAACACGTATCCAAAGTCGCAGGTAATCGCACACATAGGCCTTAATGAATTTATATACCAAAAATGTTCATTTAGTAAATGTCATATACATTATTGAAATATATTCAGGAAGTACCAGCTGTGTACGCGACCTCATGTTTCCGTGGAAGGAGGACAATCTACATCACTAGTGCACAGAGGGTTCGTTTCAGAGTTACATTACAGACTGAAACTGACGGCCACGCATAGTTAAGCGGTGAAAGATGGAGGGCATTTGCTTTGGCAAACCTTAATCAGGATGTTAGAACATTGCATTTTGTTGAGGAAGGCGACGACTGCTTCTATGTCACAGGATACAATCAGGACGGAACAGAATATGGTGGGTACAACATGAATGCCGGTTGGTTATCAAGGTTCCAGTCTCGTGTTTTTTCACTTCTATGATGAGATCCAGGTATTAGATATTGATAATTAATTAATCTTACGTCAAATGTGTGATTTCATAACTCAATAAATGTTTAATTTTTATGTACTAATAAGGTTAGTATTAAAAATTATTTGTAGACACTACTTGCTGCATTCCTTAATGGAGTAGGTAATGCACGCCAAATCAGAATCCACGGAGATGGGATCAACTTTGCCGTGGATGTCAATATTGTTCAAGCGGGAGGAGCCGTTGTGTATGAGTTGGACATGGATGGATGGAACCACATTGAAGAAGTGTTGGGTTTAGAAGCTGGAATGACAATCATCTTCACAAGGAAACGCGCTACAGAGTTATTGCTTACCGGCTTCAAAAGTGACGGTAGTCTAAGTACAGACGCGCATTTCCTTGGTGCCACCAATTTACTAATGGTTTAGCCTGGTTTGTTAGAGACCGAAAGAGGTAAAAAGTTATGATATACTTTCATACTCCAAATTATTATTGTCAGTCATTTATTTATTAATAAAAATTAAAAACAATTCTTTGTAGATGACAATCGAATGAAACATATTTGCCAATGGCCTTCACATCGGGACCACTTTGGTGAAGGGCATTCATTCTACAAAAGATTTTCAACAATTCTACTGCCAGGGAAACTTGTACGTATATATCCATTCATAAATATTGTTTACATTTGTTCAAGTCGTTGAAACAAAATATTTACTTACTAGAAACAACTGCAGGAAATCCCGGAAGAATTCCTGCTCCACCATCCTATCCACCCATACCGTAAGGTGCTCATGAAACATCGTGATGTTTAGTTTTTCATGACAATGGAGTGCGAGAATGAGGAGCCGGAGATGCCTGGAACTGTTAGTGTGTTTGGAAGGTGGAGGATGTTTGCCAAGGAATGCTCTTTCGACTTTGAAAAACTGATCAGATTCAAGTTTATACATTTGAAGGTTGATTTCAATGGAAATGATTTTCAAGACAATGTCTATCCCGTTTTTCATCTTTGCTAACTCAATTCTGGATTTGATTGTTCATGTTCTGGAAGTACATTTGATATTTTTTTTGCATATCCCATCTTTAGTATATAACTTGTTTTGGATGTGTGTTGTAAATCACACATTGATGGGGGTACTTTACCAGGAACATGTAAGTAGAAACATGTAAGTATTACTAATGTTAGTTATGACATCTATGTTACTTTGGTCACTTATGCAATGTAATCTAACAATACTAGTATTATGCAATGATTGTACATGTTTTATGCATTTGAATTTGTTGTAATTTATTATGTTTTATGCAATGTCGTTAAACAAATGCTCAATCTTAAACTGAGTATTTCTCATGTCATATTGGAGGGAATTAACCAAAATATTTGACAAGCATATTGGAGGGAAAGTTGATTATAAATATCTTATCAAAAAGTTTTGTTAAAACCATAAAAAGGGAAGCTGGGAAATCAAGGGGAACCATAGGCTCGAACCTGTGACCTCACCAGCCTCAACCTTTTGAACGCCTCAACACACCACACCCTTACCACTTGCCCTTGGGACTTTTTTGGTTATACTCCTACATAGTATTTATTTAACCAAACGTTTTACCCTTTTAGCTTATTTATCCTTTTAAGCTTATTACAACTTATTTATATAAGCTGTTTTCTCACTTTTATTGTTCCTTCAAACTTCAGTACTTTAAGTAATTATTGCAAAATTTTCTTGTGTTTTATTCGTCAGTTTAATATTTTTAATAATTTAATTACTTTAAATTTGTTTTTAATTCATAACAAATAAAATAATAGTCAAAAAAATAAAATTATTTTTTCTAAAATTATTTTTAGTCATCTATGACTTAAGAAACATAAATTAGGCTTTAAGTTTCAAATTAGTATTTCCCGGCCTTTTAGAATCCCGTAAGTAGGGCTGTAAACAAAATGAACGTTCAGTGAACATTTCATGAACCGTTTGGTAAGTTCTTTTATGTTCGTTTATTTATTAAGTGAACGAACATGAACAAAAGCCGCATCTGTTCATTTATCTTTGTGAACGTCCGATATAAGTACATTTAGGTTCATCTTATTTACTTAAAACGATCCGGTAATATCTCATACTTCTGGAAAATATTGTGTTTTTGCTTTCTTTGCCCAAACTGGAATTTTCATTATCGGGGAGAGAGCTAATTGACAATTTGGTCGGGTTTTTCATAATATAATATTATATATACTATTGATTGAATCATGTCGTAACATGACAATTGGTAGGTGTATAGATAAGTTAGGCACGGTAACCCAGTTATAACATAATATCCATTACCCACCATGTGAATTATATATACTATTAATGTATGTGACCAGTTATAACCTAATATCCATGACCCACCATGTGAATTAGCCATTATCACCGGTCATGCATGGGTTGCACCGGCTTGGTATGTGTAAAGATAAGTTGGGCACGGTAACCTGACCCTTGTGCGTTTTCGTCCATTTTCATACGTCTTTGTCCTTTTTAGTCAGGTTTTATACGTTTTCTTCCGGGTTTACATGTTTTCCTCAGTGTTTACACGTTTTCGCCCGTTATTTCATGATTTACTATGTTTATACACGTTTTTCCCCTTCTCATAGGGTTTTGTCCTTTTTCATATGTTTTGATACGTTTTCATCCGTTTTCTTACGTCTTTGTCCTTTTTAGTCAGTTTTTATACGTTTTCTTACGGGTTTACATGTTTTTGTCAGTGTTAACACGTTTTCGCCCGTTATTTCATGCTTTAGTCCGTTTATACACTTTTTCCCCCTTCTCATAGGGTTTTCTCCCTTTTCATATGTTTTTCCTTTATTACACGTTCTCGCCCGGTTATTTCATGTTTGAGTCTGTTTCCACACATTTTTGTCTGTTTTTGTCCGTTTATAGTCGTTTTCATCTATTTTAGACGTTTTCCTCCGTTTCATACTTTTTCTTACTTTCTTCTGGTTTGGTCATTTTTGTGCGTTTTCGTTTATTTAGTATGGTTTTAAACGTTTTTGTGTTTAATGACCCGAATAAAAATATTGCCGATTTGACAAAACCATCCTAAACGAATAAACCCGAGAACTAAACCGATCAACAACCCTAATTTATAGTGATAGTTTAAAATAAGGAGGAATTAGTTTGACTTTTTTTAAACATTATGACTTGTCATACAAAGGATTTATGAGTTTTCATCATCACAAGTACTCTCTCCCCTCGTTTTTCTGAAAGAACCCGCCGCCTGCAACTTAATCGTCACATCGTCATGATGGTTCCAACGCGCATTAACCACACCACTTTCACACCGCTAATCTCCACCACAAAAATCCCCTATATAAACCCTACTTCCCACATCACGATCCCTACCACTCTTCTTCATCAATTTTTAAAATCATTTCAATCAATCCTTATTTTACCCAAATTCATTATCAATGGCAGAACCATCACGACCAAACCAAGTTGTTAGGCGTGTGATTGATGACCTTGTTGAGTTTAGCGGGGAGACATCTGTTGATGGTTACATGAGTTTCTTCAAGGGTCAGCAAATCTCCAGTATCCGTGGCTTTATAAACAGGATGCGTGAAGAGGTCACCACATTGAAGAATGAGATTGGGCAGCTTAATGCTTTAATAGCTGAGTTGGAAGCTCTTGGAGAGGAAGACCTCTTTGACACTCTACATGATCTTAGGCATGACAGGGAGAATGCCAATGCTAAGCTGCAAAGCCTGAATGATCTCATTGCTGATGCTGAGGAGGATGTCCAGACCAAGGAAGAACAGATTGAGGCCATGGCTGGTTGAAAGGTTGTCTCCATGGGATATGAAGTTTCTTTTGTTTGGTTTCATATGTTTATGTTTTATGTCTTTTGTTAAATTTCCATGGTTTGTATGTATGAACACTTGAAATGGAAAATTAATGGAATCAATGGTTTAATTTACATGTTTTATGTCTTTTGATCAGTTGTTAATGCTATCAATATTATTAGATTAAAAAGAAATGCCTTTGATAGTTTGTTTCAGTTTATTTTAGATGTTGTTTTGCATTTTGGAATATGTTGTGGTGTTTGAATATGTTAGCAATAGTTAGTATTCAGTTAGTGTGCATTTAGGTCAATTTAACTTAGGGTTCCAATCTAGTATTCAAGCTATATGAGCACAAACTCTATGCGAGATCGTTTGAGGCAAGCGTCAGTGATTTTGGTGTTTGAGGCAAGGTTGAAAATATAAGAATGCAACTGTATTTTGTTTGCGCATTTCGATTCCTGTGTAAGTTTTAAGCGCTAATATATATGTAACTAGGGCTGCAAACAAAGCGATATTTATTGGGTAATTCAAGCTAGATGAGTCTTAGAGTCAAGCTTAATCTTAATCGGCTAATTTGTAGCCTTGATTTAAACATAAGTATAGTGTTGTATGATTCTTGAAAAAAAAAGAACATCCGATAGTTAACCATGGCTGAAAAAGCCGAGGCAAAAGACTCACACACTGAATATACACCTATTGGCTGAAAAAGCTTTTAGAGTATTATGTGGTTGCATGTAATTACTTGTTCTTATGTTTTTGTAATCGATCCCGAACACCTACGTTAAGTTGATAATTACTTATTCTTATGGTTTTGTTATATGTGCTTGCAGGTATAGGGTTCTATTTTGAACATATAAGCTGCTTGATAATATAACAGGGTATGTTGTTGTTTACTGGTATGGTTCCCGAACAAGTTTATTGTTAGTGATTATTTTTAGTTAAAATATACTTTTCAGTGATTAATATAGTTACTAGAACATTTAACTTTCAAAATCTCAGCTTGTATAACCATTATTTAGTTTTAAAATCACAACGGCACTTTTAAGGGGGTGTTTGGCTGGTTGTTGTATCAGCAGTCCTTGGTTGGATTTGCTTTTTTTTTGTGCTTAATTGTTTATCTGGGACTGCTTATGAGTTATACTTTCTTAATTAGTTGCTTTAAGTCAATTTTTTTGCTTTTGTTTGTTCATTTTTATGCGACGTGTGGTGATTTTAGTGTGTCTGCAGTGTGTTTGGGACACCGGGTTTGAAATAAATATTTAGGTTTAAATATTAAAATTGCAGCCAAAATTAAATATTTAAACTCTTAATTATAACTTTGGAGCTAAAATTTTTAATTCTCAAATATGGAGCCAAAATTTCAGCCAAAAATTAAAAAAAAAAATTAGGAAATTATGGTTTCCTTATTTCAAAAACTGCCCTATCATGAGGCCTATTTTCACTCCAAAAAATTAGGGTTCGACCATACCATCAAAACCTTTAATTTTTACACCATTCTTTACCAACTAAGTTTACTAATTCTCTTTTATACATTACTTCTGACAAATCATGGAAACTATAGATAATATGTTTCATTCTGATCATGAAAATGATCATGAAAATGATGATTTAAATAATAAACAGTTAGGATATGAATTAGAGGTTTATTCTATAGATGGTGAGGATGATGAAAACAACCATCCAAATAGGAATATAGTTAAGAGGGGGATAACTAGGTTAGCTAAGTTTCGCCGAGAATATGGAAAACCTGATGGAGTAAAGGTCAGTGTAACCTTTGATGCTCTGTATAGGTTAACAGGAAAAAACAAAGCATTGTTTTCGAGTTTTTTGGGTGACTTGGTTCGTGAGCATATAGGTGTCAAGATTCTATCGTGGAAGAAAGTTGATTCAGAAGCAAGAGATAGAATGTGGGACGAAATCACGGTACACATATATTTTTTTTTTCAACCCATTAATATAGAATTAAATCTATACGTACCATGAAATCAAGAATCCATAATACATATATGTCCCTTATTTCAGTGTTGGAAGCATTTGATATGTTGTGGTATACGGTGGTGAATCTGGTCATTTGAACATGTATGTGGTATCTAGAATACGAATAAGAACCTGGATAAACTATAGAATAAAAGAAGGATCGATACTTGTTTAGTATACAAGTTGTGTTTGTGTGAGTGTCTGTTATGTCGATATGCTTGTTCTTGTTTGAGTGTATGTCGTGTGTGTGATAGTAGTGGGTTGCTTGTTGTAGGTACAAGGTGTTAATAAGTTTATCTCTGCATTTAAATTATGTGCAACTAATTAACAACATTGTGTTACTCTTTGCAGCGATTTTTTGCTGTTGAATTGACAGTAAGAAAGCTGATAATGAATCATCTTGGTCAACTTCTAAGGAATTTCGGAAGGAAATTGGCACAAAACTACATATTGCCAAACCAAAATACACCTTCAAAACTAAATGAAGTACCGGCGAAGTACAGTGCAATTATAAAAGCCGAAGATTGGATCAATTTTGTAAAGTACACGGCTACAGAGGAATACAAGGTTTTAATTAGTCATTTTTATTCAAGTTTCACTATCTTTCACATATATATTAGTTCTATAATGTCAACATTAATACATATTCACGCCTTATGATTTTGTGTTACAAGGTGAAATCAGCTGCAGCTAAACTGGCGCATTCCAAGTGTGTTTATCAGCATACAATGGGATGAGGTGGATACGCCAATGTGATAGATAAAATGGTAACATTAAACATTTGCACATTTGCATTTAATAGCATCTTAGTATCATTTATATTGGTTTATCTTACATGTGTATGTATTTGATGGTTATAAGATCGAGAGAAAAGAAATTGAACCAGATGAAGAACCACCGTGCGGTACGATGTGGTTGAAAGGAAGGGAGAAGAAAGATGGAGAATATCACGATGATGAGATTAGGACTGTGGGAGAAAAAATAGTAAGTTTTACTGCAAAGTTTGTATTATGTTCATTGTTGAAAGTGGGATCAACATATAATAACCTATTTCCCATATGGTGTGTGCAGAAACGGAGGACAAGATCAAAAAAGGAACCTTGAAGATTGATCATGGCACTGATGCCATGACAGTTGTATTAGGTAAGGAAAAGGGAGGATATGCGAGAGGAGTTGGAGGTGGAGTAACCTACAAGAGGTATTTTGATCTGCCTCGAATCAGACAAGTATCTGATGAAAGAGTGGTGTTACTTCAAAGTGAACTTGAAAATGAGAGACGCCAACGTCAAGAAAAAGATAAGGTAATCCAGGATTTGATGAATCAATTGGCTGCCCAAAAGGGGCAGACGTTGCAGTCAACGTCAACTCCATCGACACCAACAGAAGTAAGACATTTTTTATGTTGCTTTTTTTTTTTTTTTTTTTTTTTTTTTGTTACAAATGTGAAATTATATTACCAAATAACATATTATAACTTCAAAACACTAGGAAGCTTACCACCTATTTACAAAAACAAATTATTGCTCAACATGTTTGCTGATAAACCATGATCCAAACACTCCTCCATATAACAATAGAATCCATTCAGCCTTAAATACTGTTTCGGTCTTCTTAAACAATTTATAATGCAGGTAACTCCGGTGAACACTAATCTTATAAATAGCAGTGCTGATGAGGATGCCGAAACACGTGTTGCTAGATGTGAGAAAGTTGCGACCATTCAGAAGTCTAATGGACTTGCAAATTTGGAAAAGGAAATGGAAATAAGTGTAAGTAATAAAACATCCCCTTGTTATTTTAGAATTCCACATACATGTCTTATTTACCGTGTTTATATATACAGGAACCTGTTAAATCTGTCTCATCTAAGAAACCAACTAGACTCAAACGAAAGGATTCTTCACGTCAAGATTCCCAATCACAAGAACATGATTCTCCAGTACAATTATGTATTTAAACATGTTCATATATTCTTTTGTTTAATTAATTTCTGATACATATGTACATGCAACAAATCATTTTTTTTAGGCAATTAAGTGCAAACTGTGGCATACAAAGAAAACAACTATTATAGCGTTGGGTACTGTATACAAGAGTGAAGGAAAACAAATGCTTCATAACAAACCACTCCCAAAGGATTGCTACAGAGTGTCTGTTGATAAATCTTTAGTGGATGCAACATGCATCCCGGATGTAGGAAGTAACGGTTTCAAAACAGTTCAGGCTGCATGTGGTGGTTTTTGGGCATGGCCAAAGGATCAAGTGATTTTTGATGAACAGGTACATACATGCATGTGTTTAATTTATCAACTTACATATATATAATTCTTCATATTTAATTCAGTGTTTGATACACCCGGCCTTTGTTTCCTACAGGCAACACCACCAAGTACCATACAAAAGATTACTGAGAACAAAACTGCACCTAAATTAACAACGACGCGCAAAAACATTTACGTCTCTATTAATGGCATGCAAAAGGAAGCTGCTAAGAAGATCAAGACTCAGAAGTCATTAAATTCTTGAAAATTTTATTATGTACAACATTAGAATTTTATATAC
Source organism: Artemisia argyi (assembly GCA_030686995.1). Lineage (NCBI taxonomy): Eukaryota > Viridiplantae > Streptophyta > Magnoliopsida > Asterales > Asteraceae > Artemisia > Artemisia argyi. The sequence goes on from CM060690.1 coordinate 141,433,644, forward strand.
ATTCCATTTTTATTGTATTTGAATTCGTTTTGATATTTTATATATATTTGAATTTGTTTTGATATATATTGATTTCTTATATGCGACTAAAAGATGCATATAGTCACAATTATTACACTTTTGGTCACTGTTTGCTTCATGCTTTGTGTGACTAAATAATACAAATGGCCACACAAACAAAAAATGCATGTGACCATTGGATGAACAATAGTCACACAAAACACACATTTTTTCACTTGAAACAGCATATGGTCACACATATTCACACTTTTGGCCACTTTATTCTTAATTGTATGTGACTAAATACCCAAAAGAAACGTGCTTTTTGTGACTAAATGTTACAAAAGGCCACACAAACATACAATTCATGTGGCTGTTGGATGATCAATAGTCACACAAAACACACATTTCTTCACTTTAAACACCATATAGTCACACATATTCACACTTTTGTCCACTTTATGTTTAATTGTATGTGACTAAATACCCAAAAGAAACATGCTTTGTGTGACTAAATGTTACAAAAGGCCACACAAACATACAATTCATGTGGCCATTGGATGATCAATAGTCACACAAAACACACATTTCTTCACTTTAAACACCATATGGTCACACATATTCACACTTTTGGCCACTTTATGCTTAATTGTATGTGACTAAATATATAAAAATAAAATATTTTGTGTGACTATACAGTGTTTATGGTCACTAATACTGCTTAATCCAACGAAATTTGTACCAAATTAGTCACACATATTTATGTGTTGGTTACTGTTTTGTAATCGAGACTAAAAATAACTCGAACATGTGACCATAGGTACCCTATGGTCACGCGACCTTTAGTCACACACACTCGAAAAATTGTGTGTGACTATATGTATTTCGTCACACATATTGGGTGTAGCCAAATCCAGTTTTTGTTCTAGTGTTTATAAAGGGATTAGTGACTAAGATTAAGGCTTAGGAGTCTTGCCTTAAGTGGTTGTAACTTGTACTAAAGAAATGGTAAGGTTTAAACCTTGTTTAGGGGCTTAATGACCTAATTAGGGTTCTGTGCTTAAAGGACTTGTACACCGAGTTTTAGACAGTTGTACTAGGGTTTAGGGAAGGAAGTATAGCTAAGATAACTTATACATAAGCCTTGAACACTTTCAAACTAGTTTAGACAGGAAATTAGGGTTTTTGAAATAACCGTAAACGTATAGGGCTTGTTTTGGTATCATGTGGGATATAGTGAGTTAGATTGATAGAATATATGATAAAATGATATTTGAAACTTAGACTTGACATACTAGGAGGTTTACAAGATGTAACCTTAGAGATATTTGGCATTGGTAGTTGCGTGAGACATCTAGTGGGCTATGTAAGTTACTTTACATAGTTGGAAGGGAATAAAGCAAAAAAATTTACCCATGAAAATGGCTTGCATAAATATCATAAAGATAATTACGTTAATGAAAATTATGGGTTGTTATAGTCTCACCTCCTAAGAGAAAATCTCGTCCCGAGATTTAGTTAAAAGTAAGAGTGATGGTTGAGATAGATGAATGAGTTTACGATCCGAAGGAAATCTAGAGACTCATTTGTATGAAGGTAACGATGATGAAGAAAAGGAATTGTTTTGTACAAACGGATTATGAATTGTTTGTACAAATGCCATATACTTAGGCCGACTTATTTATAATTCGTTACTTACAAAAAGAGGCGTCCCAATCCTTGCAAGTAAGAATTTATAAACTTATGGTTCGGTGGTTTATCCAAATGAAGAAGTGTCCCATTCTTTTATATAATAAAGGAATTACATCATTTTGGAGTTTTTTCTGACAAAACAATCTTATGACAAAAAAAAAATTGGACCAATAGGAAAGCTCGTTTTGACACATCAGCGAAATCGAGCAATATGATTGGCCAATAAAAAGTCAAAATTGAATTGATTTTTGTTAAATTTTAATAAATTTGGTGGAGAATTTGGTTAAGGAAAAAAACACATAAAAATATATGTGTCAAATTTATGAAAATAAAAACTTAAAAAAAGAGGAGGTAATTAATAAAACATTAGCGATTAAAGTTTAAATATATTATATGGAGTTAAGTGTAAAATTATAAATCTCCATGTTTTTTTTATAACATTTGATAATAAACGAATAACCCCTTACACTTTATACCCCTAAACTTTATAATATGAACTTTGTTTACAATTACATGAGTATTAGTATTAGCTTGAGATTTCCGTCCATTAAAGTTACAAAATTTCATAAATATACGAATTAGTTTTAATATACGTTAAACGTTTTTAAAATAAATATTAGTTTTAAACTTTCATCTACTAAAGTATTCTTCTTAGTATGCATGTTAAATAAGAACTCATGTTATTCTATTTAAAAGTTTAATCTATGCATACACGGATTTGAATATTAAATACGGCTAAATTATTATTAACGGTAATATAAATATCAATTTTAATCAAGAGTTACTATGATATGGAAATAAATATACGCGAATGTACTTATAACAATGACTCATGTAATTATTATTTAAAGTTTATATACGGATATCCAGAAAACATTTTTGAAAAAATTTACGGAGTATATTTTAACTTCATCAGCCCATTATGCGCTACTAAACTCGCACATTTCATACAACATGATACCATTTGTTAAAAGTTAAACAACAACATCAACCTCAACATCTATATCAGCTAAATAAAAGTTTATATACGGATATATTTTAACTTGTAACAAAGACAGCGCTCGTGCTACTAAACTCACACATTTTGTGTAACATGATATCAAATATATGCGATTGTACTTATAACAACGACCCATGTAATTATTATTTAAAGTTTATATACGCATATCCGGAAAAACATTTTCAAAAAACTTTACGAAGTATATTTTAACTTCATCAACGCTCATTAGGTGCTACTAAACTCGCACATTTTATACAACATGATATCAATAGTTAAAGTTAAACAACAACAACAACAACAACATCAACCTCAGCCTCAACATCTATGTTAGTTAAACAAAGTTAAATCTTTCATCCAATAAAATTTTGTACAAAATATTAATATATAATGACAAACTCATGCATATTTATTAGTTATACTTATATCATAATTTTCACGGGTAAATTTTTATATGCTCATATAGTAAACCAAAATTTTAAAATAAATTTGATTTATGTGTAAACCTCGTGTGTGCACGGGACTTATAACTAGTTCATTTCAATGAGATGATTATAAATCATCCTTAAGTTATACCGGCAAAAATATGGTGTGAAAGTGACGATAAGTAAAAAAATGCTTCTTATGATTTTCCCAAAATCATAAAGAGTAACGAGAAGAATGCGAGGGTATCAAAGAATGAGATGCTAGGAATATCTTTGCCATCAAATTAGCAAAAATAATGGTGAGGTGCACGTGTGAAAAAAGTGTGGGGCGAGTGTTCCAATTTAGAGTTGAATATATAGGAATCGATAAGATTGACATACTATGTAAAGTTTCTATATCATCTAGAATGATATTTTATGAAAGAAAGAGTTGTGAAGAACAGGGTGTTTGGGAATGTTATAGAGAACATTGTGAAACTTACAATGTTTTGAGGGAAAGGTTTAGAGATTATTGGGACCTATGGGCTATGGGCCTACTGACTAGACATGGGTTTTTATTTATCAGTGTTAACCAAGTTAGCTGCTCAAAATTCTAGTGCCGCTGTCACACTGTCAGCAACTAGTTACCGGATGGCATCCTGAGTCATGACGGGAGTAAACGTTGACGATCTCGTGGGAGCCGTTCTAGCAATGTGCGTAGAATAACACGAGATAAAAGGAATATCATAAGTCAGGCATAATGTAAAATTACGAGAATTCCGACAAAGATATTTTATTCGATACAAGTTCTAACTAATACAACATTGTAGGAGATGATGGAGGATTGGGAGTGGAATAATATCATAAGTCGAACATAATGAGGATTATGATATTCGAAGTAGATATTCTTACAAATTTCTAACTAATATAACGTTACAGAAGGACGGAAGATTAGAAATACAAGTTCTAACGCTTAGAACATTGTAGGATATAATGGAAGATTCGAGATACAAGTTCTAATATTTAGAACATTGTAGGATATAACGGAAGATTTGAGATACAAGTTCTAACATTTAGAACCTTTTAGGGTTTAACGGAAGATTCAAAAATCTAAAACTAGAGACGAAAATTCTAGTAGGCATTAGGTTCTTCGGGAGCTAATTTACTCTAAGGTCTTGGTAAAATCCACAGTATCTAATTTAGGGTTCGCAGAACTAGATAACTCACTAAAGGAATAGTCGGGTGGTGGTATAATTGGTCTAACCAGTGATAAAGATCCTACAGATGATGAGGGACTAAACGGTGAAGAAGATCCTACATATGATAAAGGACTAGACGGTAGAGAAGATCCTACTAGTGATGACGGAGATTCGTCATAAGTTTCGGTGTCTCTAGGAGGCTAGTTTAATCTCTAAAGGTCGCGATAGAACTCAGAATTTTGATATCTAATAAAGGAATGGTCGGGTGATAGTCTATCTAAATTGGTGATATTCTTCTTAATGATGAAGACTGAGATAACTAGAATGATAAATAGGACTTTTTATAGTGGAAATGATGAAATATAATGGAATCACAACTTCGTTATATCATAGGTAACTTATATTACATATATCTAACTTCTAACAAGTACCTTTATTATATTACATATCATATGATGGGATTCTAAACAAAAGCTATAGGCGATAAGGATACACTAGTTGGTGGTCCCTACTTGTTGGTCTTTAAACTTAAGGCTTGTTGTCGGAAGGGCTTTTCATATCTGATCGGTGGCGAACATGAATATCATCAGCTATCCTTTCTAAAGTAGAAATCCTAAAGCGAGCAAAATCAATCTTTTTGTCATGTCTCATTTGGCTTTTCTGAAGTTTAGAGATTTAACTATGGGCTTTCTTAAGTTCAATCCTTAATTTGTTGAAGTCCTATTGGGTGACTACCTGACCATTACTAAAACCTTCTTCTGTTTCCACAATATAGTCAAGAGAGAGTTTATCTAAGTAATTCAAAATATCCTCAACCTGTTCCTCCTGATGTTCTAAAGGTATCCTATGAGAATCTTTTCCGACATCAAATTCCCAAGATACGGTAGGATAGTTATATGAGAAAGAGGGTGGTACTAAGGTACAGGTTTGTTTCCCAAATGGGTTGAACCTATTAATAGAGGAGAGTGATAGGTAATGGGTTGGTTTCTTAGGTAATAATGATTCCTCAGGAATAAAGAACCTTTAGGGATCAAATATTGGTGAGGGCAGTACTAGAGATGAAGGCAAAATAGTGGGTAGTGTGATAGGAGCTAGTTGGAGGAAAGGGGAGAAGCTCAGAGAGGCTAGTGAATCTATACTATTCCTAAAATCTTCCAAAAAGTCAGGAGGGATGTTTCCTGGTGTAACAGGGAAATGGTCCGGTGAAACTGAGGTATAGTTAAGAATATATGTAGAGGAAGGAGCATCCTCTATATCGAAACTAGAGGGGACGATACTAGGATAGATGGGAGATGGCATGACTATATAACAACCTAGGGGAAACAAAATAAGTTAGTTATGTTTAGACTAACAGTTATGAAATATAGGCTATGTAAATTTCTTACATGCTATTTCGGGGAACAGGCATTGGCACTGAGGACTTTCTTAGAGTTGGAAAAAGTAGTTGTAGTTTAGGTATTAACCTTGTTCTCTAAAATTGTAGCTATGATACCCATCTTTATGATGCGTGGGAATTGCACCAGGCTTTACCTCTCGAGGGATCTCGAGAAGCTTACAACCCCCACCAGGCAGTGTACCTGATCGTTGTAGTATAGTATAGTGACAAGTACCGGGGGATTGATCGTTCAACTCAGGAATAGTGTCGCTAGGATTAGAAAGCCAAAGGACTAGGTCTAGAGGTGAGGGATGATTCTTTTTGTATTTTTATATTTTTATGAAAGGAAGTAAAAATCTCGATTTTTAGAGGAATGGGCGGAATTAGTTGCTAGTCAACTAACCCAATAACTAAGATGCAATCAAAATTAAATAACAAAAATGAAAATAAAACTAAATTACTAATGGTGTGAACAATAGATGGGAGAATTGTGTTTACTTAGATTTCACTACTCCCTAGATATCTTTTACAGGTTAATTGTTTGTTACAGTTGCGTGGATGATGGGTTATATTCCTTAATATCAATCATGGGGTGGCGTACTTACTTCCCCAATTCTATAAGCTCCTACTTCACTCCTATGTCGAGCCTGCAAGAAGCTCCTAACATGGGATCACTAGAATTTGCTCATCCATTAAATACAACCATAAAAACCTAGTACACATCGGTTCATGTTTCTTAAGACGTTCAAGCAAGTTACACAATGGAGATCTGCCAGTTTTCTTAAGCCTAACATTGAAATCATTCATCCATTACAACTATAAACAAGCAATCAACCTATAATCAACATCTAGGTTTCATTACATCTAAGAAAACACACAAGAGATCTAGCCTAGCATGTTAAAATCAAGAGAAGCGTAAGATATATTCTAACAACACATAGACATATTGAATGAATTGAAAGGATACTTATCTCAATTGAACATGAAGGGTTTCAAAGGGTGAAAACCCTTGAAAATACTGTAAAAGTCGTGTTAGGGTTTATTAAGTTCGACCCTAAAATTCTCCTCTCAAGTTACACACTTTTAATGATTGAAAATTAGAAAAGTATATATAGATTTCATGAGGTGACGGCGTCAAGAAGAAACTTCTGACACCGTCAACCCGCAGCCAAAAATCTTCTCGGATTGCCTAGATCCAGATCTGACGCCGTCATGTGTATTTCTGCTCTGGGCCGTCACCACTTTTACTCTTGACAGCCATGTCTTGACGCCGTCACGTTTTCTCTGGGCCGTCATCATTTTTGCTCCTGACGCTGTCATGAAATTGCTCTTGACGCCGTCAGGTACTGTTCCCAGCAAGGAAAATTAGGACTTTGCCGTTTTCTTCACTTTTATGCTCCAAAAACGTCCAAAATGCTTCCTTTTCCAAAATTCACTCCCAAAGTACCTAAAATCACAAAAGGAACGATTTAGGGCTATATTTGATCAAATAAATTCCAATTCCCGCTTAAATGACCCCCTAAAAACGGATCATTTTTCGCCTCATCATATACCCTTACACTTGAGATTTGCTTGTCCTCAAGCAAATGCGCATTTATTCTTGTCAAAATACAAGTTAGGGGTCATTTAACACTAATATAAAAGTAATTACAACAAATAATCGTTCCACTAAAGACCAAAGACAAGCACGGAGGTCATACACTAGCACCTCACAAATAGTGTTTAGATACTCACATCTCTCGGGTGTAATAAAGTATATATCACAATATGGAAATGGAAAACTTCTCTCACTACCTGTCATAACAAAATAGATTACCATAGGCTTGGGAAAGGATCAAACCTCCACCACATGGTGTAAGCACCAAGGATAAACTATCAAAGAAGTCTTTTAAAGGGTTATAACGTTAGGTGTAGGGATATGGAACACACGGTTTTGTTGGATATAGGCAATCTTTACTGGTGGCGAGTTAATAATATTGGTTAATTACATGTACAATATGGCGTTGCTAAGCCAAGACTAGACTCGACTTAAGCTAAAAAATGAAAAATAACAAAAACATAAAATAAACATAGAATGAAACGGGATGGTAGTCCGTATGTTTTTTCTTTTTTTCTTTTTCTATTTTTTTTCTTTTTCTTTATTTTTTCGATTATTTATTTATTTATTTATTTATTTATTTTGCTGCATACACTCTTACCCTACCATCCAAAATAATACATCATAAGGAATGCACATTCCCCTTACACTTGAGTTTTTACTTACTTTACAATAAACTAATCTAATGACTCGAATTAAGATAATCAAAACACTTGGAGTACTTTTAAGATTAACGCACATATGGGGGTAATAATATGATGTTCTTTCCCATTACTCCATAATATAAGTACTTTACCCATGAGTCCCAATCGTCCCAAAACAATATGTACAAGGATATGACTCGACTTAGCAACCATGTAATCAATTAGATAATTAACTAAGGGTTTAAACAAATAACAATAATACACTAAAGATGAGTGCACACACGGAAGGCTAAGATGATTTGGTTGTACATTTAAGTGGGGTGTAACAAATTCTTCCTTTAAGTAAGATGCTTAAAGTTAGAAACGAAAAGATTGGCTCGGAGGGGTGTACTAGGGGTTTCGTGTACTAAAAATGAGTACAACGCTAAGGTGTGGGAAAAATTAATTGACTTAACTAGCCAAGTAATATGACTTAAATGGTCAAGTAATTATGATACGGGTTTAACACAAGGGTGCTCCTAATGCCTCTTATCATGTAGTAAATCCTACTACACGAATGTATTCTCACTAGCGGTCTCGGGATGCATCACTAACGCAAGTTCTAGAATCTAAATGCTACCGGTACACTCATAAGCACTAATAGTAAATGTTTTTCCTATCAAATCTAAAGGCGAACCTCACATATTTGGGTGGAAAATTTTTCTGAATAGTATGGTTTTGTGCTAGTCATACGACTCCTATCCATGAGACGCTTCCTATGGCTAAAGTTTCACTCCTAAATGTTGTAAAAAATTTTAAATTTGGTGCTAAAATTACACTAACATGTATTTCTCATAGTTTTATTACACACCAACCATCAAACAAACAAATTCAAGTGTAAGTGTATCTTATGACGTATCATCATTTACCCTCCCCTTACACTTAGGATAAACATTGTCCCCAATGTTCAATTAAAGAATGTAAAAGTAAAATAGGTAAAAGAATGAAATCAAATACTCCCATGATTCGCTCGGTATGGATAGTATGGTAACAAGGTTAGATCTTCCTCCAAGAAAATGAACAATCAAAGCTTCCCTTCCAGAATATAAATCATCTTCTTGTCATACATAACCTGTTAAACCTGAGAAAACAAACAAGGCAACCTCGCGTAAAATTGGCGGCAATCTATATATGATAACAAATCCTAGAAAGCAAAGTAAGATATAATGCTTGTGGAATGATGTTTGCAGATTTCCTGGAGTTTATAAAACTAAAGAATTAACAAAAGCTTAAGATTCCGTTAGAAAAACAAAACTAGCAAAATTTCCAGATTTTTACACGTGACGCCGTCAGGAATTTCTTCCTGATGCCGTCAGAAGTGATCTGCAGAAATTCTTACGTTAAGTTTCCAGAAAATTTCAAGAAAAACTTTGTCTTACTTCTTGGAAAATCCTGCAAAACATCATTATGACTCGATACAAGCATTTGACTCAAACAATTACTAATACACATGTTCGTTTAATATTGTGGAGAATCATGATCGAGTTTGTTTCTTAAAAACAAATTTGGGGTTTCCCCTTACACTTATCTTTTGCGAAATACCTTTGGATGAAGTTAAGACTAAGCCAAACGACAAAATAAAGTATTTTCACCATTTTAGTTTTGAAACATGATCTACCAACAATAAAAATAAAGCATGCATACGGAAACAAATAACAATCAAACAAAATAAAAATCACATAAAGCATGGGTTGCCTCCCAGGAAGCGCTTTTCTTTATTAATGAGTCTTGTAGCTAGACTCAAGGTCATGGGTTACTACGTGACCTCATCTCTCAAGATGATGTACCCCATATAGTTACGATCATTACTATCGTGGTGGTGTTTCAATCTGTCGACACTCGCAATCACCTCTCCTCCTCCTTTACTTCTCAAGTTAGCCATCCCATCTTGGCTTATGCTTTCAATTGTGAAAGGCCCATACCACCAAGGACTCAGTTTATCGGGAGGTATCGTTATCTCCAAGTGTCTTAAGAGTACTAAGTCCCCTTTTTCGAATGGTACATGGTTCCTCGTTGGTTGACTATGTTCAAACTCGACATGAACTTTGTTGCTTTTGCTTTTGCTTCCTTCATGTTGAGTTTCTTGGTAGCTTTTGATTCTTGCCTCCTGATTGGTCCTAAACGGTCAACTAAATTGACCAAGTGATGGTCAACCAAGTCAAACGTCTAAAACCAACTAACCAAGGAGTACAGTGTATTCCTGGGTTGTTATATCCCAGCGAGATGAGCAATTGTATTTGAAAACGTTTAAAGTGATCGGGTGATTTAACAGGAAGATCAGGAATTTGATTATTATGATTACACTACGAGATTATAATTAATAATAGCTTAGAAACACTATATTAACAATTACTGATGATCAGATAACCTAAAAACATGAGTTAAACCTAAAAACCCGCGTTTGATTTTAAAATAAATGCGAACGCGCGAAATAAAAAGTAAAACGTGAGCAAATAAAGTCCTACGAATGTGAAAATTATATTTTTACAATCCTAATGTTATAAGAAAATTTTTCGAAAATTAAAATTATTTTTACCACTATTTAATTAATTACTATTAATTAATTACTAATTATTAATTACTTTTTAATTAACTAAATTATACTAATTATTAATTAATTATGAAATTTAACTAGAAAAATGAAAATTAAATTTAGAAAAATCTAAAATATTACAAAAACTAATTTTAAAACAGAAAACCTATTTTTTCTACTTTTTAATTATTTATTATTAATTAAAACTAATTATTTAATTAATTTAAACTAAATTAAATTATAAAAAGTACTAAATGACAAAAGAAAAATCTGAAAAAATTACTAAAATTATTTTAACCTACAAGGAACCTGAGAAAAATTAAAAAATGAGAAATGCTTATAAATAAGCAGAAAAATAAGCCAAAGGGCTTAAATAGAAGCTATCACTTTATTTATTTTTGGTTTTTTCTAAATTTTGTTTTACACAACTATTAAGCTACTGAAAATAGGCAACTTTTGTAAAAGCAACTTCCTTGGAACTTAGAAATAAGCTCAGTGCATTCAAATAAGCTCAACAGTTGGCTTTTTGACTTGAAAATGGGACCTTAAAGCTCATATAAGCTAGCCAAGGACCCACACAATGGAAATAAGCTGTGAAAAACTTAGAAGGAATGAAATGAAGCTAAAACAACAACCAAACCACACTGAATACATCAAAATAATCAAATAAGCAATCCAAGTTGCTATCAAGTTCAAACAGGCCTGCAGCTTTTTATAAGCTAAGATTCAGCTTATCAAATAAGCTAGGAGGGACAATTTAATCTTGGAACCTTAGAGTCTGGCTCATGGGTTTTCCAAAAAGCCCAAGCTCATCCAATGGGACCTACTGGAGAGCTTATCAGAAGCTTATGAAAAAGGGACAATTTCACTGTGTGTTCATTGAACACAGAAAATGGGACAACTTACAAGGACACACCAGCTTATCTAAAAAGTTGGGAGACTCAGAATAAGCTTAAAACCTAAAATCTAGCCATAAGGGCTTTCGAAAAAGTCCAAATACACCAGATGGGGCCCACTAATTAATGATAGGGAAGCTTGTAAAAATGACCTGAGCACACTGATGTGTGAGACTTAATCTGTTTAAGATGGAATACTCAAAAGCTCACTAGGGACTAGATAAGCTTAGAGATTAATGCACAGGTCACTATTGATCTTTAAAACAGAATATCAAGCTCAGTTATTAAATCTTAACAAGTTTAATCAAGCTTATTGTCACAACAGTTAAGGACTTGAAACTTTAAAGTGAAATTTGGAATGAGCAATCAGACCAAATAAGCACAAGAGCAAAAGTTGGGTACAACACAAGTATCACAGGTTCAAACTCTCACAAATCAACTCTAAAACATAACTACTAACAAGATTCAAACAAAAGCAAAGAAAATTAACAAGCTTGGTGGTATTTTGCAAACAGAAAAGCTGGCTAAGGGGCAACTAGGTGGCCAAATAAGCTAGTCTAAACAAGCTTTACAAGGGAAATAAGCTACTCATGCAACAAGACATTCTAACAGGGTTTCTAAATCAAAAGGAATCAAGAAAATTGATCCAGAATTGACCATGCTATGGTACAATGAAACTTGGGTCAAATCTGATGGACAGGGGAGATTGCTTCCCCTGGAGGGTGTTTTAAGCAATCAGATAAGCCCAGAGAAAAATAAAAAAAACAATAAGTTGATTGCTGGCTTTTGTAGTTTAGGTGGAATACTTTTAGCACAAGAAATTTCAAGGTCTGATTCACATCACAAAATTCTAGAAAAATCACCCAAAAAATGATATTTTGCACCCACAAGTGATTTTGACATTTAGAGATTTTGTGACACTTTGACTTTTGTGAGATTCAAATGACCAATTATTACTGAAAATGATATATAATCCCTAATTGAAAGTAAATTAAGCAATCTAAGCAGGTTTTAAGTCTAAATGGTGAGTATACCACCTCTATGTCACCACAGTGCACAAATGAGAACAAGTGAACCACTATTTTGACTTTTGTGTGAACAAGCCTTGGATTTTATATGTAAACTAACCTAATGTGGCCTATTGTGAGTTGTCTACACTAAAGATTACTTATGAAACAAAGGCTAGCACAGAAAAACCATTTGAACCAAACACTCCCTTATGCAAACTGTTTTCATATTTCCAAAGGAAACACATGAACTGGATCTCCTATTAGTTAAACAAGTATCCACTGATCCATTTCATTACAAATTAAGCATAAATTTACCAATGATAAGCAGTGTACAATAGGTAAATATGACTATGCTAATTTAGATTTAATCACACAGTGAACAATCAAGGGTATTAATTAGAGACTGATAAACTGTACCACAAGCATACTAAGTACCACAAACCATAATTAAACTATTCCAAACCAGAAATAAGCATGAAAATAAGCTGATAAGTAAATGAACAGTAAATTTTTAAGGGAATGGCTTACAATGTGCTTTCCAGATAAGAACATGAAACAAAGGACCAAGACTACTTCCTATAAGCTCCCCACAGAGCCCCTAACCCACTGCATTCACCTTCATCTCTTTCTCTTCTTGCATTTTTTTATTTTTTTATTTATTTCTTATTTTTTTTGTATTTTTGAGTAAACTGAAATTTAAACTGAAAACTTGAATTTCTGAAATAACAACTTATATTGATAATGAGTGAAACAAATTACAACTTAAGTTTTGATTTAAGCTTGTATTTACAATACTTGCAACAACTAATTTAAAAATTAAAATCTACTCCTTTCTCTTTTGCCTCTCAGCTTCAATATATAGCATGGGATTAGGGTTTTGAGAGTTTCTGAGCACATTCCATCTTCATTCTTGACCATAGGATTGATATAACCCAATCTTGTCCCTTCATTTATTTTGGCACCCAATTGGTCTTTGTCATTTTCTTCTGATTACTTGTAATAGGCTATCTAGTTTTGGAGTGAGGTGTTTGGTTGCTGTAGGAGTGATGATGGAGGAGGGGTTTGAGTGGGAAGGTGATGATGGAGTATAGCAGTGATAGCAGGGGTAGTCACGGGTTGATGTTGGGGGAGGTGGTCAAAGGGGTCAAACCCCTGGTTTATTTATTATTTGTAAAATGGGGGGTGAAGGTGGGCTTGTGTTAGATTTGGGCCAGGATTAGTGGAGTGGGCTGGTTTAAGGGTGTTGGTGTTTGGGTGGGCTTGTGTTGTTATTGGATTTGGACTTTGGTTTATTAAATAAGGATCCGTTTGGTTTTAGTACAAATTACCACAAGGACTAAAAGTGCAAATTCTGATTTTTTTAAGGGTGGGTTTTTGCAACTTCTCCAAAGTTATCCAAGGGTAAGTTTTGCCAAGTGTGAATAATATAAGGACCTTAGATGATAATTTCCATTTTTGAATGCCTCGGGACCAATTCTGCCAAATTCCAAACTGCAGGGACCAAAATTATAATTTCTCCAAAGTTTACCAAAAGGACCATTGATTCCATTTATGAATAGTACAAGGTTTATTTTTGATAATTTCCACTTTTTAAATAACCAAGGACCATTTTTGACATTTTTTAAACTTGGGGGACCAAAGTTGTAATTTTGCATTTTTGATATTTAAAGGACTTGTTTTGACAACTTATGAATCCCCAAGGACCTTTAATGATATTTTGCATGTTTTGAATAACCCGAGACTAGATTTGACAAGTTTTGAAACTTGAGGGACTGAAACTGCCAATTATGCAAACTTTGTTCGTTTTTCATTTGTTTTTAAACATTTTGCATCTGAAACATATAAAACACAGTTTTGGGATAATTTCTGCATTTTGATGCATTTCTGAGTGTTTTTGGATGTTTTGGCAGTTCAGATACGACAAAAATGATGAGTATTTACATACTCATCAATCCCCCACACTAAACTATTGCTAGTCCCTAGCAATCTTTTGAGAAAATTTAATGGATTTGAATCTCTTTACCAAAAGCCATTACTTCTGGAGTAGCTAAATATTTCAGTTCAAGTAAGAACCATGGTACACCGATAACCATGTGATTTTGAGCAAACCACCAGCTTTCAACGGTTTTGATTTGTCTTTACCAGAAGCCGTTTGCTTCTGGACTAGCCAACTCTTGATGGAATAGTCAACATCTTGGTGAGCTGATTACCAATTATGGTTTTTCCACTGCCTTTACCACAAGCCATAATCTTGTGGGCTAGCCAACTTTTTTACTTTTTAGGATATGGCGAGTTGAGATACCATACAATTTTGGGCAAATTGTAAGCCGTCAACGGATTTGAGATATCTTTACCAAGAGCCGTTTGCTCCTGGATTAGCTAATCCTTTTGTTGTTTAGACATGGCGGACTGATAACCACAAAATTTTTGAAATAAAGTGAAAAATTTTTGAAAATTTTGGGCCAAAATGGGGGTACTAGAAAGTATATTGTGATAAAATTCGCTAGAATTTCCCCCCCCCCCCCCCCCCCCCACACTTAGAATTGAATATTGTCCTCAATATTCAAAGTCCCGGCTATTATGCCGAATCTTTGAATGTAAAAAGATAATATTATAAGCTAACTGTGGAAATATCATTTTTTATTTTTCACTTTATTTATATGTACATACAACACAATTTTTTTTTCAAAGATATATACATTTCAAATAGCTGCAAGGGATGGCCACTCCCCCACACTAGGGTGTTAGAAAGTAGAAAGAAGTCAGAGACATGGGTGAAAACCCATGTTGTTGCTACTGTTTTTGTTTATCGAGTAGCTAGCTTGACTCGATCCCCGAATTCAATTGTCCTTGGGGAAAGTTTGGAGATCCGGGACAACCATGGATGGTATGTCCTCTCCAAAGTAATGTTTCACACGATGCCCATTCACTTTGAAATTAGGACCGTCATTTTGAGATAACTCGACGGTGCCATAAGGATAAACCTTAACGATAGTGAATGGACCAGTCCAACGGGTTTTGAGCTTTCCTGAGAAGATCTTGAGTCTAGAGTTGAAAAGAAGGACTCGATCACTAACGTTGAGAACGCGGTTCTTGATTTTTGAGTCATGAATCTTCTTTGTGTAACACCCCCAATTCATGGTTGCAGCGGAATTCAAACTGGGTGTTACTCGACGGCATAATAGTCACAATAATAGAAAACGAACTCCAATTGAGTCGTTTTAAAAGATTTATCATTCAAATTGTATAAATATCAGAGATTACAAAATGAGGTCCCAAATGGTTCCATGTTTACAATTTACATTAAATGAGTTTTGAATGATAATAAAATTTATAGCTCTCTTGAGTATCCGTGCCCTTCCGTGCCATCCTTGATCATCATGAACCTGAAATACATGCTTGAGAGGTCAACACAAAGGTTGAGTGATATTCATAGAGTTTGTTTAATGTTTGAACACAATGTGTTGGTAGTTAAATCGTTGAACACAATAATCGTAGTGTTTGTAGTTAAATCGTTTGAACACAATAATCGTAGTGTTAGCTATAGACTCACACTCATAGTTTGGAAAACAAAACATGTAGGCTACGTTGTTATATGCCCGGAAAGGTTATTAATTCACTAAGCTTATGACACCAAAACGTTAACGTGTACCAATATCGATCGGCAGATTTATCCCGGTAGGTACTTTGCCGTCATACCTAATGTCTCAAATATTAATGCATTTGTTTGAACTTAGTCAAAACAAATGGGATTCGTCAATCCCAATAGGCCTATTCACAATATTCGTGCTCACTTGCAAGTAACCCTCGCAAGTGATTAAATGGTTCATAATAAGGGATCTTGGTTTGGCAAGGATGTTACTTAGTGATAATAAAACATGGTCGAATAGCATACAATAGAAAGCATTGTGTTCGAGTAGAAAAATAATAGCATGTATTCCCCCCAAGGGTTTGTAAAACATTGAAGTAATGTAAAGTGGGGCTATGAACTCACCTTAAGTTAAAATAGCAAGTAATGAATGAAACGGTTGAATCGTGTAGGTTTCTACGAGCAACCTATAATAGAATGTCGCGACTTAGGATCGGAGTAAAGAATATGAAGTAGTGCCTATATATATATCTTGCATTTATAGTCCATGATGTGGTATGATGTATATTGTAAGTCTTTGAAAGAAATGATTCATGAAACATGTATGTTTTGTATATCGTTTACTACCGTTCGGGCCGACATAATTCAGAAGTCATGTTAATAAGCGTTCGAGGAGCCAGGACACTTTAACTCGTAAATCCACAACTCAACTCGACGGCTTACATAATGAACTCCTCACATGAGGCTCCCTACTATTGTAGTAGTTGATGAAATATATAGATATAAGTTTTGATCCGAAAAGTTACATGTCCGATACTTGAATAAACTTAGGAAAGTTTATTTGTACATGAAGATTGTTATTAGGGTAGTTTCATAAGTCTTGTATGATCATTTTTCTTTGTAATATCTCATGGTTCCTTTAAGTGAAGTAGATCCAAATTGTTTGTTCAAGTTCTCGCCAATTCCTTGTTTCATGTTTACGCCTATGTAAGTTGGTATGGTCATTTCGTCATGGCCTAGCCATGACCTTTGGTCCTTGTTCCAAGGTCATGAGACACAACCTTGGCTCTAGCCATGGTGGTGGTCTCGATTATAGGTCATAAGACCTCTTGTTCCTTTTAAACCATAACCTATATATTATGACTTTGGTCTAAAAATGGGCTGTTTAAGAATTTGAAGAATTTATCACTCGGAAAGCGTTTTCAGGGCTCGAGCTTCTTTGTTGCTGAACGAAAACGTCGTTCCGGACAACTTTCGTGTTTTAACTTTTTGATGAATCGGACCAGAAGTGGGACTTTCAAAACCCAAATTTGATCAGAATGGTATTTGGCAGTTTGCCGCAAAGTTTTGGTAACTTCAAATGGGCGTAACTTTTGACTCGTATACTCGTTTTAGGTGGTTCAAATTGCTATGGTTTCCTTGTTAAGTCCTCTACTGTAATATGTAATGATCCAACATCATATTTTTACCATTTTGATCAGGTCTTACCAAGAAAGTCACTAGTTTACTTGTTTTAGTAACTTGTTGTAACAATCAATAACAATAACTTGTTTTGCTCACTTTTATACATCATGGACATAACTACAAGACATAATATAGCAAGAATAACATGTAAATAACATGAATATGATTAATTAACAAGAATCATGTTAGGGTTTGGCTTACAACTTTTGGCTTTCAAAGATGAAAGGAAGTTAACTTGTAAGGAAAAGGACTTTGATAGACTTGCTTCAACCCACTTCACTTCATGCAATCTTTCTACTCTTGTAATCTTGAAAGAGAGATGATGAAAATTGAGGTGACTTGAGTGGATTCAAACTCAAGAGAAATCACCAAAGTTTCTAAGGATTTGAAGTAGTTTTGATGAATCAAAACTAAACTAGGGTTTATGTATGGATATTGCACTTGATTTCTTGGATGGAACTTGAAGTAAATGAGCTAAGGATGAGATGATGGTGTGTTTTTATGTGTGTGGGTCGTTGGAATGGCCAAGGAGTGGGAAGAGAAGGCTTAAATAAGGTCTTGAGGAGGTTAGAACCTTGACTAGTCAACACTTGCTCACCAAGTTGAACACATGTTCACATCTTAAGGCTTAAAGCATGGGATTAAGCCACCTAGGGGCTGAATCCCCCCCCCCCCCCTAAGTCGGTTTGCCAACCTTGGGGAGCAAGGGTGGACTTTTGATGATATTATCCAAGTTATTGAGTTAGTTTTGGCTCTGTAAAATGCTAACCGTAAATGGTTAAGCCACGAAACGTAAAACCGGGTATCGTAAAAATACGAAACTTGGAAGAATGGTTAAACATGTCAAAATACTCCATAATAAAATATGAAATGAGTGGTAGGTTCCGTTTGGGTGTAAAACCCTGCTAAAAACTGGAAATACGGGTCTAAAACGCGTAATACGTAAAATGTACGAATATTGCGTAAAATTGAGAAAAGTAAAATGTTACTTTTATAATGTCATAAAAATGATTTAAAATGACTTATAATGTCTAGACTGGGCTCAGTCTAGTGTCGGTTGGTATTAAATGTCTTTTAGACATCAAACCGTAAGCCTAAAAATCACGAAATGACTTATAACATCAAGGGATGATTTTTGGTCAATGGAGGGGGGGAAAATATGTTGACTTTTTGTAATAAGTTGAAAACTCAAATTGCCTTAGAAATGCGGTGCAGGTATAGGCTAAGGTTACGGCTGAGTAAAAACGCTTAAAAACTGAAAATTCCAGTTTTTCACGGCCGAGGCTTATTTTGGTCATGTTTTTCTCAGTCATGATTTATTCTCAAATAAATCATGAGTGTGTCAAACATTTTTCTGATACGGGAAAAATTAACGCGACCGAATTTCGTTGTGCGTAGAATTTCTGAATGACGTTTTACCCTAAAATGTGTAATCCCTTAATAACTTTCACAAAAATGATCTGACGAATGTCAAACATTTAATTTGCCATGGAAATGATTTATCACTCGATAATATCAAATAAAAATCAACTTTCGAGAAAGTTTCGGGAAAAATGAATAGTAAAAATGAATAGTGTAATTTTCCGGGAATAGTAATTAACCTGAAATTGCGAATTGTTACACTTTGTCTTTTCCTTGTAGATCAAAGAGTTCTCGTAAGCTTGATCACGAAGTTCATTTAATTCATTCAATTGAACTTTCCGATGACCACCCGCAGTTTTGAGGTCAAAATTTGCATGCTTGAGGGCCCAATAGGCTTTATGCTCAAGCTCGCTCGGTAGATGGCACGCTTTCCTGTACACAAGCTTGTAAGGCATACACCCGATGGGTGTTTTGTAAGTTATACGGAAAGTCTAAAGTGCATCATCTAATTTATCCAACCACGATGCACGATTTTCACCAACAGTTCATTCCAAGATTCTCTTAGTGCCTCAATTTGAAACTTCTACTTGTCCACTTGTTTGAGGGTGGTACGCTGTAGAAAGACGGTGAGTTACACCATACTTTTGCATGACTTTATCGAATTTGTCATTGCAAAAATGCGTACCACGATCACTAATTATAGCACGTGGAGTTCCAAATCGAGCAAAAAGAGCTTTCAAGAATTTCACAACTACTCGGGCATCATTAGTGGGTAAAGCTTTCGCTTCAACCCATTTTGACAAATAGTCAACAGCCACTAGTATGTACTTGTTTCCATGAGATGACGGAAATGGCCCCATAAGGTCGATGCCCCATACGTCAAAGATTTCACAAACTTGTATTGCATTTTGTGGCATTTCATTCTTTTGTGAAATATTCCCGTGACATTGACAAGCATCACAAGATTTGACCAATTCTTGGGCATCCTTATAAGTCGTGGGCCAATAGAAACCAGAGTCAAACACCTTTTTGGCGGTGTAGTTAGGATTGTGGTGGCCCCCCGTGGGACCAGCATGGCAAGCCTTGAGAATTTCAGTGGCTTCTTGACCATAAACACACCGCTGGATGACTTGATCCACATAGATTTTGAAAAGGTAGGGGTCGTCCCAGAAATAATGTTGCACATCTTTAAAGAACTTATTCTTTTGTTGGGACGACATCCCTTTCACAACAAAGTTACCCGCATGGTAGTTTGCAAAATCGGCAAACCATGGGGTAACAGAATCTCCAAGAAGGTAACCACTTTGAGAGTCTCGAGAGGGAATGTTTCATTAATTTCTTTCCTCTCGAAAACATCTTGGTGGGGGTTTTCCAAACGGGAGAGATGATCAGCAGCAAGGTTCTCAGCTCCTTTTTTATCACGAATTATGATATCAAATTCTTGCAGGAGGAGAACCCAACGAAGTAGCCTCGGCTTTGCTTCTTGTTTTGCAAAGAGGTACTTCAAAGCCGAGTGATCCGTATACACTATGCTTTTGGTCAATATCAAATATGACCGGAATTTTTCAAAGGCATACACCACAGCTAATAATTCTTTTTCAGTGGTGGTGTAATGACTTTGAGACTTGATCATTGTTTTGCTTGCATAATGTATAGGCTGAAAGTGTTTAGATCTGCGTTGCCCCAAGACTGCCCCTATTGCATAATCACTAGCATCACACATAAGTTCAAAGGGCAAGTCCCAATCGGGGGCAACAAGAATTGGTGCCAAAGTAAGCTTTTTCTTTAGAGTTTCAAAAGCTTCTACGCACTCAGGTGAGAAGATAAAAGCAGCATCCTTTTCAAGGAAATGGGTCATAGGCCGGGCGATCTTGGAAAAATCTTGAATAAACCTACGATAGAAACCGGCATGACCCAAAAAGCTCCTAATACCTTTGACGGTAGTGGGATGAGTTAATTTTGCAATGACATCGATTTTGGCTTTGTCAACCTCAATCCCATTCTTTGAAATTTTATGGCCAAGGACAATGCCCTCTTTGACCATAAAGTGACTCTTCTCCCAATTTAGACATAACTTTGTGTCTTCACAACGTTTGAGCATGTTGTCTAAATGGGAGAGACCTGATTGAAATGAATCCCCAATGACCGAAAAATCGTCCATAAAGACCTCCATAGTTTTCCCGATCATGTCGGAAAATATGGCCATCATATATCTTTGAAACGTGCCCGGAGCACTACATAAACCAAATGGCATACGTTTATAAGCAAATGTTCCATAGGGGCACGTAAAAGTGGTCTTCTCTTGATCTTGCGGATCAATGGGAATCTGAAAGTAACCCGAGAAACCATCGAGGAAGCAATAGTATTCATTCCCCGCTAGTCTCTCGAGCATCTGATCCATAAAGGGCAGAGGAAAATGGTCTTTACGGGTGGCGTCATTTAACTTGCGATAGTCAATGCAGACACGCCAACCCGTAACCAATCGAGTTGGAATCAACTCATTTTCCTCGTTTGTGACAACAGTAATGCCACCCTGTTTTGGAACACAATGTATTGGGCTAACCTAAGGACTGTCCGAGATAGGGTAAATCAATCCGGCATCAAGAAGTTTTAAAACTTCTTGTTTGATGACCTCATGAATTTTTGGATTCACCCTTCTTTGTTGCTGGACTGCTGGTTTGAAGTCATCCTCCATTAAAATCTTGTGGGTACAAAATTCACGGTCAATGCCCTTGATGTCGGAGAGTCGCCAAGAAATTGCTTGTTTATGTGACTTTAAAACCTTTATTAGAGCAGCCTTTTCCTCAACACTTAAATCTTTAGCAATTATGACGGGTAATTTATCATCACCCTCCAGAAATGCATATTCAAGATGAGGCGGCAAGTCCTTAAGTTCAACCACTGGAAAGTCATCAGTTTTCTCAACATTTTTGACTTCCTCTTTATGAAGTATTTGTGGTAGAATAGGAAGAGGAGAGGGATCTTCGTTTAGTAATTTCTCAAGTAAGAGAATATCCCTCTCAGGGTCAATCTCTTGGTTATCGATTCCATCGGGAATCAAATCACTTTTGAGAAAGGCCTCAATTTCTTCTAAGATGAAGTCACTTCCCTCAAACGGAGTGAGGGAAGGAGAAGAATTGGCAATGATGGGATGAGAAGATTGAGTGAGGTTTTCACTCGAAGAATCATCAATGAAACCTAAAACCTCTTGAGCGTACTCCTCAACAGTAATATCGATAACATCTATTTGGTTTACCGATTCAGAGTCATAATTAGAGGAGTACCTCGAAGTTTGATCGAGGTTGAAGGTGACAGCTTCAGTTCCAACACGCAATGTGATCTCTTGCTCAAATTCATCGATGAGAGCACGCCCAGTTCTAGGGAATCCCCTTCCAAGAATTAGAGGGACCGTTGAATCGGCATCAAAGTCAACAATCACAAAATCTGCCAGAAAATGGAACTTTCCCACTGTAACGAACACATCCTCGGCATTGCCAAGAGGACATGATATAGAACGATCGGCAAGCTCCAAAGTCATGCACGTGGGAGTAAGTTCGGGAAGAGATAGTTTCTTCCACACAGAATATGGCATAAGGTTAATGCTAGCACCAAGATCGGCCAAGGCAAAACATTCAACCATCCCCGAAAAAGTACATGGAATGAGGAATTTTCCGGGATCTCCAAGCTTCTCGGGAAGCTTTTTCAAAAGAACTGCTGATCAGTTCTCATTTAGAGGAGTTCTTGCCATCTCAAAGAGTTTTTCCTTATTACTTAACAGATTCTTGATTGTTGATGCGAATTTAGGCATCAAGATGATAGCATCCGCGAAGCTAATGTCAAAGTGCAAATCTTGAAAGATTTGGAAAAATGTATCCATTTGGTGACTAGCTTTTTCGCGGAGCTTTTGTTCATTCAAGCGTGATGGGTAAGGAATAGAAGTTTTGGATTTAGGGTTCTCAACTGGAGTCTCAGGTGGATCAAAGACAACTCTAGGTTTTGGCATGGTTTTTGGGACGACTTGAGGGTGGACATGTGCGGTACTTCGTGGACCATTAGATTGCACCTTGTCCTTTGTCACCTCAGGTTCACGTTCCACTACCTTTGGAGGAGAGGAAGAAGAGGTAGTAGGAATCACGGGTTCCTTATATGAAACACCACTACGAGTTGTGATCGCTTTTGCATACCCCCTCGGATTAGCGATCGTGTTGCTAGGTAAAGTAGTACCTGAGCCCGAGGGTCGATCATTTAAAGACTTCTTGATGTCAGAAATCTGGCTGACCAACAACTTGTTCAATTCTTCTTGGGACTTCATGAATTGTTTTAACAACTCGTCAGATGAAGGCCCAGTTGGAACAATGGCTTGATTTTTATGAACATTTGGAGCACGATTGTTGGGAACGTGTTGGGAACGTAGTTTTACTATTTATCAAGTCTCGGTCATTTACTTGTAATAGGTTGCTAAGGCTTGTATGTTTATTTAATCTTAAGGCTTATGTAGCAAGCCCATGGGCCTTAAGCCCATTTCATTTTCAAGATAGGGAGGAAGGGAGTGTTGCCCTAGTCCTCACCTATAAATACTATGTAACCTCTCCTTTGAGAGGGGTTGGTTCTCTTGGTAATTTCATTTTCTTTCATTCCATTCTTATGAGTTCCTTCCACTCTCTCTCTCAACTCTCTTTCTCTCTCTAGATCTATTAGTGATTATGTTATTAAAATCATGACCTAACAAGTGGTATCATTCGCCAAGGGATAATATAGGTTGATTTAGGTTTGATTTGGTAGAAAAACTTGGTTTTTTTAAAGTGATTTTCTTAAAAAGTGGTACTGTTCATCGAGTTATTTTCGAGTTAGGGGCTCACTTTGGTTCTATCGAGTTAGGTGCTTAAGATCTATCGAGTTAGGTGTCACACCTATCGAGTTAGGGGTTAATTTTTTTTAACTTATCGAGTTAGGTGTAATATTCTATCCAGTTAGGGGTTTATTTCAAGTTCTATCGAGTTAGGTGTTATAAGATCTATCGAGTTACGTGTTTTCTATCGAGTTTGGATTTTGGATTTTGGCGAGTTAGCCTTGTTCGCCTAATCGTTTATCGAGTTAGGACAATTGTGACTCTAACTAAGGGGATACTCTGCCCAAATCAAGACCACCTATCGAGTTAGGATACATATCGAGTTAGAAACCTTCAGAAATATATCGAGTTAGTAACCTAACAACCTATCGAGTTTGAACCATAATCTGGACTTATCGAGTTAGCTACATACATAACTTATCAAGTTAGAAACCCTAAGAACTTATCGAGTTAGATACCAACCTTACTTATCGAGTTAGAAACCCTAAATTGACATATCGAGTTTGAAACCCTTTCAAGTTATCGAGTTAGATACCAACCTTACTTATCGAGTTAGAAACCCTAAATTGACATATCGAGTTTGAAGACAAATTGACATACCGAGTTAGAACACAAATTTTTTTTTTCAAGTGTACAAATCAAATTAAAATTTAAACCTTTATTTATCCTTAAAAGATCCAAATCTAACATAATCACATCATCTCATCTTTACAAAGTTTTTTCCTTCTTATCTTTCACTTTTTGGCGGGAAATTTTGAGTAAAATTTATTTTCTACAGTAGACTAAACGTTCAATTTTTACGCGAAATTTAAATTTTGGAATAACGTTGAAAATTTTGACCCAAAATTCAAATTTTTCGGCCAAAATTCAAATTTTTTCGGTGAAATTTGGCGGCAAAATTTTTTAAACTCAAATTTTTCCTGTGACATTAGAATGGCATTTTATAGTGATTTTCAAACTTTTGGAACAGAAAATTTTTCAAATTAATTTTGGAGGGAAAATCTGATTTCACTATTTCGACCTTGCGTGTGACATTTTGGTTTGATTATTTCGATTTCGTCGCAACAATCAAGGGGGAGAGAAATGTCATTTACAATGTCTCAATCACCTTCTTCCAACTATCTTCCTCATGAATATTCTCATCAGCAGCAGTCATCAGCAAACGTACCTTCTTCTAACTACCTTCCTTCTCATCAGCAACAGTATCATCAACAACAAAGTCACAGCTCCCTCATTCGCCATGTTCTGCTCTTTGGCAATGAATCAAGGCCTCCAATGTTGCTACCAGGAACGTATACTGTTTGGAAACGGAGATTTCTACAATGGCTCACAGATCATCCTGCTGCAGATCTCATGCTTAAATCCATTCAAGATGGTCCATACAAAATGATATTTCTTGCTGACTCAACAGGGATTATCAGACTACAAACTGATGAAGATTTGAATGCTACTGAACTTGCTCAGTACGATGCTGACCATCAGGCTGCATGGTTCATGACATTAGCCCTTCCCAATTCAATTTACATGAATATGGACTTTCAAGCCAGTGCTTATGAAATGTGGAAATATCTTGAAGCTATGCATCGTACAGAAGAACTTCATCACATCAGAATGAAGCAAATTCTTGAATCCTGTTTAAGCATGAATCCTCTGCAGACCATTCTCCCTGCTCCACCATCTCCAGCTGTTGACCATGGATCCTTAATTTACACTCCAAATGGTCTCTTCTTCAACCCTCCGTATGCACCTGAGCCTTTCTTCATTCCAGAGTACCATCCTGCAACACTACATAATAATGTGCAATCTCTTCTGGAAAATCTAGTGAAGATTAGTCAAGTATCTTCCAAGAAAGGCAATGGCGATATAACTTCAACTTCTGAATGCTTAAACACAATGAAAGATACTGATGATGAAGAAGATCTTATCGAACCTAGCATGGCATTCTTGGCATATACAGAAAATATTGCAGATGAGGAAGCTCAGGATTATGATTCAACTCCAGTCTTTGACGATAATGTTGAATACAATGCCACACTTAGTCAAATGGAAGTTGAAGGGGGTAATCTCAATACAGTTTTTCAAAGTGTCATGGGAGATATTACATCTGATGATGAATATGCAGATTTGGAATCCAATACAGCAGATTTGGAAGCCGATACAGTAGATGTGATGTTAATGGCAAACATGCAGGAATTTCACATGGATAATACTGGCTCAGAGTATGAGTCTGATAATTCTGTAGATCCAGTTGTGAGATTAAACAGAGAGAAAATGTATCAATCAAGGCCTCAAATGCATGAACTAAGTCACAGCAGAATCATCTCAGACTTCATACAATTTACGAGTCAGGCTTTATCAAATTCCCGAAATTCCCGAAATCGAGCTATCAAGCAAGGTGAAAGAGTTGTGATACAAGGAAGTATTACTCAAAGGCTGGTTGGGAATGGTGAGAATACTGCAAATGTAGTTAATGTAGGCAATGAGGTTAAAATATTGGAAGATAATTCGGGTGTCATGGATAATACTGAACTAGTATACGACACAAATGCTTCTGATGACTCTAAAGACCCATTTGAGAGAAAGATGACTGAAGCTGAGAAAAGAGCCATCAATTCTACAGAAAATTGCTTAGCTCATTTTGAATCAGTTAAGACTCAATGCAAGATTCTCTCAGATGCATGGTTTCCTACGGGGTGTACCTTTAATGCATTCTTCGGAACTGAAATGGATCGTCTAACCTTCCAAAGGAAACTCCGAGAAAACATTGTTCAAATTGAAAAACAAATTGAACAGGGAAGCGATTGCATGGCAGGATTTAGAGCGCTCAAGGCTCAGTTCAAAGTGTTCATGGCATTGCATTTTAAATCTCTCATACACAATAAATATGAAAGCAATGTATGGAGATAGAACATCACAAGTATGGAGGTTGAAGATTTTAGAGATCAACTTGTTTCACGCCTAAACCGCTTAGAATTTATGCTTAATGAAAGATCACTTCATCTGAGTACTATCAAAGAACAAAAGTTGCAGATTCAAGAAGAGCAAGTTCATAAAGATGATTCATTGAAAGCTAATGTGGTTGTCATGGAAAGCAAAGGGACAGAATCAGAAGTGCAGGATGACAACAGCAGATTGGGGAATGATAAAGATGCAGATTGTGCAGAGATCATACCCTTCTATGACTCAGAGCCCAACCTTGACAAAGGACAGATGGATGAGGAAGATTTCATACCCATCTATGACAAAGAACCGAACTTTGACAAAGAGCAAATGGTTGAGGTACAATCTACTGTTGATCATATTATGCCTGCATATGAGAAACAACAATCTGAGCAACCTAACTTCAGTAATGAAGGAGAGGTTGACCAGGATGTTGTTCAATGTCTAGTAATACATTCTGAGTCTGAGTCCTTACCTGATAATCCAATTACTGAAACATCATACCAAACTCTTGAGTCTGAAAACCTTCTTCTCAAAAAGACCATTGCCCAGTGTCATAAAGATTTTTCAAAACTAGAGGCACATTGCATCTCACTTGAACTTCAAATGCAAAACGAATCTATAAATTCGGGCAACAATGGTCAATGTTTGAATGAACAAAGAAAACGTGTAGATACATTAGTTAAAGAAAATGAGCTTTTAAAAGGTCAAATTCAAGAAAAGGTGTTTGCACATGCTGCATTACAAAACAAATTAAGAAGACTGACTGGCCAGAGTGTGGATACTAAGTTTGCAAAACCATCAATCTTGGGGAAACAACCTTCTCAAACAAACAGAAAACAATCAGTGGTTCGACAACCAACTGCATTTAAATCTGAACGACCTAAATTTTCAAAACCTCGGTTTGCCTCCCAAGTTGTTGAGAATAACAATTTGACAAAACCAGTCACTCCACATTCTTGGCCTAAGGAAAATGCATCTGTGTCAGCTAAATCTCAACACGTGATTATACCTAGCTCATCTAGGACCAGTTCGAAAACAGTGTCTAAAACGAGCATTAAAAGTAAAGAGTTTTATGGCAAATATGACATGTACAAGAACTATGATCTAAAAAAGGCTAGGAAAAAGGCACTACTTCAAAAGGATGGAATTCTAGGTTCAAAACCTCATGTGATGCCTTCCACTGTAGTACAGAACACTGCTTGTAGTAGCACACCAAAACCTAAGAGTAATCAACAAACTAATAGGAATTGGATAGCTTCTAAGAGTAGTTGCGTAAATAATCATGTTGTTTGTGCTTTAAAATATTTTCAAAAGGGAAATTCACTTGAAAAGGCTCAATCGACTAAGACAAACAAACCCGTTGAACCAAAAGTCATAAGTCAGAAACCTAAGAAGTGGATCAATATAGGACGTAGGTTTTCTCAACGAAGTGAAGCTCCCACATTTCATTCAACTGCATCTAAAAGGAAAACTTCTCCTAGATCTAACACTAGGTGGGTACCCACGGGTAGAATTTTCAAATCGATTGGTCTTAGGTGGATTCCTACAGGAAAGATTTTAGACATTTGCACCAAAACTAATGTGAACTCCACTATATCTACCCCTGAGACAAGAAGGAAAACCGTCGGAATTGTGTGTTCGAGTGTCAAGAAGATAATTGACACTACATCTTTATGCTTCTAACATCTGGAACCCAGTTTCTCTTGGGGATCCTTGTTCTCTGTTTTCTTGTCTCTTCTTTCTTTCTTTGCAAATTCTTCAACACAATGGCTTCGGAACAACTCAGTTTCGGACCCGAGCTTAATGTAATGGTTTCTGAGCACAACAGCTTAGGACCCGCATCCAACCGTTTAAAAGCACATCAACAATGGCTTCTGAGCACAACAGCTTAGGACCCGCATCCAACCGTCTGAACTTTCCAGATTCTTCGGCTGAACCGTCGTCTCACTCGTAAAGAAGTGGAAACCTTGTTTGCTCCATTGTTTGATGATACGATTGAAAACTGTCTTTCTGAGATCTCACC
Organism: Artemisia argyi; assembly: GCA_030686995.1. Lineage (NCBI taxonomy): Eukaryota > Viridiplantae > Streptophyta > Magnoliopsida > Asterales > Asteraceae > Artemisia > Artemisia argyi. The sequence continues at coordinate 141,462,260 of CM060690.1, forward strand.
AATTTCCGCTGCACATCTTGATCACCATCAAGTACCTGATTAATCTCAACAAACAATAACAACTGTTGGGAGAGACGGTCCTCCAATTGCATCTCCAACAACAGCATAACAAACCGTGTCCAACTCACGACAACCAGCTGAAGACTCCATACATAAATCAGTTCCACAAACCGCAGAGCATGACCCAGAGGTGTTCTTTAATCCGTTTGCACCGGCTCAACTCATTCCTGACATTACTGAGTCGTCTCACGCAATTTGGATCCTGCTCACATGCGAGATAATTACCTCCATCAAGGTTTGTTGATTCAGTTCACCATATTGGTATGCGGTGTTTGACTCCAGATGATTTGCAAAATTTTCTTTAAAACTAAGTGAGTCAAACATCTAACTTTTTTTTCTTTAAATATTAAAAAAAAAAAAAATCTTCTTTCTCTGTGTACGAACTTCGTAACTTCAAAACTATGTTCCTTCATTAAAACAAATTTTGCTTTACTCTGTCAAAATGGAACATGTTTTGAGGGGGAGAAAATTTTTCACATTATCATGAAGTTTGCACACCTCATCATAATTCTTCAAGGATAAAATGTTTCTTCATCATTCGTATTAAAATCTCATTTTCAAAAACTTCTATGATCTCTCGAATTAAAATATACAAAAAGGTTTCACAAAATATATGCTAATTCGAGGGGGAGAAAGGAAATTCTTTCTGCAATGATTCAAAGTTAACCTTGTTTGGACTTCAAATGGATTCAGACTAATGATTTTTTTTCCTCGAATTTTCTCCATAATTGTGACTTTCTAATTTCCTCGTTGTTGTTGTCTAATCGTTCCCTAAATGTTTCAAGTGTTTTCAACGGTCAAAAAGGCATAATCAGAAACTAGGGTTATCAATCAGGGCTTTCATTTTTTATGTGTTTAGTCTAATTAACTAGTTTATATAGCTTTAGAGAACACTAAAGAATGCTCGATTGGTGTACTTGCTCGATTAGGAACAACATAGGTTTAGAATCATGTGATTTAGGGTTTAAAATGTCGATGTCTTTGCTGCTATTACTAGGACGTTTGTTTGTTTAATATTCAGGCATTATGATGCTAACAAGTGTACTTAGACTCAAATCATAACCCCAAACCACGACAATAATTGGTAAATCTCGAGTGAAAGAATGAGTTAATCTGTCATCTTGTGTGTTTATTAGAGAATTTTGAGCATTTTTGGTAGATTTAGAATGAGTTTCTTGATTCATCTGTATACTTGTTTGTGCCTGATGCATTTTTCTCTGTGTGCAAGTACATGTCATCCCATTGAAAGTCAAAAGTTCAACATTCGACAAAATGTTTCTTATGGAACATATTTTGAGGTCAAAGGGCAAAATGTGTTTAAAGGCTAAACTGGTAAAAGGATTCATAATGGTGAGAAACAAATTTTTCCAAACTCTACACTCTCGTTTTACACCGGTAAAGCAAGTGTGGAGACCAAAGCAAAGTCATTCAAAACCTTTCAAATTTTCACAATCTGAAATGCTTTGGCTTCAATAAAAGAATGTCTCTGATCTGAACATCCCAAATACCGGATGTTTTCCATGCATCACAAAAACGAATCTTCAAAAAGAACCCATGAGGTTCAACTTTAGATGGAAATCTTTTTCAGATTTTAAAACTCAAAAGAGAGACTCCGGGTCTCAAACAACTTTTCAACAGTAAAAGAGTTTTGAATTTCAAGCATTCTTTGTTGTATAATACTTGATTGTGTTTTCTAAAACCTTGAGCAGAGTCGTCTCACGAATTTCTCAAAAAGTATTTTATAATACGATTCAAAATTCTGCTCAAGAAGACTTTCTCTCGAATAACATTCATTATTTGAGGGGGAGTATTTTTGTTTAAAGAAAACTAATTTTGTGTTAAAACAACGACTTGTGCACTCATTTCAGTGTACAATTCGGTTTTCAAAGAAAGGAAAGTGCCTTGCTAAACCATTTCTTGAAAACAAAACATGCACTTTTCCTTGAAAACAAGAAGTTCTCATGCAAAGCTTATCTAAAACTTCTTAATCTTGAGCAAAATTTATTCAAAATTTTTTCAAAAGGTTTTTTTTTTTTCAAAACTTTTCAAAATTTTGCTCAAGATTGTTCAAATCTTTACTCCCCAATTCGCTCCAAAGTTTAAAAATGTCAAAACACATGCTCGTTTTGAGGGGGAGTATTTTGAAATCAAAATGCTTTGTCAAAATCATGTTTTTTTTGTTTGTGCACACATTACAGTGTACAACCCGTGCTTGTATTTAAAGGACCCTGAGGTACGCTTCAGTGCCTCAATCCTATATAAGGAGCGAAGGCTTCCTACTTTTGAGTAGAATTAATCAAACAGTTTCTGATTTTTCAAAATTATGCTCAAAAGACAAGTATTTCACCTCAATGAGTATTCACTTGTTGAGGGGGAGCACTTGAAAACTCATCATTTTGGAAAACAAAAGTTCTTGTTGATATCTCCCCATAAGACTCAAAAAGCATATTTTAATCAAATATTTCTCCAAAAACAACATCTTATATGCTATTTTTGAGGGGGAGAAAAGGAAAGTGATTAAAATATGAAAGTTAAAAGTTGCTGAAATATCAAATCTCATGCGAGCTAGAGATTCACCCAGGAATTGACGAAACATAAAAGTTAGTAAATTCGAAAAGACTTTTCCTCGACGGGTAATAACATCAAGTTAGTTACTAGAGCTAGTTGTCACCTAAAAGCTGACAATGGAACTCTTTAACTAGCCACGTAAGCGTGTCTCGAAAAGGATTAGTCTTAGTAGAAATGTACCGTTTCGAGAAACTTTCTGTGGACTTGACCAGGCCGGGTAATAACTTCAAGCTAGTCTAACTAGTGATGTAAGCGTGTCTCGAATCGGTCTTATTCACTGAAAGTGGATCAATTCAAAAAGTGCTCGCTCCTCCCGCACGTGCAAATTTATTAAATACATATGAGCACATGTGAAGGGGGAGCCCTTCATAAACACAAAACTCTCAAAGTGTTAAACAAAATGTTTGATAATCACAAACACTTTGAGAGATTTTCAAAGGTTTCTTGGCTATTTTCGGATAATCACGGAGTTATAAGGTGATTAAGATAGGAATAACCGTCCTATGATCCGCCAGAGCCGGAGGGATCTACCCAAGGACATCACTAATAGTTAGAATTAGAAGTCCTTAGGTATGATACGAAAAAAGGAGAAAAGAATGAAAGGGAAAGAAGGGGTTGAAGAATTAAAAAGAAAAGTAATGAAAAGGGTGAAAAGAAATAGCCTTCCATATGTTCAACCTTAGGGCAGACACCGGGTTCAATTCATATGCTACTGGTTGTTGCAAAGACAACACCGGTATTGAAGATTAAGTCGTCATGGACCCAGTGACGCAATGCACTAAACCTTCTTAACCACTCAAGTTCTCTTAAAAGAGCTTGTTTCATTCTCACGGGGAACTAGTGTAATCTATCGACTTATCTCTTAGAGATAGTTGATATTGAAGCAGGAGACCCCTCCCTAGTCTCCGTATAGGAAACCTAAGTGAGCACTTATCGAGTCTAGAGCCATGAGATACATCAAAGATCTCTTAGGAACACTTAGTATTTCTACAACTGGTGTTCTACATCAATGGGCACCAGCTGTAAATTATCGAGTCTTTCGCAGATCTTAGCAATCTGCCTAGAACGTTTATGAGAGAATTGCATAAGTATTTCTCAATGATTGAATGGAAACACTTGTCAGGGTCATCATCTAACAGCCTTGACAGGTCACTTCGGTAACTCCTCGTGAGTTACGCTTAGTGTTTGCGGTGGTTTCTAATGGTCTACAGTCGTGGAGTGATCCCCAGCGACTCACCCAGTCATTGAGCTACTTAGTAGGTCTCGTAAGCTCCTTCGGGAGTATCTGACATGGGAAAGGCCTTGATAAGGATTAGAAGGAGTCTTCACACTATGCTGTTGACGAGCTCTAATTCCTTATCTGTAAGTACCGGTTGTTTATTGCTAACTGTTTACTTTCAGGGACATATCATCTCCATGGAGACTGATTCCGCATGCTCATACATACATCTTGAAGTCAACAAAAGCTCCCTCAAAGATCTAAGCAACACAATGTTCAAAATTAGATTCTACGCCAAAAAGAAGAATCTACAAAGTTTAAGGACTAAAGATCTATGTGAATGAAAGGGAACTACGTGCATGTGAATGTCTAAGTTCAAAGGTGTATGAGCATGTTGGAATGGACGACGACCACCACAGACACAGAAGTGACGCATGGCAGATAACTTCATAAGATGATCACTACCACATCTATTACGAACAATGAACAATGAAGCAAAAGAACAACCACTCTCTTTTGAAGACGGCTTAAGTTATACGAGTCAAAAGTCAAAGACTAAGAAGAAGACGTCAAGCAACCGTGATGACCGACCCTTAGGGGGAGATTGTTGGGAACGTACTTTTATATTTATTCAAGTCTCGGTCATTACATTTTGTAATAAGATGATCACAACTACATCAACTAAGAACAAAGAACGATGAATGATTTAGAAGACGTCTAAAGCTTTGAAAGTCAAAGATTAAGACGAAGACGTCAAGCAACCTTGATGACCGACCCTTAGGGGGAGATTGTTGGGAACGTAGTTTTACTATTTATCAAGTCTCGGTCATTTACTTGTAATAGGTTGCTAAGGCTTGTATGTTTATTTAATCTTAAGGCTTATGTAGCAAGCCCATGGGCCTTAAGCCCATTTCATTTTCAAGATAGGGAGGAAGGGAATGTTGCCCTAGTCCTCACCTATAAATACTATGTAACCTCTCCTTTGAGAGGGGTTGGTTCTCTTGGTAATTTCATTTTCTTTCATTCCATTCTTAAGAGTTCCTTCCACTCTCTCTCTCTCTACTCTCTTTCTCTCTCTAGATCTCTAAATGATTATGTTATTAAAATCATGACCTAACAAGTGGTATCATTCGCCAAGGGATAATATAGGTTGATTTAGGTTTGATTTGGTAGTAAAAACTTGGTGTTTGTTGTGTATTTGAGAAAACTGGTACTGTTCATCGTTTAGTTTTCGAGTTAGGGGTAATTTTTTTTCTTTTCGAGTTAGGTGTTAAGTTCTATCGAGTTAGGGGTTTATAGTAAGTTCTATCGAGTTAAGTGATCAAGTCTTTCGAATTAGGTGTAATCTTAACATATCGAGTTTGAGATTTTGGCGAGTTAGCCTTCATTCCCTAATCGTTTATCGAGTTAGGCGTATTGTGACTCTAACTAAGGGGAAACTCTGCCCAACTCAAGTCCCTCTATCGAGTTAGGATACATATCGAGTTAGGATACCTAAGTGAACTTATCGAGTTTGAACCCTAAGAACTTATCGAGTTAGAACCCTACCTAACTTATCGAGTTAGAAACCCTAAGAACTTATCGAGTTAGAACCCTACCTAACTTATCGAGTTAGAAACCCTAAGAGCACTTATCGAGTTTGAAGACAAATTGACATACCGAGTTTGAAGACAAATTGACATACCGAGTTTGAAAACAACATCTTTACATACCGAGTTTGATATCAAGTTTCTCAAATCTAATTACAACCTTTATTTATCTTTAACGATCAAAAGTTTAACATAATCACTAATCTTTTCAAAGTTTCTCCACCTTATTTTGGCGGGAAATTTTGAGTAAAATTTATTTTCTACAGTAGGCTAAACGTTCAATTTTTACGCGAAATTTAAATTTTGGTATAACGTTGAAAATTTTTGCCCAAAATTCAAATTTTTAGGCCAAAATTCAAATTTTTTCGGTAAAATTTGGCGGCAAAATTTTTGAAACTCAAATTTTTCTTGCAACCTTATAATTGCATTTCATAGTGATTTTCAAATTTTGGGAAAGGTAATTTTTTCAAATAATTTTTGGAGGGAAAACCAGAAATCACTATTTCGACCTTGCGTGTGACATTTTGCTTGATTTTTTCGATTACATCGCAACAATCAAGGGGGAGAGCAATGTCATCTACAACGTCTCAATCACCTTCTTCCAACTACCTTCCTCACCAATATTCTCATCAGCAACAGTCATCAGCAACAGGATCTTCTTCCAACTACCTTCCTCACCAATATTATCATCAGCAACAGGACCTTCTTCCAACTACCTTCCTCACCAATATTCTCATCAGCAACAATATCATCAACAACAAAGTCACAGCTCCCTCATTCGCCATGTTCTGCTCTTTGGCAATGTATCAAGGCCTCCGATGTTGCTACCAGGAACGTATACTGCTTGGAAACTAAGATTTTTACAATGGCTGACAGATCGTCCTGCTGCAGATCTCATGCTTAAATCCATTCAAGATGGTCCATACATAATGATATTTCTTGCTAACTCAACAGGGATAATCAGAATACAAACTGATGAAGATTTGAATGCAACTGAACTTGCTCAGTACGATGCTGACCAACAGGCTGTATGGTTCATGACATTAGCCCTTCCCAATTCAATTTACATGAATATGGACTTCCAAGCCAGTGCTTATGAAATGTGGAAATATCTTGAAGCTATGCATCATACAGAAGAACTTCATCACATCAGAATGATGCAAATTCTTGAAACTTGTTTAAGCATGAATCCTCTAAAGACCATTCTCCCTGCTCCAGCTGTTGACCATGGATCCTTAATTTACACTCCAAATGGTCTCTTCTTCAACCCTCCGTATGCACCTGAGCCTTTCTTCATTCCAGAGTACCATCCTGCAACACTACATAATAATGTGCAATCTCTTCTGGAAAATCTAGTGAAGATTAGTCAAGTATCTTCCAAGAAAGGCAATGGCGATATAACTTCAACTTCTGAATACTTAAACACAATGAAAGATACTGATGATGAAGAAGATCTTATCGAACCTAGCATGGCATTCTTGGCATATACAGAAAATATTGCAGATGAGGAAGCTCAGGATTATGATTCAACTCCAGTCTTTGACGATAATGTTGAATACAATGCCACACTTAGTCAAATGGAAGTTGAAGGGGGTAATCTCAATACAGTTTTTCAAAGTGTCATGGGAGATATTACATCTGATGATGAATATGCAGATTTGGAATCCAATACAGCAGATTTGGAAGCCGATACAGCAGATGTGATGTTAATGGCAAACATGCAGGAATTTCACATGGATAATACTGGCTCAGAGTATGAGTCTGATAATTCTGTAGATCCAGTTGTGAGATTAAACAGAGAGAAAATGTATCAATCAAGGTCTCAAATGCATGAACTAAGTCACAGTAGAATCATCTCAGACTTCATACAATTTACGAGTCAGGCTTTATCAAATTCCCGAAATTCCCGAAATCGAGCTATCAAGCAAGGTGAAAGAGTTGTGATACAAGGAAGTATTACTCAAAGGCTGGTTGGGAATGGTGAGAATACTGCAAATGTAGTTAATGTAGGCAATGAGGTTAAAATATTGGAAGATAATTCGGGTGTCATGGATAATACTGAACCAGTATACGACACAAATGCTTCTGATGACTCTAAAGACCCATTTGAGAGAAAGATGACTGAAGCTGAGAAAAGAGCCATCAATTCTACAGAAAATTGCTTAGCTCATTTTGAAGCAGTTAAGACTCGATACAAGATTCTCTCAGATGCATGGTTTCCTACGGGGTGTACCTTTAATGCATTCTTCGGAATTGAAATGGATCGTCTAACCTTCCAAAGGAAACTCCGAGAAAACATTGTTCAAATTGAAAAACAAATTGAACAGGGAAGCGATTGCATGGCAGGATTTAGAGCGCTCAAGGCTCAGTTCAAAGTGTTCATGGCATTGCATTTTAAATCTCTCATACACTATAAATATGAAAGCAATGTATGGAGAGAGAACATCACAAGTATGGAGGTTGAAGATTTTAGAGATCAACTTGTTTCACGCCTAAACCGCTTAGAATTTATGCTTAATGAAAGATCACTTCATCTGAGTGCTATCAAAGAACAAAAGTTGCATTTTCAAGAAGAGCAAGTTCATAAAGATGATTCATTGAAAGCTAATGTGTTTGTCATGGAAAGCAAAGGGACTGAATCAGAAGTGCAGGATGACAACAGCAGATTGGGGAATGATAAAGATGCAGATTGTGCAGAGATCAGACCCTTCTATGACTCAGAGCTCAACCTTGACAAAGGACAGATGGATGAGGAAGATTTCATACCCATCTATGACAAAGAACCGAACTTTGACAAAGAGCAAATGGTTGAGGTACAATCTACTGTTAATCATATTATGCCTGCATATGAGAAACAACAATCTGAGCAACCTTACTTCAGTAATGAAGGAGAGGTTGACCAGGATGTTGTTCAATGTCTAGTAATACATTCTGAGTCTGAGTCCTTACCTGATAATCCAATTACTGAAACATCATACCAAACTCTTGAGTCTGAAAACCTTCTTCTCAAAAAGACCATTGCCCAGTGTCATAAAGATTTTTCAAAACTAGAGGCACATTGCATCTCACTTGAACTTCAAATGCAAAACGAATCTATAAATTCGGGCAATAATGGTCAAATTTTGAATGAACAAAGAAAACGTGTGGATACATTAGTTAAAGAAAATGAGCTTTTAAAAGGTCAAATTAAGAAGACTGATTGGTCAGAGTATGGATACTAATTTTGCAAAACCATCAATCTTGGGGAAACCGACTTCTCAAAGAAACAGAAAACAATCAGTGGTTAGACAACCAACTGCATTTAAATCTGAACGACCTAAATTTTCAAAATCTCGGTTTGCCTCCCAAGTTGTTGAGAATAACAATTTGACAAAACCAGTCACTCCATATTCTTGGCCTAAGGAAAATGCATCTGTGTCTGCTAAATCTCAACACGTGATTATACCTGGCTCTTCTAGGATTAGTTCGAAAACAGTGTCTAAAACGAGCATTAAAAGTAAAGAGTTTTATGGAAAATATGACATGTACAAGAACTATGATCTAGAAAAGGCTAGGAAAAAGGCGCTACTTCAAAAGGATGAAATTCTAGGTTCAAAACCTCATGTGAAGCCTTCCAATGTAGTGCAAAACACTACTAGTAGTAGCAAACCAAAACCTAGGAGTTCTCAACAAACTAATAGGAATTGGATAGCTTCTAAGAGTAGTTGCTTAAATAATCATGTTGTTTCTGCTTTAAAATATCTTCAAAAGGGAAATTCACTTGAAAAGGCTCAATCGACTAAGACAAACAAACATGTTGAACCAAAAGTCATAAGTCAAAAACCTAAGAAGTGGATCAATATAGGACGTAGGTTTTCTCAACGAAGTGATGCTCCCACATTTCATTCAACTGCATCTAAAAGGAAAACTTCTCCTAGATCTAACACTAGGTGGGTACCTACGGGTAGAATTTTCAAATCAATTGGTCTTAGGTGGATTCCTACAGGAAAGATTTTAGACATTTGCACCAAAACTAATGTGATCTCCACAACTTCTACCTCTGAGACTAGAATGAAAACCATCGGAATTGTGTTTTCGAGTGTCAAGAAGATAATTGACACTACATCTTTATGCTTCTAACATCTGGAACCCATTTACTCTTGGGAATCCTTGTTCTCTGTTTTCTTGTCTCTTCTTTCTTTCTTTGCAGATTCTTCAGCAATGGCTTCGGAATAATTCTGTTTCGGACCCGCACTTCAACAATGGCTTCTGAGCAACACAGCTTAGGACCCGAATTCAACCGTCTTAACTCTCCGGACTCTTCGGCTGAACCATTGTCTCACACCTGTAAAGAAGTGGAAACCATGTTTGCTCCATTGTTTGATGATACGATTGTCAACCGTCCCTATGAGGTCTTACCAATTTCCGCTGCACATCTTGATCACCATCAAGTACCTGATTCACCTCAACAAACAACAACTAATGTTGGAAGAGACGGTCCTCCAATTACATCTTCAACAACAGCAGAACAAAGCGTGTCCAACTCACGACAATCAGCTGAAGACTCCATACCTAAATCAGTTCCACAAACCACAGAGCATGACCCATAGGCGTTCTTTAATCCGTTTGCACCGGCTCAACTCATTCCAGACATTACTGAGTCGTCTACACGCAATTTGGATCCTGCTCACATGCGAGATGATTACCTCCATCAAGGTTTGTTGATTTAGTTCACCATATTGGTATGCGGTGTTTGACTCCAGATGATTTGCAAAATTTTCTTTAAAACTAAGTGAGTCAAACATCTAACTTTTTTCTTAAAAAAAAAAAAAAAAAAAAAAAAAAAAAAAAAAAAAAAAAAACTTCTTTCTCTGTGTACAAACTTCGTAACTTCAAAACTATGTTCCTTCATTAAAACATATTTTGCTTTACTCTGTCAAAATGGAACATGTTTTGAGGGGGAGAAAACTTTTCACAATATCATGAAGTTTGCACACCTCATCATAATTCTTCAAGGATAAAATGTTTCTTCATCATTCGGATTAAGAACTCATTTTCTAAAATTTCTATGATCTCTCGAATTAAAATGTACAAAAAGGTTTCACAAAATATATGCTAATTCGAGGGGGAGAAAGGAAATTCTTTTTGCAATGATTCCAAGTTAACCTTGTTTAGACTTCAAATGGAAAAGTTATTAACCTTTAATGAGTAAAGATTCACAAATGTCTTAAACTTAGGTAAAAGGATCTTGCATGGAAAATAAAACGGGCTCTTATAAATGTTTCAACAAATGCTCTCAAAAGTTTCACACATAATTAGAAACCTCAACGAATCAGACTTACGATTTTTTTTCCTCGATTTCTTTTCATTTGTGTGTTTCTAATTTCTTCATGGTTGTTGTCTAATCGTTCCCTAAATGTTTCAAGTGTTTTTCAACAGTCAAAAAGGCATAATCAGAAACTAGGGTTTATGTAATTAAAGATCAGGGCTTTCAATTTTTTATGTGTTTAGTCTAATTAACTAGTTTATATAGCTTTAGAGAACACTAAAGAATGCTCGATTGGTGTACTTGCTCGATTAGGAATAACATAGGATTAGAATCATGTGATTTAGGGTTTAAGATGTTGATGTCTTTGTTGCTATTACTAGGACGTTTGTTTGTTTAATATTCAGGCATTATGATGCTAACAAGTGTGCTTAGACTCAAATCATAACCCCAAACCATAATCATAATTGGTAAATTTTGAGTGAAAGAATGAATTAATCTGTGATTTTGTGTACTAATCTGAGAATTCTGAGTACTTAGGTTGATTTAGAATGAGATTTTTGATTCATCTTATACTTGTTTGTGCCTGATGCATTTCTTTGTGTGCAAGTACATGTTATCCCATTGAAAGTCAAAAATTTCAACATTCGACAAAATGTTTCTTATGGAACATATTTTGAGGTCAAAGGACAAAATGTGTTTAAAGGCTAAACTGGTAAAAGGATTCAAAATGGTGAGAAACAAATTTTTCCAAACTCTACTTTTCACAATTTTCACAATCTGGAATACTTTGGCTTCAATAAAAGAATGTCTCTGATATGAACATCCCAAATACCGGATGTTTTCCATGCATAAAAAAAAACGAATCTTCAAAAAGAACCCATGAGGTTCAACTTTAGATGGAAATCTTTTTCAGAATTTAAAACTCAAAAGAGAGACTCCGGGTCTCGAACAACTTTTCAACAGTAAAAGAGTTTTGAATTTCAAGCATTCTTTGTTGTATAATACTTGATTGTGTTTTCTAAAACCTTGAGCAGAGTCGTCTCACGAATTTTCAAAAAGTATTTTATAATACGATTCAAAATTCTGCTCAAGAAGACTTTCTCTCGAATAATATTCATTATTTGAGGGGGAGTATTTTGTTTAAAGAAAACTAATTTTGTATTAAAACAACGACTTGTGCACACATTTCAGTGTACAACTCGGGTTTCAAAGAAAGGAAAGTGCCTTGCTAAACCATTCTTTAAAACCAAACGTGCACTTATCCTTAAAACAAGAAGAAGTTTTCATGCAAAGCTTATCTAAAACTTCTTAATCTTGAGCAAAATTTATTCAAAATTTTTCAAAAGGTTTTTCAAAACTTTTCAAAATTTTGCTCAAGAGGTTTCAAAACATTTACTCCCCAATTCGCTCCAAAGTTTAAAAATGTCAAAACACATGCTCGTTTTGAGGGGGAGTATTCAAAATCAAAATGCTTTGTCAAAATCATGTTTTGTTGGTTTGTGCACACATAACAGTGTACAACCTGTGCTTGTAATTAAAGGACCCTGAGGTACGCTTCAGTGCCTCAATCCTTATATAAGGAGCGAAGGCTTCTTACTTTTGAGTAGAATTAATCAAACACTTTCTGATTTTCATAATTCTGCTCAAAAGACAAGTATTTCACCTCAATGAGTATTCACTTGTTGAGGGGGAGCACTTGAAAACTCATCGTTCTCAAAATCAAAAAGTTCTTGTTGATTTCTCCCCATAATACTCAAAAAGCATATTTTAATCAAATTTTTCTCAAAAACAACATCTTATATGCTATTTTTGAGGGGGAGAAAAGAAAAGTGATTAAAATATGAAAGTTAAATGTTGCTTAAAAGTCAAATCTCATGCGAGCTAAACTCAGATTCACCCAGGAATTGACGAAACATAAAAGTTAGTAAAATCGAAAAGACTTTTCCTCGACGGGTAATAACATCAAGTTAGTTACTAGAGCTAGTTGTCACCTAAAAGCTGACAATGGAACTCTTTAACTAGCCACGTAAGCGTGTCTCGAAAAGGATTAGTCTTAGTAGAAATGTACCATTTCGAGAAACTTTCTGTGGACTTGACCAGGCCGGGTAATAACTTCAAGCTAGTCTAACTAGTCATTATTTGAGGGGGAGTATTTTTGTTTAAAGAAAACTAATTTTGTGTTAAAACAACGACTTGTGCACTCATTTCAGTGTACAATTCGGTTTTCAAAGAAAGGAAAGTGCCTTGCTAAACCATTTCTTAAAAACAAAACGTGCACTTTTCCTTGAAAACAAGAAGTTCTCATGCAAAGCTTATCTAAAACTTCTTAATCTTGAGCAAAATTTATTCAAAATTTTTTCAAAAGGTTTTTTTTTTTCAAAACTTTTCAAAATTTTGCTCAAGATTGTTCAAATCTTTACTCCCCAATTCGCTCCAAAGTTTAAAAATGTCAAAACACATGCTCGTTTTGAGGGGGAGTATTTTGAAATCAAAATGCTTTGTCAAAATCATGTTTTTTTTGTTTGTGCACACATTACAGTGTACAACCCGTGCTTGTATTTAAAGGACCCTGAGGAACGCTTCAGTGCCTCAATCCTATATAAGGAGCGAAGGCTTCTTACTTTTGAGTAGAATTAATCAAACAGTTTCTGATTTTTCAAAATTCTGCTCAAAAGACAAGTATTTCACCTCAATGAGTATTCACTTGTTGAGGGGGAGCACTTGAAAACTCATCATTTTGGAAAACAAAAGTTCTTGTTGATATCTCCCCATAAGACTCAAAAAGCATATTTTAATCAAATATTTCTCCAAAAACAACATCTTATATGCTATTTTTGAGGGGGAGAAAAGGAAAGTGATTAAAATATGAAAGTTAAAAGTTGCTGAAATATCAAATCTCATGCGAGCTAGACTCAGATTCACCCAGGAATTGACGAAACATAAAAGTTAGTAAATTCGAAAAGACTTTTCCTCGACGGGTAATAACATCAAGTTAGTTACTAGAGCTAGTTGTCACCTAAAAGCTGACAATGGAACTCTTTAACTAGCCACGTAAGCGTGTCTCAAAAAGGATTAGTCTTAGTAGAAATGTACCGTTTCGAGAAACTTTCTGTGGACTTGACCAGGCCGGGTAATAACTTCAAGCTAGTCTAACTAGTGATGTAAGCGTGTCTCGAATCGGTCTTATTCACTGGAAGTGGATCAATTCAAAAAGTGCTCGCTCCTCCCGCACGTGCAAATTTATTAAATACATATGAGCACATGTGAAGGGGGAGCCCTTCATAAACACAAAACTCTCAAAGTGTTAAACAAAATGTTTGATAATCACAAACACTTTGAGAGATTTTCAAAGGTTTCTTGGCTATTTTCGGATAATCACGGAGTTATAAGGTGATTAAGATAGGAATAACCGTCCTATGATCCGCCAGAGCCGGAGGGATCTACCCAAGGACATCACCAATAGTTAGAATTAGAAGTCCTTAGGTATGATACGAAAAAAGGAGTAAAGAATGAATGGAGAAAGAAGGTGTAACAATTCGCAATTTCAGGTTAACTTTTATTCCCGAAAATTTCACTATTTACTTTTTACTATTCACTTTTACTATTTACTTTTAACTATTCATCTCAGAAATTTTTATTTCATATTCTCATAAGCTAAACTATTTTAACGATAATTCGAGAGTTTGACGCTCGTCGGATCATTTCTGCAAAAATCACAAAGCCGTGTCCGAGATTTACTTTTAGGTTTAAACGTCATTCTAGCATCCCGATATGTCCATAAAACATTATAAACAACGGAAATATGATTTTCTCTCATTTTAGGACAATTCCAAAAGTTTCGGAATTTTACGTTTTTCAGTTCAGCGTTTTACGCGAATTACGCGTTTTAGACCCGTGTTTCCAGTTTTTAGCAGTGTTTTAGCACCCGATAGATCCTACCACTCATTTTTTATTTTATTATGGAGTATATTGACATGTTTAACCATACTTCCAAGTTTCATATTTTTAAGATACCCGGTTTTACGTTTCGTGGCCTAAAAACTTACGGTTAGCAATTTACGGAGTCAAAACTGGCTACATACTTAGGATATTATCATCCAAAGACCATGACTACTAATCTAGTCACCCTTATCCTCTTCAAACCGCCATTTAGGGGGGAGGATTCACACTTGTGGCTCAATCTTGGCCCTTGATTCACTAGATCATTACACATGTATTACTTTGGCACCAAGTTAACCTTGGTCACCAAGTTTATGTAGTTTCCTAGCCACCTTCCTAACCTCCTCATTCTTAGTATAAATACAAGCTCATTTGCTTCCTTTCTCATCAAATAAAAACGCCACAACCTCAATACCTAGCACCATGATCCTTTGATCTTCATTATACAAGTTACACTACAAAGTTCAATGTCTTAGTATTCTCTACCTAGTTCTTAAGTTTGTTTGGTGATTCCATGGTTGAATTAGGAGCTACACAAGGTTACTAGGGCTGAAGTTAAATGGTTTTCACAAGGGTTAGATCAAGGCTAGCAAGGGTTACAAGAGTTATGGTGAAGGGTTTACAAGCTTAGGTTTAGTGTCCTAGTTCTATACTTGACTTCCTTTCTTTAGAAAGCCAAAAGTTGTAAGCAAACCCTTATACACTTTCTTGCTCAATATCATTTCATGATTATTATGTTTCTTTTATGCTATATATGGTCTTTGTATTGTGTTCATGATGTTTAAAAATGGATAAAACAAGTATTGGTATACATATGTTAACTTATGACAAGTAAACAAGCAAACTAGTGATTTTTATGGAGAACCACGACCACAATAGTATAAATTTGATATTTGACACTTACTTACTGTTAAAGAGGACTTAACAAGGAAAACATAGCAATTTGAATCACCCAAAACGAGTACACGAGTCAAAAGTTATGACCATTTGAAGTTAGCGAAACCAAAACGGCAAAACTGCCTAAATAGCATTCTGATCAAATTTTGATTTTGAAAGTCCCACTTCTGGTCCGATTCATCAAAAAGTTAAAACACGAAAGTTGTCCGGAACGACGTTTTCGTTCAGGAACAAAGAAGCTTGAGCCCTGAAAACGCTTTCCGAGTGATAATTTCTTCAAATTCTTAACAGCCCATTTTTAGACCAAAGTTACTATATAATGATTATATTTAGATGAGACCAAGAGGTCTAAAGACCTAAAGCCGAGACCACAACCATGGCTAAAGCCAAGGTTGAGTCTCAAGACCATGGTAACAATGACCAAGGTCACGGCAAAGCCACGGCTAAAGACCATATAACTTTTAAAGATCAAAAAGCTTATATATATATATATATATATATATATATATATATATATATGTATATATATATATATATATATATATATATATATATATATATATATATATATATATATATATATATATGTTATCAAATACTACAATAGTAGGGAGCCTCATGTGAGGAGTTCATTCAGTAAGCCGTCGAGACGAGTTGTGGATTTACGAGTTAAAGTGTCCTGGCTCCTCGAACGTTTACTCCATGACTTCTGAATTATGTCGGCCCGAACGGTAGTAAGAGATATACAACCTATACATGTTTCATAGACCACTTATATTCAACGACTTACACTATATACTAAGTACTACATCATGAACATTATGCAAGACATATATAGGCAATTCTTCGTAATCTTAGACGTTACTCCAAACCTAAGTCGCAACGTTCTATTATAGGCTGCTCTTAGAGACTTTCGCGATTCGACTACCACTTTCATTTCTCATTATATAAACTTAAGGTGAGTTATAGCCCCTACTTTTTCATACTTGTTTTAACTCTTGGGGGGGGATACATGCTCAAATACTTGCTTACTTATACAAATACTCAAAACGTTTATACGTGACTGTGTTATACTTGATTGCGTACATACATAACTGCGTTATACTTAATTGCGTTGTCCTATTTATTGGCTAGTAGTTATCTTTGGGAAGTGGCTCCCAGTTTTCTTTGGGAAGTGGCTCCCAGTTGTCTTTGGGAAATGGCTCCCAGTTGTCTTTGGGAATTGGCTCCCAAGTGAGGTCTTCGGAGATGAAGTAGAGACTCACTACTAATTGCTTAATTGTTTTGATGAACTTATACATGTCTTATTCATACTATATATTGTAGCAGTGGGTTGTGAACACACAGGTTACAAGTCTCATATGGCGGGACTTGCAACTGAGTGGATTCACAATGCCTTTGCTATGTGAACATTCTTTATAGGCTTTTCAACTGTTTTAAGACAAACTCTATGAACTCACCAACCATTGTGTTGACACTTTAGCATGTTTATCTCAGGTTAGTAAGGCGATAGCTAGTGCGTGGAACTTAGAGTCAAGCTGCATATTCTGAAGACTTACGATTTTATCATTTACCATTCAAAACTTTGTATACATTTATGTATCATACTTTGGAATCTCATGTTTGTAACTTTGAATTCATTAATCGAATGGTAACTTTTCAAAACGTCTCATTTAGAGTTCGTTTTCTATAACTTATACTTTGTATTATGAAGTAGCACCCCTATGACACAATCTTCCGCTGCGGTATTTTGGGGGTGTTACAGAAGGGGTTGAAGAATTAAAAAGAAAAGTAAAGAAAAGGGTGAAAAGAAATAGCCCTCCATATGTTCAACCTTAGGGCAGACACCGGGTTCAATTCATATGCTACTGGTTGTTGCAAAGACAACACCGGTATTGAAGATTAAGTCGTCATGGACCCAGTGACGCAATGCACTAAACCTTCTTAACCACTCAAGTTCTCTTAAAAGAGCTTGTTTCATTCTCACAGGGAACCAGTGTAATCTATCGACTTATCTCTTAGAGATAGTTGATATTGAAGCGGGAGACCCCTCCCTAGTCTCTGCATAGGAAACCTAAGTGAGCACTTATCGAGTCTAGAGCCATGAGATACATCAAAGATCTCTTAGGAACACTTAGTATTTCTACAACTGGTGTTCTACATCAATGGGCACCAGCTGTAAATTATCGAGTCCTTCGCAGATCTTAGCAATCTGCCGAGAACGTTTATGAGAGAATTACTAATGCATTTCTCAATGATTGAACAGAAATTCCTGCCAGGGTCAACATCAAACAGCCTTGACAGCAGGTCACTTCGGTAACTCCTCGTGAGTTACGCTTAGTGTTTGCGGTGGTTTCTAACGGTCTACAGTCGTGGAGTGATCCCCAGTGACTCACCCAGTCATTGAGCTACCTAGTAGGTCTCGTAAGCTCCTTCGGGAGTATCTGATATGGGAACGGCCTTGATAAGGGTTAGAAGGAGTCTTCACACTATGCTGTTGACAATCTCTAATTTTTTATCTGTAAGTACCGGTTGTTTATTGCTAACTGTTTACTTTCAGGGACATATCATCTCCATGGAGACTGATTCCGCATGCTCATACATACATCTTGAAGTCAACAAAAGCTCCCTCAAAGATCTAAGCAACACAATGTTCAAAATTAGATTCTACGCCAAAAAGAAGAATCTACAAAGTTTAAGGACTAAAGATCTATGTGAATGAAAGGGAACTACGTGCATGTGAATGTCAAAGTTCAAAGGTGTATGAGCATGTTGGAATGGACGACGACCACCACAGATAACTTCATAAGATGATCACTACCACATCTATTACGAACAATGAACAATGAAGCAAAAGAACACCCACTCTCTTTTGAAGACGTCTTAAGTTATACGAGTCAAAAGTCAAAGACAAAGAAGAAGACGTCAAGCAACCGTGATGACCGACCCTTAGGGGGAGATTGTTGGGAACGCACTTTTATATTTATTCAAGTCTCGGTCATTACATTTTGTAATAAGGTGATCACAACTACATCAACTAAGAACAAAGAACGATGAATGATTTAGAAGACGTCTAAAGCATTGAAAGTCAAAGATTAAGATGAAGACGTCAAGCAACCTTGATGACCGACCCTTAGGGGGAGATTGTTGGGAACGTAGTTTTACTATTTATCAAGTCTCGGTCATTTACTTGTAATAGGTTGCTAAGGCTTGTATGTTTATTATAACTTAAGGCTTATGTAGCAAGCCCATGGGCCTTAAGCCCATTTCATTTTCAAGATAGGGAGGAAGGGAATGTTGCCCTAGTCCTCACCTATAAGTACTATGTAACCTCTCCTTTGAGAGGGGTTGGTTCTCTTGGTAATTTCATTTTCTTTCATTCCATTCTTAAGAGTTCCTTCCACTCTCTCTCTCTCTCTACTCTCTTTCTCTCTCTAGATCTCTAAATGATTATGTTATTAAAATCATGACCTAACAACGATTGTTTTGGTTAGGACCTTGATTTTGGAAATTTCCTTGAGTTTGATGTTGGAAATTCCTTTGATTCTGGTTGTTGTTTTCATGAAAGTACCCTTGGTTGAGGTTACCCTGACCTTGGTTTCGATTAAAGTTTCATTGATTTTGGAAACCTTGGTTTTGACTTTGAAAATTGTGACCCTGATTGAAATTACCTTGGTTTTGATAACCTTGGTTCATTCTATTTTGATTCTGGTTAATGTTTTGGACATTTTGGTTTTGATTAAAACCAGGTGGTCCAGGGTACTGATTAGGACGATAGTTCGGGTCCATAGGAGGGCGGTATTGATTGCCTCCTTGATTTGAAGACCCGGCTATAGCATGAGCTTCATATAGGGAACCATCAGTAGCTGTGCAATTGTAGTAGGCGTGCGGCCGACCACAAGTCACACAGACTTCCACTTTTTTAACCTCAGCAGGTGGAGGATGTTGTGGAAATGAGACTTTCTTTTGTTGGGCGAGAACCAAAGCTTGAATAGCTTCAGTGAGCTTGTCAATCTTAGCATCCGTGCTAGATTGACTCATAGAAGATGAAGTGGAAGGACCCGCATTAATCTGAGAAACAACCGGCTTGCTTCGTGTAGAGCGGGCCTTGGACTTATTTTCAATGATTTGCAAAGCTTCTTTGGTGGTTCTACTGAAGAAATTACCTCCCGCGGAGGCATTGAGTGAATCCTGGTCAGCTTGGCTCACGCCATTGTAAAAAGTATCGAGTTGCATCAACTCGGAGAAACCATGATGTGGACACTTGCGAAGTAATTCTTTGAAACGATCCCACGCTTCACCAAATGATTCATCATTTTTTGAGTGAACTTGGTGATTTCGTTCTTAAGACTCGTGGTCTTTGAAGGTGGGAAGAATTCATTCACAAACTTTTTCACCAAGTCTTCCCATGTCTCAATTGAGCGAGGGGGTTGTTTCTCAAGCCAAATCCGGGCATGACCCTCTCGGGAGAATGGGAAGAGAAGAAGCTTGATTGCTTCACAGGGGACATTTTTGTATTTGATGGTTGACGTGATCTTATTGAACCATCGAATGTGAGCATGAGGATCATCCCTCTCAAAACCGTAGAATTGACTTGAGGTTACAAGATTGAGTAACCCAGTTTTGAGCTCAAAACTATCAGCCACGATGGCTGGAACAACAATGGCATCTCCGTAACCCTCGATGGGTGCTTGGAGAAGCTCACACATGGAGCGGTGTTCCGCCATGGTGACAGCTGGAGTGGAAACAGTACGGATCTCAGATCCGACTGTTGGTGCTGAACGTCTACGAGGTCTTCTAGGTTTCTTTACAAGCTCACGAAATGGGCTCGCGGACCTAGAAGAACGAGTGCGCATGCACTAGGGATAAAACCAATAAAAACAAAATCGAGGCAAATCAACAGTGAAATTAAACCAATAATCACAAATGAATGGCTTTTTAAGAAAGGTACACCACTCACAAGGATACAAAGGCAAGTTTTAATCTTTTGTTTGGGAACTTATTATGTTCACACCCCCAATTGGTAAGTGTTCTGCCTTGGTTTGCGACGGTTTATTTTTATGTAATTTATTATTCACAAGAAAGAGACGAATGTTTTTGGGTTTTTGTGTATGGGTTAAAAACTTTTGGACAATATTTTTGGTATCGTTTCGTTTACCAAAATCGTATCTCTTTAAGAATCACCTTAAAAGAAACACGATATAGAAAACGTAACGATCTGTTTTGTTTGTTTTTGATTTTTTTTGGTGTTGTTAACACTTTAGGAAAAGTGTTAATGACGTTTTTGTATTATGATTAAGATTTACAAAAAGGTGGTGGTGTTTATACAGTGATGAATGAAAAACCACTAATCTCCAAAAAACGTTTTAAATACGCAGCTACCTCCCCGGCAGCGGCGCCAAATTTTGATTGGTCCTAAACTGTCAACTAAATTAACCAGGTGATGGTCAACCAAGTCAAACGTCTAAAACCAATTAACCAAGGAGTACAGTGTATTCCCGGGTCGTTATTTCCCAGCGAGATGAGCAATTGTATTTGAAAACGTTTAAAGTGATCGGGTGATTTAACAGGAAGATCAGGAATTTGATTATTATGATTACACTACGAGATTATGATTGAGAATAGCTTAGAAACACTATATTAACAATTACTGATGATCAGATAACCTAAAAACGTGAGTTAAACCTAAAAACGCGCGTTTGAATTTAAAATAAACGCGAACGCGCGAACTAAAAAGTAAAACATGAGCAAATAAAGTCCTACGAATGTGAAAATTATATTTTTACAATCCTAATGTTATAATAAAATTTTTAGAAAATTAAAATTATTTTTACCACTATTTAATTAATTACTATTAATTAATTACTAATTATTAATTACTTTTTAATTAACTAAATTATACTAATTATTAATTAATTATGAAATTTAACTAGAAAAATGAAAATTAAATTTAGAAAAATCTAAAATATTATAAAACTAATTTTAAAACAGAAAACCAATTTTTTTCTACTTTTTAATTATTTATTATTAATTAAAACTAATTGTTTAATTAATTTAAACTAAATTAGATTATAAAAAGTACTAAATGACAAAAGAAAAATCTGAAAAAATTACAAAAATTATTTTAACCTACAAGGAACCTGAGAAAAATTTAAAAATGAGAAATGCTTATAAATAAGCAGAAAAATAAGCCAAATGGCTTAAATAGAAGTTATCACTTTATTTATGTTTGGTTTTTTTTTTAGTTTTCTTTTTCACAACTATTAAGCTACTGAAAATAGGCAACTTTTGTAAAAGCAACTTCCTTGGAACTCAGAAATAAGCTCAATGCATTCTAATAAGCTCAACAGTTGGCTTTTTGACTTGAAAATGGGACCTTAAAGCTCAAATAAGCTAGCCAAGGACCCACACAATGGAAATAAGCTGTGAAAAACTTAGAAGGACTGAAATGAAGCTAAAACAACAAGCAAACCACACTGAATACATCAAAATAATCAAATAAGCAATCCAAGTTGCTATCAAGTTCAAACAGGCCTGCAACTTTTTATAAGCTAAGATTCAGCTTATCAAATAAGCTAGGAGGGACAATTTAAGCTTGGAACCTTAGAGTCTGGCTCATGGGTTTTCCAAAAAGCCCAAGCTCATCCAATGGGACCCACTGGAGAGATTATGAGAAGCTTATGAAAAAGGGACAATTTCACTGTGTGTTCATTGAACACAGAAAATGGGACAACTTACAAGGACACACCAGCTTATCTAAAAAGCTGGGAGACTCAGAATAAGCTTGAAACCTAAAATCTAGCTATAAGGGCTTTCTAAATAGTCCAAATACACCAGGTGGGCCCACTAATTAATGCTAGGGAAGCTTGTCAAAATGACCTGAGCACACTGATGTGTGAGACTTAATCTGTTTAAGATGGAATACTCAAAAGCTCACTAGGGACTAAATAAGCTTAGAGATTAATGCACAGGTCACTATTGATCTTTAAAACAGAATATCAAGCTCAGTTATTAAATCTTAACAAGTTTAATCAAGCTTATTGTCACAACAGTTAAGGACTTGAAACTTTAAAGTGAAATTTGGAATGAGCAATCAGACCAAATAAGCACAAGAGCAAAAGTTGGGTACAACACAAGTATCACAGGTTCAAACTCTCACAAATGAACTCTAAAACATAACTACTAACTAGATTCAAACAAAAGCAAAGAAAATCAACAAGCTTGGTGGTATTCTACAAACAAAAAAGCTGGCTAAGGGGCAACTAGGTGGCCAAATAAGCTAGTCTAAACAAGCTTTACAAGGGAAATAAGCTACTCATGCAACAAGACATTCTAACAGGGTTTCTAAATCAAAAGGAATCAAGAAAATTGATCCAGAATTGACCATACTATGGTACAATGAAACTTGGATTAAATCTGATGGACAGGGGAGATTGCTTCCCCTGGAGGGTGTTTTAAGCAATTAGATAAGCCCAGAGAAAAATAAAAAAAACAATAAGTTGATTGCTGGCTTTTGTAGTTTAGGTGGAATACTTTTAGCACAAGAAATTTCAAGGTCTGATTCACATCACAAAATTCTAGAAAAATCACCCAAAAAATGATATTTTGCACCCACAAGTGATTTTGACATTTAGAGATTTTGTAACACTTTGACTTTTGTGAGATTCAAATGACCAATTATTACTGAAAATGATATATAATCCCTAATTGAAAGTAAATTAAGCAATCTAAGCAGGTTTTAAGTCTAAATGGTGAGTATACCACCTCTATGTCACCACAGTGCACAAATGAGAACAAGTGAACCACTATTTTGACTTTTGTGTGAACAAGCCTTGGATTTTATATGTAAACTAACCTAATGTGGCCTATTGTGAGTTGTCTACACTAAAGATTAATTATGAAACAAAGGCTAGCACAGAAAAACCATTTGAACCAAACACTCCCTTATGCAAACTATTTTCATATTTCCAAAGGAAACACATGAAATGGATCTCCTATTAGCTAAACAAGTATCCACTGATCCATTTCATTACAAATTAAGCATAAATTTACCAATGATAAGCAGTGTACAATAGGTAAATATGACTATGCTAATTTAGATTTAATCACACAGTGAACAATCAAGGGTATTGATTAGAGACAGATAAACTATACCTCAAGCATACTAAGTACCACAAACCATAATTAAACTATTACAAACCAGAAATAAGCATGAAAATTAGCGGATAAGCAAATGAACAGTAAATTTTTAAGGGAATGGCTTACAATGTGCTTTCCAGATAAGAACATGAAACAAAGGACCAAGACTACTTCCTATAAGCTCCCCACAGAGCCCCTAACCCACTGCATTCACCTTCATCTCTTTCTCTTCTTGCATTTTTTTTATTTTATTTTATTTATTTCTTATTTTTTTGTATTTTTGAGTAAACTGAAATTTAAACTGAAAACTTGAATTTCTGAAATAACAACTTATATTGATAATGAGTGAAACAAATTACAACTTAAGTTTTGATTTAAGCTTGTAATTACAATACTTGCAACAACTAATTTAAAAACTAAAATCTACTCCTTTCTCTTCTGCCTCTCAGCTTCAATATATAGCATGGGATTAGGGTTTTGAGAGTTTCTGAGCACATTCCATCTTCATTCTTGACCATAGGATTGATATAACCCAATCTTGTCCCTTCATTTATTTTGGCGCCCAATTGGTCTTTGTCATTTTCTTCTGATTACTTGTGACAGGCTATCTAGTTTTGGAGTGGGGTGTTTGGTTGGTGTAGGAGTGATAATGGAGGAGGGGTTTGAGTGGGAAGGTGATGATGGAGTATAGCAGAGATAGCACGAGTAGTTACAGGTCCCTGGTTTATTTATTATTTGTAAAATGAGGGTGAAGGTGGGCTTGTGTTGGATTTGGGCCAGGATTAGTGGAGTGGGCTGGTTTAAGGGTGTTGGTGTTTGGGTGGGCTTGTGTTGTTATTGGATTTGGACTTTGGTTTATTAAATAAGGATCCGTTTGGTTTTAGTACAAATTACCACAAGGACTAAAAGTGCAAATTCTGATTTTTTTGAGGGTGGGTTTTTGCAACTTCTCCAAAGTTATCCAAGGGTAAGTTTTGCCAAGTGTTAATAATATAAGGACCTTAGATGATAATTTCCATTTTAGAATGCCTAGGGACCAATTCTGCCAAATTCCAAACTGCAGGGACCAAAATTGTAATTTCTCCAAAGTTTACCAAAAGAACCATTGATTCCATTTATGAATAGTACAAGGTTTATTTTTGATAATTTCCACTTTTTAAATAACCAAGGACCATTTTTGACATTTTTTAAACTTGGGGGACCAAAGTTGTAATTTTGCATTTTTGATATTTAAAGGACTTGTTTTGACAACTTATGAATCCCCAAGGACCTTTAATGATATTTTGCATGTTTTGAATAACCCGGGACTAGATTTGACAAGTTTTGAAACTTGAGGGACTGAAACTACCAATTATGCAAACTTTGTTCGTTTTTCATTTGTTTTTAAACATTTTGCATCTAAAACATATAAAACACAGTTTTGGGATAATTTCTATATTTTGATGCATTTATGAGTGTTTTTGGATGTTTTGGCAGTTCAGATACGATAAAAATGATGAGTATTTACATACTCATCACTCCCATGCAAGTATCTTTTCCTGAACATGAATAGGTGACGTGTCAATGTTATTTTTGAGCTTTGTCCCCATCAAATTTTCTTGTGCATATCGCGGGGTCATGGGAAAGCTAATCTTTCTTTTTCCTGATTTAAGCTCAATTTTCCTATTTTCATACTTAATGACAGCTCTTGCGGTGGTAAGGAATGGTGCCCAAAGGATTATTGGCATGCATCCACCCCCTTTATCATCGATGATCATGAAATCAACGGGATACATGAATCCCGCGACATTGACCAGCATATCTTCTGCGATTCCCAGGGGGTACACGTAAGAGTGTCCAGCGAACGATAGCCTAACACGAGTGGTGGCTGGCATTTTTGACGTTAGTTGGGTGCAGATAGTTTGGGGCATAAGATTTACTTCCGATCCTTGGTCGGCGAAAGTGTTTAGACATTTCAAATTCCCGATGCTGACTGGTATCTCGAAGTTCCTACACGCCATCTACTTAGTAGCTACTTTTTGTACCAGTAGTTTCTCAAATATCGGTCCCCCAGGTAATGTATCATACTCTTCTTTTCCCTCTTCCTCCTTCTCTAAACCCTCTTTGGAGGATTGGTTACGCCCGTCACCCTTTATCCAATTTGTTATGGTGCTTTCATTTATATCATGTTTCAGGTAGTAACTTAAGGGTTGAGATCGTGGCGGTTCGTCTGAGGGTTGTTCCATAGGGGTTTCTACTTTCTCATTATCCATATGGACAATTTTGATGGAATTAACAAACCGGGTAGTGGGGGTGACGCTTTATTTTCTCAGTAACATATTTTCAGGGGTTTTCTGGTTGGCATACTCTTAAACTAGGCTCATCATCTCATTCATTTTCTCTTGCATCGCCTCCTTTTGTTTATAAACTGCCTCCTCGAATCTAGCAAGCTGCTCAGAATGGGTTGCCATATATTCCCTCATTCTGGCTTCAAATTCCAGGCTAAGTTTCTTAGGAGGAGAATAAGGTGGGGCATATTTTTGAAAGGTCTCAACATTCTCTCTAGAGGGTGACTCTGATAACGGCGTTGAAGTCATTTTCGAGACAGAATTGATAGCAGCACGTCTAGGACTTAAGGGTCTCTTTTGTCTTTCCTCGAAATAGTTAACTTTTGCCTCAAGTTTGCAAAGGAGTTCATCAGAGATTTGATTAGTCCCTCCAGGTGTCGAGGTTGCGTTGATGGCCGCTTTTATAGTGTGATTAAACTCCCATAACTCTTGATTATCGGCGGCAAGCTCGTCAATAATTGCCCAAGACTCCTCGGCGTTCTTATCACGCAATCTACCTCCTGCGGCTCTGTCGATGGTACGTTTAGTGTGATAGTCGACATGGTCATAGAAGATTTGAACTAATAACCAAAGATTTATACCATGATGAGGGACTTTGTGGAGTAGATCCTTGAAACGAGCCCACGCTTCGTAGAAAGTTTCACCCTGATGTTGTTCAAACATCAAGATGTCGTTTCTAAGCATCGCAGTCTTCCCCGGTGGGAAGAATTGGGCAAGGAAACGAGTGGTGAGATCATCCCATGAGGTTATGGATCCCGCGGCGAAACGTTCAGGCCATTGCCTAGCTTGATCACGTAGAGAGAATTGGAATAGGCGTAATCGGGTCGACTCTCTAGTTGTAACATCAAGGTCTATAGAATATACGATTTTAAGAAAGTCCTTGAGATGTTGATTTGGATCTTCGGAATGAAGTCCATGGAATGCACATCCGCTTTGCACCAACCGGATGGTGTCGGATCGCAAGGGAGACACATTGGCTCCTTGGGTGAGATCAATAGTGTTTTGGTAGCCTTGGTGGCTAGGTCGGGAATACTCTCCTAGGGTTCGGGGCCTAAGAGGTTGGTTAGCTAGTGGTGGGTTTTGTGGGTGGTCTTGTTGTGGTGGGTTGATGGGTTCAAAGATGTTACCACCTTCCATGATGTCGGATGGTAAGAGTTACGAACAAAGGCACGAAGAAATAAGATAGACTAAAGAAAACTAAAAATAAAAATAAAATCTTACTAGAAAGGAATCTAGCAAGTAGACCTAATAAAAAGAAATTCTAACCTAGACAATAACTATTCGCCGGGTTGCGGCGCCAAAAACTTGATGCGTGGGAATTGCACCAGGCTTTACCTCTCAAGGGATCTCGAGAAGCTTACAACCCCCACCGGGCAGTGTACCTGATCGTTGTAGTATAGTATAGTGACAAGTATCGGGGGATTGATCGTTCAACTCAGGAATAGTTTCGCTAGGATTAGAAAGCCTAAGGATTAGGTCTAGAGGTGAGGGATGATTCATTTTGTATTTTTATATTTTTATGAAAGCAAGTAAAAATCTTGGTTTTTAGAGGAGTGGGCGGAATTAGTTGCTAGTCAACTAACCCAATAACTAAGATGCAATCAAAATTAAAATACAGAAATGAAATTAAAACTAAATTACTAATGGTGTGAACAATAGATGGGAGAATTGTGTTTACCTAGATTTCACTACTCCCTATATATCTTTTACAGGTTAATTGTTTGTTACAGTTGCGTGGATGACGGGTTATATTCCTTAATATCAATCATGGGGTGGCGTACTTACTTCCCCAATTCTATAAGCTTCTACTTCACTCCTATGTCGAGCCTGCAAGAAGCTCCTAACATGGGATCACTAGAATTTGCTCATGCATTAAATACAATCATAAAAACCTAGTTCACATCGGTTCATGTTTCTTAAGATGTTCAAGCAAGTTACTCAATGGAGATCTGCCAGTTTTCTTAAGCCTAACATTGAAATCATTCATCCATTACAACTATAAACAAGCAATCAACCTATAAACAACATCTAGGTTTCATTACATCTAAGCAAACACACAAGAGATCTAGCCTAGCATGTTAAAATCAAGACAAGCGTAAGATATATTCAAACAACACATAGACATATTGAATGAATTGAAAGGATACTTATCTCAATTGAACATGAAGGTATTCAAAGGTTGAAAACCCTTGAAAATACTATAAAAGTCGTGTTAGGGTTTATTAAGTTCGACCCTAAAATTCTCCTCTCAAGTGACACACTTTTAATGAATGAAAATTAGAAAAGTATATATAGATTTCATGAGGTGACGGCGTCAAGAAGAAACTTCTGACGCCGTCAACCCGCCGCCAAAAATCTTCTCGGATTGCCTAGATCCAGATCTGACGTCGTCATGTGTATTTCTGCTCTGGGCCGTCACCACTTTTACTCTTGACGGCCATGTCTTGACGCCGTCACGTTTTCTATGGGCCGTCATCATTTTTGCTCCTGACGCCGTCATGAAATTGCTCTTGACGCCGTCAGGTACTGTTCCCAGGAAGGAAAATTAGGACTTTGCCATTTTCTTCACTTTTATGCTCCAAAAACGTCCAAAATGCTACCTTTTCCAGAATTCACTCCCAAAGTACCTAAAATCACAAAAGGAACGATTTAGGGCAATATTTGATCAAATAAATTCCAATTCCGGCTTAAATGACCCCCTAAAAATGGATCATTTTTTGCCTCATCACTTTAACACCCCCATTTTCAAAGATAGCAGCGGAAGCTAAATCTGGGGTATTACATCTTGATACACAGTCACAGTAATAGAAAACGACTCAAAAAGAGACGTTTTGAAAAGATATGTTACCATTCATTAAAATATCAAAGTTTTACAAAAGGAGGTCCCAAAATCTATGTGAACATAGAATTTGAATGATAACAGGTTTTAAAGTCCTTAAAGCCCAGTGCCACTCTGTGCTATAAGTCTGCAATTACATAAGACATATGCTTAAAAAGGGTCAACACAAGGATTGAGTGAATTCATAGGTTTTAATTTGTAGTGGTTAAATACAAGTTCCACTAGGTTCAGTTGTTACACCCATCAATGAAAATGTAGTATTTATGATAATTGCAATGCATTTACAATTATCATGGAAAAACAATATTATTGCAACTAAGCTCATGATACTCCACGTTACCATGTCCATGTCCAATGGTGGCACTGCAGACCAAACCAGTGACTTGACGTAAGGTTAACTTGCCAAGGTTAACCTCTTAGTTCTCAAATATAGTGCTTATTGGTACCCGACAAGGGCAAACCAACGGGAGTTGTCAAACTCCAAATTGATCTATTCATTATACCCGCGTTCACTCGCAAATTATTATGGTTCATGAAATTTGTATTGTTGTGGTCGCATAAGAGGTAATCGTGCAATAATGAATTAGGAGAAAATGACTTGTATTCAGTTTGTTTTGAGTTAAATGAAAAAAAAAAGGTTTAGTATTAAGATATAGTGCTATGTATTAGAGCAAATTTTGTTTAGTGTAGATGTATTCTTAAAGATGCTTTTAGCACTATTTTAGTGTACAAATTTAGTGATAACATTGGAAATGCTCTTACTTGTACAACTAAAGCTACATCGGCTATTTTATTTACCATACTTACCATTTAGGTTTGTATACAAAACCATTGGTAAGTGAAGTTTACTATTCATCAACCATCATTAATCAATCATTAAAAGAATCGAAGCTTTTCGCGACATGCACTTTCGGCATCGACAAGCATAAGTATTTAAGAAAAATGTCAAAAATAAAAACACATAGCTAGATTCGAGAACTTGACATTTTGGTCATGCCAACCTCAGTTTATCACAAAGCTAGAAAATAATTTGTTTAATTTTGTGCACTGTTAGCTCTTTATTTACCACCTAAAACTATCTTCTATTTTACTATGATATTGACCAAAACCTTTTACGATGACACATGTCATCACCAAAAGTAAATATATATTCTTTTATATTTTCTTTCTAACTTTTTACCCACTTTTAACTCGATAAACACAGTCTAACTCGATAAGATCGTACTTTTTCCGAGAGAAATCACCAAAAATCACATTTTTTCACCCAAAAACACCATGATTCGCCCCTGGTTAGCTCTGATACCACTTGTTATGACCAAGAAACACGTTCTGGAGGTCGAGGTTGATCGTAATATGTGAAAACCATGGTTATTTCTAGAGAGAGAAAGTAGAGAGAGAAAGGTGGAGAACTATGTGTTTTATTAGAATGATAAATGAAGTGAAGCTTACACACACTTTCCCACACCCCTCATGGAGAGTCATGAGGGGTATTTATAGGCTCATCTCACTACATGTTTGCCTAATCTACATAAGTAGTCCCTAAGGACACAAGATGCTACATATCTAGTCCATTTCACTTGTGTGACATTATCTTTATAAAATAGCGAGGCTAACAATCTCCTTCCAAGATATCGTCACACGTGAATGGTTACAATGATACCTATAAATACATAAACAGTGTAAATTACAACAATAGTAAACTATGTTGACGTTGTTGAAGCGCAGAGTCTCTGTAGTCTAGATACTGAGGCAGACTTGAAGTTCTCTCTTCCGATGATCTCGGCGTACTGACGGTAAAGGTCTTTGTTGCTCTGAACTTCAACTGTAATGGTCTAGTTAGGTTATTACTCCCTCCTAACTAGTGAGCCTTTAATCTTTTTCCTGCTCCCTCCTGAACCGACAACTCTTCTTTCATCTCGCAGCGGATAAAGTAGATTCAAAAGTGTAGGAACATGGTTGTCATTCGGGTAGCAGCATAACAACATAACTCACATAACATTGCATAGAAGGTTGGTAATAAGCTTTGATGTACACATACTTGGTACCTCATGGTACTTCTCTAGTATTAAGCACAGTTCCCTCGATCAACCAACGTACTGAAGACGAAACACTACTTCTTTTGGCATGTTCTTCTCCCTCCTGATGGTTGCAAGTTATCGGAATCATCATAATATTGTGTACATGCCATACAATTACCTGTACTTTACACTTCTAATGCAATTTAGAAGCCATAACCGCTTTTTGGAGCACATTCTGTGAGTATATGTCGCTAAGATATGACTCTCTTTTTCTACAATCTCATCTCTTCTCTTCAACCTATAAGCGACCTCTTCAAATTCCAACCAGCTAGTAAATGACCACTGTATGGAGACAACCCAATATAACCAATATGAAAATGAAGTAAACATCCCGTAGATATGTGACTTAATCTTGTACGATGGTGTGACTAAGAACCTATACTGAGTACTACAACATAACTCCTTTAAGCATAGGTAGATCCATATAATCAAATGTGCAAACAGTATATGAAATCTCTACCTCTTGAACTATCCACAACTTCGTGCGACACTGAGTACTACAACGTAACTCCTTAATGTGATAGCTATAACCCGTGAGTACTACAATGTAACACCTTACATCGGGTATAACTAGATAATCCAAGTCTTAATCACTATCTCTACCAGTGTTTGCCCAAACAAGTATCTCCGAAAGTCATGCATCCATCCACCCCTAGACTTTGAGATAAATAATTATACATGCCCTTGAAATGAACTTTCAACCCAGATAAGCAATATCGTACAAAAACTCCATAGTCACAAAAATCTGATACTAGCCGTTGTCATTTGATTGTGATTCTTGATCAGGATCTTTTAAGCAATACGTGGTGTGTTTTTGGTGAAGCTTGAAATTCTATCTGGTTGATCTTGGTGACTTCGTATTGTCCCTCCGAAAATAGAATTGGAAAATTTTCTCGCCCATAATTTGGAAATCACTATTAAATGCAATTCTAAGGTTACCAGAAAAATTTGAGTTTTAAAAATTTTTACGCCAAATTTAACCGAAAAAATTTGAATTTTGGCCTAAAAATTTGAATTTCGGGCCAAAATTTTCAACGTTATACCATAATTTGAATTTCGCGTAAAAATTGAACGTTTAGTCTCCTCTAAAAAATAAATTTTACTCAAATTTTCCTGCCAAAAAACTCGATAATACAATTCCTTACTCGGTAACCCCTTCCCTTACTCGGTAAAACATCCTAACTCGGTAACACTTCCTTACTCGGTAACCTTTGTAACTCGGAAAAATTCTTGTAACTCGATAAATTCTTGTAACTCGATAAGATCCTGTAACTCGATAAGATCTTGTAACTCGATAGAGTATATGCTAACTCGATAGATCTTGTAACGCGATAGAGTATATGCTAACTCGATAAGAAGAAATGAATCGAGTATAGTTTCGTTTAGAAAAACCCAAGTGAGAGCCTTACTCGATAAACGATAAGGTTGATCCAGCCATACTTGGCAAAACATATGTAACTAGATAAAAGTTACAAACTTGATAAGCTAACTCGATAGTCCGTGTATTTTGCTGACCCTAATTCGATAAACCCACTTCTAACTCGATAAACACAGTCTAACTCGATAAGATTGTACTTTTTCCGAGAGAAATCACCAAAAATCACATTTTTTCACCCAAAAACACCATGATTCGCCCCTGGTTAGCTCTGATACCACTTGTTATGACCAAGAAACACGTTCTGGAGGTCGAGGTTGATCGTAATATGTGAAAACCATGGTTATTTCTAGAGAGAGAAAGTAGAGAGAGAAAGGTGGAGAACTATGTGTTTTATTAGAATGATAAATGAAGTGAAGCTTACACACACTTTCCCACACCCCTCATGGAGAGTCATGAGGGGTATTTATAGGCTCATCTCACTACATGTTTGCCTAATCTACATAAGTAGTCCCTAAGGACACAAGATGCTACATATCTAGTCCATTTCACTTGTGTGACGTTATCTTTATAAAATAGCGAGGCTAACAGTTTCAATTGACGTATTTTTGGGTATTGAATCAAGTATTCTTGGGAATCAAAACACGTATTTATGAGAATTGATACATAGAATTAATCGAAATTCAAAAAGTTAGTTAATAAAATAGTTCGATCCTAAAGATGTTACATACAGTTCAAAAACGAAGTAAGATACAACTTCATTTGTTAGAGGGTATTTCCATGGGTGTGTAACGCATGTTAACATGACCATTATGTGTGTGTAACAGAGTCTTTGAAATTATGTTGAAAGAATCTCATTTTTATAAAAAGAAAATTGTTCAATTATTGTTATCGTTGGTCCAGTATAACTTGAGCAACTCTTGAATTAATGAAATAAACATGGGAAGTATAATGAGTTTATGATTCATGAAATACGGAAGTACAAGGTTACTCAAGAACCCACTTAGACACACTAATGACTTGGTTGGCTTTTCAATGAGGACAGTTGCAGACGACTATCCCTGGTGAGAGACAAATTAAGAGACACTGAGAAGCAAGCTAGGCTTGAGTTCTCAGTGTGTTAAGAATTCTAACACTCTAACTATGTTATGATATTCTCACTGCTTACTCTCTATTGAATGCCACGTTCTGCTTTGGTTGCGATGGGTTTATGGTGAGAATATTGTCGCTTCATGTGGGAATAGTAATCTAGCCAACTGTTCATAGATAGGCACGTGCCTAGACATCTAGCCTTGATGTCCTTTTGGTTAACCAGAGTTGACAGCACCGATTTCCCATGAGCTTTTTTTGTATCTTGGGAAGGAACAAAATTTATCTTCCCAAGAGTTTTCCCGCTTAAACTCTATAGTCTTCTCCTAACCCTCTTGGTCTTTGATAAGAAATCTTGTAGATCATCAAGGTATTCTTGCCCTTGATGATCCCCTGTTCCTCAGCTGGAGTTCTGTTTGTACATACTGGCTGATGAGCACTTAGTAAGTTTGTAAGAACTCTTTGACAATATCTGAGGCATGAACTACTGTTGTTGATGTTCAGTGAATGTTTCTTCTTTAATCAATTCATCCTAGATTCTTGATGTCTCTAACGTTGAGCCTTATTTCAGGAAGTAATGTTGATCAGTCATAACTTCTTGATCAGTTAGTTATTAGCGAGGTGGTCATTGTCAATGAGAGAACAACCATCAGGAATAGAGAGAAATTTGTTATATCTCAGTGTTCCTGAGATTTGTTCAAGTACCTTATTCACCAAGACTGCATCAGTGATTAAAGCGCTTACTTCAGTTAGTCTTATTGCCAACTCTTTTGAAGTATGCTATTGAGGTTCTCTCCTATATTAGGGGGATGACATTCTCACTGATCATCAGTGGGTTAGATGATCACTGATATTTTCAGTAAGTGTCGGTGCTATTTTATGTTCAAATCTTTATTAGGGACATTTGGGTAGTTGCTGACCAAACAATCTCCCCCTATTTGAACATAAAGATGGCTCGGGTTTTATCAGGGATAAGTGAGCATAACGACTTCTTCTTATCCTCTGATCTACAACAAGGTATAATGTACGACTATTGTTTTGATTCTATGAGTTACTACTTGTAGGATTCTATTTGTGGTAAGTGAGCATAATGGCTTCTTCTTATCCACTGATTTACAAGTGTGATCTGAGTATACAATATCGATATAAGCTCTTGTCTTCGATACCTGTTGTTGATGATAACGAATGGCTATTTTCTTCATCTTCAGTCACCATCTTCATCTTTGGTTCTATCTTCATATAGGTTGATGATGACCTCCTGAACCTTTATGTTCAGGGTCTCCTAAGCTATATTGCCCATGGTCTCCTGCGTACTCCTTTAGGGTCTCCTTTCTTCAGGGTTTTGCTTAGGGATTTCTTCGATTCAGTTCAAAGCAGTGACATGCTAATATTAGGTATTCTAAGCTGTTATCAGTTTGTAAATGAGCAAAAAATGGCTTCTTCTTACAAGTTGATTTACAACAAAGAAAAATATACATATTATATAGCTAAAACAATTCTCTATTGCCTTTGAACCATTTCTTCTTTTGTGTGCTCAGGGTCATGTTCCCTGATTCCTGTTCTGCTCAAGTCTTTATAACAATTATTTAATGTGAGCTCAGTTCCTGATGATTTGTGCATCAGGTTCACACATCTTCAGTCATAACTTTCACAGATTCTCATAAATACCTTCTCCCTCTCAACAACTGTAACTTCAGTGAAAAGAATTTGGGGTTCATGCATTTATGGTTATGGTTCATGCTAAGGAACTCAGTTCCTTCATTGAATGTCTATTAGTTAGAATAATAGACATTGACACCTTTCAAGGTGTCATCCTTAAAGGTCCTTAGGGAGTAACTTAAGCTGTAAACAAGCTATTATTGAGTCATGCTCTATGGAAGTTTAGATCCTTTTATTCATAGTTTACATGAAAGAAAATATTAGTTCACAATAATCTCTCCATGACTAGAATTTACAGGCTATCTAAACTTAATCAGTAGTAAGTGAGCAAAGGCTTCTTCTTACATACTGATTATTACATCAAAGAATTACAATATTTTCATACCTAATTCTATTGATGCTGATCAAGTAGGAGTACACTCTAGAGCTTGACTTTGTTCTCTTCAGTTCTGCAACCATTTCAGTCTGTAGTCCATTGTCTTCGTACTTCAGTGCTTTGTGACCAGCAACCACTCTGGTTAGAGTCTTTGGGACGGATTAGGTAGTAAGTGAGTACTACCTAATACAGTCTTCCCAATCCCTTATGACTCAGCAACCCTAATAATCTAACTAATCTTGCCTCAGAGGGTAACTTTGATTGCTTCATCAAGGGATTGCTTAGTGCACTGACTGATCTGATGGTCGGTTGGTAATGAGGCGAAATTTGTTACGCTTTTAAGGGGTCATTTAAGCCTTAAGTCATGATAATATGATCAATTGTTACCCTAAATCGTTCCTTTTGACATTTTAGGTACTTTGGAGAAGAATTCTGGAAAACATAGCATTTTGGACGTTTTTGGAGCATAAAGTGAAGAAAACAAAGTCAAGAATCCAAGCTGGAAATTACACCTGACGGCGTTACCCATCCCTAAGGGACGGCGCCAGCCTTTGTGACAAGGGGTGGAAATTACTTTTACACTTGACGCGCTAGAAGACTTTTTGGGAATTAACACATGACGGTGTCACCCTTTATCAAGAGTAGGCCGTCACATGTAACTCTAAAGTGTGATGACCCAGAACCCATATAACGAGACGGCATCAAGAAGTTAGATTGGGCGACAAGAAACCCTAGCCGCTGCGAGATGACGGCGTCAACCATCAAAAGGTGACATCGTCACCCTTGTAAATCTATATATAGTTTTGGATTTTTCATTCATTAGTGTGCAACTTTGGAGAGGAACTTTGTCACACAAACCCTAGGTCGAATTTCAGAAGTTTTTAAGGGTTTCATACCCTTGTCTCTTCCATGTTTAATTGAAGATAAGCAATCTATCAATTATTCAATATGTCTATGTGTTGTTTGATTTTATCTTACGCTTGTCTTTCTTTTAACAAGCTAGGCTAGGTTTATTTGTGTTTGCTTAGATGTAGTGAAACCTAGTTATTGATTATTAATTGATGGTTGGTTATTAATTGTTGTTGGGTGATTGTTAATCGATGTTAGGCTTAAGAAAACTGGCTAATCTCCTTTTCGGTAACTTGCTTGAACGTCTTAAGACACATGAATCAGATGTGTACTACGGTTTTAATGGTTGTATTTAATTCATAAGTGACTATTAAGAAGGCCATGGTAAGGATACTTAGCGTGCCACCATAGGAAGAGATAGAAGCTTATAGAGTTGGGGAAGATCGTACACAGCCCCACAATTGGTATTAAGGAATGCAACCCGTCACCCACGCAATTGTAACAAGCTTATCAATCAATAAAAGATAATTAGGGAGTAATGAAATCTAAGTAAACACGTTTTCTCCATATTTAGTTTCACATTACATTTTATTTTATTTTATTGTCATTTTATTTTTATTGCATTAGTAGTTATTTGAGTTAGTTGACTAGCAACTAATTCTGCCCACTCTTCCAAAACCCGAGATTTTTACTTGCTTTTCATAAATATAAAAATGCAAAAAGAATCATCCCTCACCTCTAGACCTAGTTAGATCAATTTCAATCCTAACGAACACTATTCCCTATGGAGAATGATCAATCCCCCGGTACTTGCTACTTCACTATACTACATCGGTCAGGTACACTGCTTGGTGGGGATTGTAAGCATATCAAGATCCCTTGAGAAGTAAAACTTTCGTGTAGACCACAATCCGCACATCAAAGTTTTTGGCGCCGTTGCTGGGGAATAGTTATTGTTTAGGTTGAATTTTATCTTTATTAGGTCTACTCACTAGATTCCTTTCTAGTGAGATTTTTATTTTTATTTTTATAGGTCTTCTTTAGTCTATCTTATTTCTTTGTTTCTTTGTTCGTAACCATTACCATCCGCCATCATGGAAGGTGGTAATATCTTTGATCCTATCAACCCACCACAACAAGACCCACCACAACCAAACCAACCTCCTAGAGCCCGCAGTTTAGGAGAATACTCCCGACCTAGCCATCAAGGCTATCGAAACACCATTGAGCTCACCCAAGGAGCCAATGTGTCTCCCCTGCGATTCGACACCATTCGGTTGGTGCAAAGCGGATGTGCATTCCATGGACTTCGTTCCGAAGATCCAAACCAACATCTTAAGGATTTCCTTAAAATTGTAGACTCCATAGACCTTGATGTTGGCACTCGAGAGACGATCCGATTGCGTCCCTTCCAATTC
This sequence comes from Artemisia argyi, assembly GCA_030686995.1. Lineage (NCBI taxonomy): Eukaryota > Viridiplantae > Streptophyta > Magnoliopsida > Asterales > Asteraceae > Artemisia > Artemisia argyi. Next base: position 141,499,929 of record CM060690.1, read on the forward strand.
TCTCTACATGACCAAGATAGTCAATGGCTTGAGCGTTTAACCGCGGAATCTGTAACAACTCGCAATTTCAGGTTAATTACCATTCCCGGAAAATTTCACTATTCACTTTTACTATTCATTTTTCCCAAAACTTTCCCGAAAGTTGATTTTTATCTGATATTCTTGAGTGATAAATCATTTCCATGACAAATTAAATGTTTGACATTCGTCAGATCATTTTCGTGAAAGTTATTAAGGAATTACACGTTTTAGGGTAAAACGTCATTCAGAAATTCTACGTACAACGAAACTCGACCGCGTTAAGTGACCCCGCATCAGAAAAATGTTTGACACACTCATGATTTATTTGAGAATTAATCGTGACTGAGAAAAACATGACCAAAGACTTCCCAGCAGGTCACCCATGTCGGTACTATTCTCACATGAGCACGCTTAACCGAATGGACGATTAACCGTTAGACCACAAAACGAGTTTCTAAGACGTTTTGAGTTTTCAAACTTACTAGAAAAAGTCAACATATTTTTCCCTCCTCCATTGACCAAAAATCATCCCTTGATTTTATAAGTCATTTCGTGATTTTTAGGCTTACGGTTTGATGTCTAAAAGACATTTAATACCAACCGACACTAGACTGAGCCCAGTCTAGATATTATAAGTCATTTTAAATCATTTTTATCACATTAGAAAAGTAACAATTTACTTTTCTCAATTTTACGCAATATTCAGCGTTTTACGCGAATTACGCGTTTTAGACCCGTGTTTCCAGTTTTTAGCAGGGTTTTAGCACCCGATAGATCCTACCACTCATTTTATATTTTATTATGGACTATATGGACATGTTTAACCATTCTTCCAAGTTCTATAATTTTACGACACCCGGTTTTACGTTTTGAGGCTTAATCATTTACGATTGGCATTTCCCGGAGTCAAAACTAACCAAGTATCTTGGATAATACCAAGAAAAGTCCACACCCTTGCTCTCCAAGCTTACTAACCGACCTAGGAGGGGGGGAGTCATCCCATAGGTGGCTTCATCTCATGAAATTACCCTTAGATCATCATTTAATTACAACTTGGTCATCAAGTTGAAACACTTTCCTAGTAAGCTTCCTAACCTCCTCAAAAACCATATAAATACCCCCTCCCCTTGCTCCTTATGCCGTCCACCATAACCACACACCAACACCATCTTATTTTCTCATTCTCTTCAAGATTCATGCAAGATTCAAGTACCATATCAATACCTAAAACCTAGTTAGGTTTTCATTCATCAAAACACTTCCATAACCTCATATACTTGGTGATTTCTCTTGAGTTTGAATCCACTCAAGTCACCTAAACCTTCATCATCCATCTTTCAAGAATACCAAGGGTAGAAAGATTGCATGAAGTGAAGTGGGTTGAAGCAAGTCTATCAAAGTCCTATCCTTACATGTTAACTTCCTTTCATCTTTGAAAGCCAAAAGTTGTGAGCCAAACCCTAACTTGATTCTTGTTAAATAATCATGTTCATGTTATTTACATATTATTTGTGCTATATATTGTCTTGTTATCATGTCCATGATGTATAAAAGTGAGTAAAACAAGTATTGATACATATATGTAACTTATGTTATTCAAACAAGTAAACTAGTGAATTTCTTGGTAAAACCACGACCAAAATGGTAAAATTATGATATTGGATCATTACAAATTACAGTAGAGGACTTAACAAGGAAACCATAGCAATTTGAACCACCTAAAACGAGTAAACGAGTCAAAAGTTATGGCGATTTGAAATTATCAAAGATTTCCGGCAAAACTGCCTAAATAGCTTCCTGATCAAATTTGGGTTTTGAAAGTCACCCTTCTGGTCCGATTCATCAAAAAGTTAAAACACGAAAGTTGTCCGGAACGACGTTTTCGTTTAAGAGGAAAGAAGCTCGAGACCTAAAAATGCTTTCCGAGTGATAAAATTCTTCAAATTCTAAACAGCCCATTTTTAGACCAAAGTCACTAGATTATGGTCATTCAAGACTTATGAAACTACCCCTAATAACAATCTTCATGTACTAATAAACTTTCCTAAGTTTACTCAAATATCGGACATGTAACTTTTCGAATCAAAACTTATATCTATATATGTTATCAACTACTACAATAGTAGGGAGCCTCATGTGAGGAGTTCATTATGTAAGCCGTCGAGTTGAGTTGTGGATTTATGAATTAAAGTGTCCTGGCTCCTCGAACGCTTACTAACATGACTTCTGAATTATGTCGGCCCGAACGGTAGTAAACGATATACAAAACATACATGTTTCATGAATCTTTCTTTCAAAGACTTATACTATACATCATACCACATCATGGACTAAGTGCAAGATATATATTGGCGTGTTTATGTCTCCTTAGACATTACTCCGATCCTAAGTCGCAACATTCGATTATAGGTTGCTCGTAGAAACCTTCACGATTCGACCATCACATTCATTACTCACTACATAACTTAAGGTGAGTTCGTAGCCCCACTTTCTATTGTTTAACTATTTTACAAACCCATGGGGGGAATACATGCTATTATTTTTCTACTCGAACACGATGCTTTCTACTGTATGCTACCCGACGATGTTTTATTATCACTAAGTAACGATTGCCATGTTCGAAGTCCCTATATCATGAACCATTAGTCACTACCTTTAGTGAGCGCGAATATTGTGAATAGATCTATTGGGATTGACGAATCCCATTTGTGTTGAACAACGATGAGTTCACACAAATGCACTATATTTGAGATTTAGCGGTATAACGGCAAAAGTACCTTGATAAGGCTTCTATAATGCCAATTTTGTTGGTTCGATGTTAATGTTTTGGTTGCATGAGCTTAGTGAAATAAATAACGATTTTGTTTTCTAACTATGAGTGTGAGTCTATAGCTCACACTACGATTATTGTGTTCAAACGATTTAACTAAACTCTACGAATTCCACTCAACCTTTGTGTTGACCTCTCAAGCATGTATTTCAGGTTCATGACGATCAAGGATGGCACGGAAGGACACGGATACTCAAGAGGGCTATAAATTTACTTATCATTCAAAATCTCACTTAATGTGATTTGTAAACATGGAACCAATTGGGACCTCATTTTGTATCTCTGATATTTATACAATTTGAATGATAAATCTTTTAAAACGACTCAATTGGAGTTCGTTTTCTATTATTGTGTCTATTGTGCCGTCAAGTAACACCCAGTTCGAATTCCGCTGCGTCCATGAATTGGGGGTGTTACAGATTGGTACCAGAGCCATGGTTATAGAGAAACGGGTCTAATTGAGACCTAAACTATAACCACACTACAAGCAAAAACATTTTATAGCCTTCCGATCTTCGTGTCTTCCATCCTCCAGACGATTATGGACTTATTAAGCATTTTATGCTACATGAACATATATGTATATTCATATATACACACTAGGCATTTTACACTACACGAACAAATACTAGTATATTTATATATACATTCGAGTTATTTTCAATCATTTTATCTAAACATATCTACACATGCCTATTCTATGGTATTTCGACACAACCACATTCTCCCAACCATGTTCCTACTCCAACATTTTATATCCAAGATATTGTAACGAATTACGATGGTCTTTTCTATTTCCCGAACATTGTATGACACAATGGTCTAATCTACTTCCGAGACATTGTGATTTGTGCAATGGTCTCTCGAATTATTCCACCACCTCATCAATATCATTTCATATGATATCAAAAACCCATCACAATCTATCGATTTCCAAACAAGAAATATGAGATTTCTAAAGGACAAACTAATCCATCATCGACAAAAGTTGAACTTTCTCTACATCCATCAAAGTTTTCTTCTGAAACCTTCATTGTTAAAAGTTTGTAATTCTAGCCCAGTATAGACTGTTTTAGAATTACTTCAACTTCCTTTCCACACATATCTACCCGTACTATCTTCTATGCAATGGAATGTGAAAACATACGTTACAAGTCTCTTATGGCGGGACTTGCAACTGAATGGTTTGACATCGCCTTTGTTTAGTGGACAGTTTCCCGAAAGCAACGGACGTATCACAAGTATACCTAATTTAGGTATTTGAAAATTTTATCGAACCTCGGCTAAATATAGACTAGTCACCTATATTTAACCTAGGGACAGTGGAATATAGTCTGACTAACTATATTCGACTTAAAATTTTCAAATACTGAGAGTAGTTGTACTAGGGTTATGTTTAGGTTGATTTCCTACTTGAACTCGATAAACCACCAGAATTCTTTAAAACGATCTAGAGACACGATAGTGCCTTACCACTCAGCGAAATCTTAACACCTTATTTGTACTACCTAATTTCATTCTTGAAAGTTTTCATTTATGAGATAATCCGAACTACTATCTTGGGATAGTTATCAATTCTTCTCTTCATCCTGTAGAAGTACTATCCTGTTTAGGTCCTAAGGATACCATTCCATCATAAACTTTTAAAATCTCTTAAGATTTTTAAAGCAAACTCAATATCTATACCTAAGAGTATTGATGTTAAGCATACACTACACACTTTTGTTCGTCAACATATCACATCATTATCTTCACAACCGTTGAAACCACAAGCTCATTAACAGATCTTGATGCATTTTTAAAGCTCGAATCATCCTTAGTTACACCACAAGCACCCTTATCAGCTTTACAAGATTGAATTTCCATCTTGTACTTTTGGAACACCAGCATCATCTCGTAATACACTACCTTGTAACTCACCGACTAAGTATGAATGTTGTGTAGGATGATTTGTAATTATTTGAATGGATTGGGATGCCTTTTCATTTAAATAAAGACATTGTAAATCACTAAACCATAAGTTTATATTTCCTTATCTACATTGTTTGGGATGCCTCTCTATGTAAATAAAGAATTATAAACAAGTGGGCTTATTTGTATCCGAAATAACATAAGTATGAAGTCAATAAACACTAGGTACAACAACCGATTACCTACTAGGCTATGATTGCAACTACGATCTCAATTCCTATTAATATTCGACTGCTATATCAATTTCCTTTGATATTCGACTATTACCATACCTTTCCTACATAAAAGTAAACCTCGTCCTACACCATACACTGAAACGACAAATCAAACTACACCACTGGTAATCCCAGACTATAGTCCTCATAAGTAACCACACATCTTTATCAACACCACTCCAACATATGATATACACAGAACTTTGGGACGAAGTTCCCCGTAAGGGGTGGAGACTGTAACAACTCGCAATTTCAGGTTAATTACCATTCCCGGAAAATTTCACTATTCATTTTTACTATTCATTTTTCCCAAAACTTTCCCGAAAGTTGATTTTTATCTGATATTCTTGAGTGATAAATCATTTCCATGACAAATTAAATGTTTGACATTCGTCAGATCATTTTCGTGAAAGTTATTAAGGAATTACACGTTTTAGGGTAAAACGTCATTCAGAAATTCTACGTACAACGAAACTCGACCGCGTTAAGTGACCCCGCATCAGAAAAATGTTTGACACACTCATGATTTATTTGAGAATTAATCGTGACTGAGAAAAACATGACCAAAGACTTCCCAGCAGGTCACCCATGTCGGTACTATTCTCACATGAGCACGCTTAACCGAATGGACGATTAACCGTTAGACCACAAAACGAGTTTCTAAGACGTTTTGAGTTTTCAAACTTACTAGAAAAAGTCAACATATTTTTCCCTCCTCCATTGACCAAAAATCATCCCTTGATTTTATAAGTCATTTCGTGATTTTTAGGCTTACGGTTTGATGTCTAAAAGACATTTAATACCAACCGACACTAGACTGAGCCCAGTCTAGACATTATAAGTCATTTTAAATCATTTTTATCACATTAGAAAAGTAACAATTTACTTTTCTCAATTTTACGCAATATTCAGCGTTTTACGCGAATTACGCGTTTTAGACCCGTGTTTCCAGTTTTTAGCAGGGTTTTAGCACCCGATAGATCCTACCACTCATTTTATATTTTATTATGGACTATATGGACATGTTTAACCATTCTTCCAAGTTCCATAATTTTACGACACCCGGTTTTACGTTTTGAGGCTTAATCATTTACGATTGGCATTTCCCGGAGTCAAAACTAACCAAGTATCTTGGATAATACCAAGAAAAGTCCACACCCTTGCTCTCCAAGCTTACTAACCGACCTAGGAGGGGGGGAGTCATCCCATAGGTGGCTTCATCTCATGAAATTACCCTTAGATCATCATTTAATTACAACTTGGTCATCAAGTTGAAACACTTTCCTAGTAAGCTTCCTAACCTCCTCAAAAACCATATAAATACCCCCTCCCCTTGCTCCTTATGCCGTCCACCATAACCACACACCAACACCATCTTATTTTCTCATTCTCTTCAAGATTCATGCAAGATTCAAGTACCATATCAATACCTAAAACCTAGTTAGGTTTTCATTCATCAAAACACTTCCATAACCTCATATACTTGGTGATTTCTCTTGAGTTTGAATCCACTCAAGTCACCTAAACCTTCATCATCCATCTTTCAAGAATACCAAGGGTAGAAAGATTGCATGAAGTGAAGTGGGTTGAAGCAAGTCTATCAAAGTCCTATCCTTACATGTTAACTTCCTTTCATCTTTGAAAGCCAAAAGTTGTGAGCCAAACCCTAACTTGATTCTTGTTAAATAATCATGTTCATGTTATTTACATATTATTTGTGCTATATATTGTCTTGTTATCATGTCCATGATGTATAAAAGTGAGTAAAACAAGTATTGATACATATATGTAACTTATGTTATTCAAACAAGTAAACTAGTGAATTTCTTGGTAAAACCACGACCAAAATGGTAAAATTATGATATTGGATCATTACAAATTACAGTAGAGGACTTAACAAGGAAACCATAGCAATTTGAACCACCTAAAACGAGTAAACGAGTCAAAAGTTATGGCGATTTGAAATTACCAAAGATTTCCGGCAAAACTGCCTAAATAGCTTCCTGATCAAATTTGGGTTTTGAAAGTCACCCTTCTGGTCCGAGTCATCAAAAAGTTAAAACACGAAAGTTGTCCGGAACGACGTTTTCGTTCAGGAACAAAGAAGCTCGAGACCTAAAAATGCTTTCCGAGTGATAAAATTCTTCAAATTCTAAACAGCCCATTTTTAGACCAAAGTCACTAGATTATGGTCATTCAAGACTTATGAAACTACCCCTAATAACAATCTTCATGTACTAATAAACTTTCCTAAGTTTACTCAAATATCGGACATGTAACTTTTCGAATCAAAACTTATATCTATATATGTTATCAACTACTACAATAGTAGGAAGCCTCATGTGAGGAGTTCATTATGTAAGCCGTCGAGTTGAGTTGTGGATTTACGAATTAAAGTGTCCTGGCTCCTCGAACGCTTACTAACATGACTTCTGAATTATGTCGGCCCGAACGGTAGTAAACGATATACAAAACATACATGTTTCATGAATCTTTCTTTCAAAGACTTATACTATACATCATACCACATCATGGACTAAGTGCAAGATATATATTGGCGTGTTTATGTCTCCTTAGACATTACTCCGATCCTAAGTCGCAACATTCGATTATAGGTTGCTCGTAGAAACCTTCACGATTCGACCATCACATTCATTACTCACTACATAACTTAAGGTGAGTTCGTAGCCCCACTTTCTATTGTTTAACTATTTTACAAACCCATGGGGGGAATACATGCTATTATTTTTCTACTCGAATACGATGCTTTCTACTGTATGCTACCCGACGATGTTTTATTATCACTAAGTAACGATTGCCATGTTCGAAGTCCCTATATCATGAACCATTAGTCACTACCTTTAGTGAGCGCGAATATTGTGAATAGATCTATTGGGATTGACGAATCCCATTTGTGTTGAACAACGATGAGTTCACACAAATGCACTATATTTGAGATTTAGCGGTATAACGGCAAAAGTACCTTGATAGGGCTTCTATAATGCCAATTTTGTTGGTTCGATGTTAATGTTTTGGTTGCATGAGCTTAGTGAAATAAATAACGATTTTGTTTTCTAACTATGAGTGTGAGTCTATAGCTCACACTACGATTATTGTGTTCAAACGATTTAACTAAACTCTACGAATTCCACTCAACCTTTGTGTTGACCTCTCAAGCATGTATTTCAGGTTCATGACGATCAAGGATGGCACGGAAGGACACGGATACTCAAGAGGGCTATAAATTTACTTATCATTCAAAATCTCACTTAATGTGATTTGTAAACATGGAACCAATTGGGACCTCATTTTGTATCTCTGATATTTATACAATTTGAATGATAAATCTTTTAAAACGACTCAATTGGAGTTCGTTTTCTATTATTGTGTCTATTGTGCCGTCAAGTAACACCCAGTTCGAATTCCGCTGCGTCCATGAATTGGGGGTGTTACAGAATCCATCACATCTTGAGATGATCTCACTTCTCGTTTCCTTGCTCAATTTTTCCCACCGGGAAGAACCACCAAGTTAAGGAATGACATCTTGATGTTCCAACAATGTCAAGATGAAACTCTTTGTGAAGCATGGACTCGTTTCAAGGACTTACTTCAAAAAGTCCCTCATCATGGCATAGATCTTTGGCTCCAAGTCCAAATCTTCTATGACCATATCAATCTCCCCACGAGGTGAACCATTGACCAAGTGGTCGGTGGTACGCTATGTGATCGAAGTGTGGAAGAATCATGGGAACTCAGAGAAGATCTTGCTCTCTATGACAATGAAAGTTGGAATGATCCCCGTGATTTGAACAAAATGGTCAAGGCAATATCTTTGCCTTCAAACAATTCAAGCACTCCCGACCATAGGATCATGGAACTTGAAGACCAAGTCAAGTTTCCCATGAAATCCTATGAGGCTCCTAAACCTTCAAGCCAAGTGAACAAAATCACTTCTTCATGTGAATATTGTAGTGGTCCTCACGACACTCATAATTGCATGGAACTCCCCGAACAAGCTTTTGCGGACTGCACATCCTCACATACCGACGGAGCGGGAGACAAGTGGTACACTTTCAAACCCTAGCCAAACCCTTACGGTGATTCATACAACCCCTCTTGGAAAAATCACCCAAAATTTAGGTGGAAACAAAAGCAAAACACCCCTCAAAACAATTCTTCCAATCCACCTAATCGTTTCCAATCAAACGGTTCATCCTCAAACCATAATTTCAACAACTATGGTAGTACCGATAACTTTGAAGGATTGATGTCCAAATTCATGGCATCACAAGAAGCTTGTTCGGCTAAGTTTGAGTCCGAATTCAAACAAAAACAAAGCGAGATGACAGATAAGATTGACACCTTGTTGAAAGCTCTCAATGACCGAGAAATGGGAGCACTCCTAAGCAGCACGGTCAAGAACCCGAAACTAAACGTTTGCGCTATCTCTTCGGTTACGTCTCCTAGTTCTTGCCCACAATACTATTCGGACGCTATGAGCATATGCTTCAAGAAAACTCAAGTTGTTAAAAACGACCAACAAAATGAAACCACCAATAAAAAGTCGGTCAACAAATTAATTGAAATGCCTCCGATTCAAAACCATAACGATGAATTCAAGGAGCTCCACCTTGAACGTCCGGTTATTGATGTCTTAGCTCGAGCTCCCTACTACAATGCCCTTTTAGAAAAAAATGAGGAGAAACTTAAGTTGGGTAAAAATGGGACCACCTTCGTTCAAAACAAGCTGCCTAAGAAATTAGATGATCCGGGCATATTTTTTTTTTTTACCTTGCAAGATCGGAAATTCTGAGGCTTTTGACACATTAGCCGATCTTGGGTCAAGCCTAAATCTGCTTCCGTTATCCCTTTACACCACCCTTAAGCCGGGTAAATTAGATGAAACGAAAGTAATCATAGGTCTTGCAGATGGAAGTGTAGCATATCCAGTTGGGGTGGTGAACGACGTATTAGTGCACATAGGAAGATTAACAATTTTAGCCAATTTCCACGTCCTTGATATGGTTAGTGACGCTACATGCCCTTTGTTGATAGGAAGAGGATTTTTAGCTACCGCAATTGCGATGATTGATTGTAAGGAATCTAGAATAGCGGTAGGAGAAGGAGAGACTTGGTCGTTATACGATGTTAAGAAACATGGCTACGATACTAATGAGGAACCCATACCTCATTGAGTAGATTTGAATAGGAGACCATCTAGATACGGACCTTGGGTTAATGGAGACTTCATAGGACACCAACGCCCATTTTACCTAGAAGAGGAATTCATGAACCGGACACACACGATAGAACAACTCTTGGCTAGGGACATAGAATTAAACCCATTTGAAGATCCTATAGTTTTTAGAATGATGATTGAATTCCTAGAAGTTTTACCCATTAACCTAGGAATGAATAGGTGGAAAAGCAAAGGTGAGATATGCAAGTGGAATTGGAGTAAACTACCTAAGGAAGGAGATGGATCATGGCACTTAAAGATGACACTATATGATCCGAATGGAGAGAAGTTTCAAAAGTGATACCATACTAAGCGTACCGATAGGAAATTTGTAACACCCCCATTTTTCACTGATCGCAGCGGGTAAAGTGTTTGGGGTATTACTTCATAGAATCACAAATACAGTAATAGAAAACGACTCGAAAAGAGACGTTTTGGAAATTTAGTTATAATTCATAATTATCAGAGTTTAAATTATAAAAGATATACTTTTATTTTTTATGAGGACCCAAAAATCTAAGAGTTCGGTTGTGTTTGAATGATAACCATGAAAAGTCCTCCGAGTTCAGTACCTCCTTCTGCCATGGATCCAATTATCAGGAGTTTAGTATGTTGCACTAAGCTCATGAATCACACCTTAGTGATCCGGGTCATGTGAGCTGCAGACCCAACATGAGGGGATGGAAGGATAACTTGCCAAAGGTATATACCTTGGGTAGATTCAAATATAGTACTTATCGGTACCACCTAGTAGGGTGTTAATACCAATGGGAGTTGTCAAACTCCAATAGATCTATCAACTATATTCGCGTTCGCGTGGGTAAAATATCCCAAACGATTAGATTCATGAATTTTGGTTATGTAGTGGTGGCAGTTAGTTTACTCGTGTAAACAACCAAAGAAAAAGACTTGTATTCGGTTTTAAGTAAAGCATTTAGCATGTATCCCCCTCACAGGGTTTATAAAGCATTTAAAGTGAAAGTTTAAAAAGATGTGAGGCTACGAAAACTCGCCTCGGTTTAGAGTAATCTAAGTGATGCAAATAGTAACTTGGAAACTAGACCGCCTTACTCACGTATCCTAGTGTGTTGTTGGTTTTGTATGTATGTCAAGCTTTAGTTATCATGTTTATGTTTCTCAAGTTATTCTTTTTAGGTTTGTTAATGTTTTATATATAACATAACACCATTCAGGCCATTGTAATTCAGAAGTATATGACTCCTCACATGAAGCTCCCTACTATTGTATTATGTTATCAACATAATAGCGTTCGCGCCATTATAATTAAGAAGTTAATACTCCTTACACAAAGCTCTCTATTATTGGGTTATGTTGTTATTAGGGTTTAGTTATAATCATATCACCGTTCGGGCCATCATATCTCAGAAGTATATGCAATAATCGTTCGAGGAGTCAAGGCACTTTAATTCATAAACCCAACAAACTCGTCAAAACAAAATATCCACATAGTACTCCTCGCATGAAGCTCCCTAGTATTGTGTTATGCTTCTAACTTTATTTAGGTTTTATACTTATATGATATTTTCACTTTTTACCCTTATAGTATTTATATTTACATTTTCTACCCTAAATTTATATTACTTATATTACTTATACTAATAACTATCTATATTTGACACAACTAGTCAGTAGATTTCTATATTTTAAGTAACTAACCTAAGACTCTTAAGTTTTCTATTTTTACCATTTAGACCTTTAACTTTATAATATTTACATTTTTAGTCCTTTTTAGTTTATACTTATTTTAATATCTATCCTAGGGTTTTATTATTATGCAAAACTAGTCCTTACACTTATAACTTCTAGGAAATGTCAAAAACAGTCCCTAGACTTTATAATTTCAAGAATTTATGATATATACCCTCATGAATGTAAAGTTTTGCAAAACTAGTCCTAATATGCATGTGACTTATATTTTATCTAGCAACTAAGTTTTCTAGCTTATGTTTTACTTATTTTAGCTTATCTAGGTTATCTATAACTAGTGTATCACCTAAAGTAATGACTTATAGCGTGCATGCAAGTATATGACTTGATCTAGGGTTTTAAAAAGTAAACTAGTAAATGAAATGGTTCAAGTCTCATGCAAGGGTTCCTAGGGTATCTAAGGCATTATAAATCTATCCTAAGACTAAACTAAAGCTAAATAGACTAATATATAAGACTTACTTGGCTAGGGGAGGGTTTACGTGGGTTTTAGGGTTTTCTAGGGCTCGCTCGACTTCAAACCACAACACAACACGACCAAGTCCTAGCTACTCAACTCCTAGGGCTTCTAAGGACTTATTACTACTGAACTTATGTAAGGTTAAGAGAAGAAAGGGTGTGAAGAAGAATGGAGGGGAGGAGGGGGTACTGGGGTGTTTAGGTGTCAAGCAAGGGGAAGGATGAGTAAGCAAGGCTAGTGGTGGTTGTGGAGGGTCTAGAGATGATAGGGACGAGCTATGGCAGTAGCTAGGGGGCGGGGTAGGACGGTTGTTGTGGTGGTGGTGAAGCCGAGAGAGGCAGTTTGGGGTAGTAGCTTACAAGGAGGTGATGCACCACCTTGCTTGGGTGCTTGGAGGTTCTTGTAAGCTGCTTAGGGTGTTTAGGGGTGGTTTAAGGTGATTAGGGGTGGATTAGTGGTGGATTAGTGGTGGTTTAGGGTGGATTTGTGGTGATTAGTGATGGATTAGTCAAGTAGGTGATGCACCTACTTGTGTGGGTGCTTAGAGGTGTTAGGGTGAGTGCTTTGGTATGACTAAGGTGTTAGGGTGCTAGGTTGAGGTGTTTGAGGTGCTTATGTTTAGGTTTTACTTGTTTTAGTTAAGTTTAGACCTAGTTCTACTTATTAAGTGTTTAAGGTTTTACCTAAGGTTTAGTCTCTAAGTTATGTTCCTAAGAGTTTCTAGTGGCTAATCCTAAGTCCTAAAGGGTTTATTCTAAGTGAGGGTAACTTATGGGAAAGGTTTGGGAGGGTTTAACCTAGTTTTGTATCCTAAATGACCTAAGTATGTTTAGTGAGAGACTAGGGTTTATCCTATGGTTTAGTGCCTAAAATAGTGTCCTATGAGTGTCTAATAACTATTCCTAAGTTCTATGAGACTTATACTAAGTGGTAGTGACCTATGAGGAAGTTTTGGGATGGTTTAGACCTAATTCGAGTTAACTATGACCTAGTTATGGTTTAGGGCTTAGGGGGTTTGTATCTAAGTTCTAAAGGGTTTATTCTATAGCCTAATATTCCTAATATATCCTAATATTCCTAAGGAAACTCATACTTAAGCCTTGGACACATTCATACTAGTTAAACTAAGCATATAGGTTCAAATAAGCACATAATCCTACTTAAGTTTTAGTTAGTGTTTTATTAGGGTTTTAGTGTTTTAGATTAGTAAATTACTTATTATGGTGTTGTTATGATTTTATGCTTGACATACCTAGGGTTTATCGGATGTGAGTGTTGAGTTAATTGGCTTGTGTGGATACATGAGCAGGTCTAGTGAGTCATGCAAGTAATAATTCACATAAAAAGCAAAAATTTACCTGTGAAATACCTACTATAGGTATTTGTAATGGGAATGATAGTAATGGGTGTTTGTGGGTTGTTATAGTCTTACCCCCTTAAAGAAAATCTCGTCCCGAGATTTTGACGATTATAAGAGTAGGGGAGAGAATAAGTCGACTAAATAGAGAAAGAAGAGGATTATCTTCTGATACCGAGGAAAATGATGTGAAAAGAAAGAAGATTTTGTACAAGCGGAGTAGGAATTGCTTGTACAGATACCAGATTCTTTGGTTTTTATATCTCATTATTTGCAAATAAAGGTGTCCCAATATTTGAAAACAAGAGAGTATAAATTCTTAACCTATTTGACTTATAACTTTCTCGTTAAAATGTAGGAACATCCTAATTCATTTTAAGAGGATAGTCATCATAAATCATCCTTAATTATTATTGGTGGAAAATGAAGAGAGTTTTACCATATTTAAGGATATATGGTAAGGGAATATTTTAGAGACAAGTTTCAACTGAGATGACAACTAGTTTTCATCATGGTGGAGACAAGTTCTAGATACGGTAGAGGAATATTCTAGTCAAGGTAGATACAAGTTCTAGTCATGATAGAGACAAGTTCTAGTCATGATAGGGACAAGTTCTAAAGTTCTCCGGTTTAGCAACTTGTCACATGGTAGGTTCCCATGTTAATACTAGAATGACGGACGTAGAAGATCTCATTTTTTACAATTTCTTGCAAAGCCAGATTTAATATCATAGCCAAACATAATGAGGATTAAAGTTCGATGTAGATATTCTTACAAGTTCTAACTAATAGAAACTTGCGGTATGACGAGAAATACAAATTCTAGCCGATAGAACATTGCAGGATGAGGTAGGAAGAGAATATAGAGAGAAGAAAATAGAGTGTAAAATGACGGAGAAATAAAAATGAAGGGAAATGAAGTGAAGGATTTATTGGAGTGGAGTGAAGTGAGAAAGGAAAAATGCTGAAATGGGAAAGTAGGGGAAATGGAAAAGGAAAAAGGAGTTTGGAGTGGGTGGAGTGGAAAAAAAGTGTAGGAGTGGGGAAAATGGAAAAGTATGGTTTTAATTTGTGGAGTGGGGAAAAAGGCGGAAAAATGGGATTTTAAACGAAAGAGTAGGAATAAGTGGGAGGAGAAGATTTAAACGATAGAAGGAGATATATGAAAATATGAGATTAAACGGAAGAGTAAGAGTATAGGATACCTGAAGGAGAATATCCTAACGGAGTTTTAGATTTACTAGATTTCTTCCCAGAGTTTTGTTTTTCCCCTAAGGTTCTTCTATTTTTTTCTAACTAATCCTAATTTCTAGAGGTGAGGTGTTTGGTGTCATTGAGGTAGAGGGTTCTAAAAAGGGATTAGGTTTAAGTGTTTTCTTTCCTAAGGGTTGACTAGGTATATCCTTATTCTTAGGTGTAGTTTCAGGTATTTTCTTTTGTTTTAGGTTGTCTATTATTACCATTATTACTATTATTATGAGTATTACTATTCCTAGGAATTTCAAACCAGCTGGGGCACTATCTATAGTATCTCCTAAGTGAAATTTCCTAATGGGTATTCTAAAAATTGTCAAATCCTAAGGTATAATCTAAAATCCTCAAGTGTATAGGTATGGTTATCCTAAAGGCTAGGTATCGGTAATCTATGACCTAAATCTACTTATTCCTATAGGGTAGAAGTTTGCTAATGTGTCTATCCTAAACTAGGGATCTAAAGGCTTAGGGTGAGGGTTATCTAATCCTAGGTTTTTCCTAATCTATATTCTAATCCTAATGTTTTCCTATATCTATTGGGGTAGGGGTTTTGGTTTCTAATCCTAATGGTCTAAGGTTTTCTATTCCTAAGTTTATGTTTTCTAGGGTTATCCTAATGTTATTTATAACCTCAAGTATGGAAATCCTAACTAAGGTTTTGGAGTTTACTAAAGGGGAATGGGGAAAACTAGCTTGAGAATCATAGTAATCTAGGGGAATAAAGGGTAGGAATATGCTTATATATGAGGATCATATATTTACATATGGGATAGTTAGGGGTAGAATCTCTAACTAGAACGAAGATAGCTTAAGAAAGCTAAGGAAAGAAGTGAAGGTTTAGAGATCGGAGGAGAAAGAATTCAGATCTCTATGGTGAAGAATGAGGATTCTCACCATCGGTAAAGGAAAAAGTGTTGAAAGGGTTAGGGTAAGAGAAATTTAAAACAATTTATAGATTCTATGTACCTAAGACATTGGGGTAGGTTTCCTAAGATCCTAAGGGTTAGGGTTGAGGGATAACAAGTACCCAACTTGTTATGTTTTATGGGTTATATCTAATTTTCCTAAAGGTTTACTATTGGGTTAAGGGTGTCCTAAGGTGAAAGGCATTCCTAAGTCTAGTTATCTAATCTATCCTAATTGAGGGGTTCCAGGTAGTTTCTAAATCCTAACTTGTTTTATTTATTTTCTATTCTACTTATCCTATAGGCACTAACTATTCTAAGGCATATCTCCTAGGGTTATTTATCTACTTAGGGTTTTCTAAAGTTTCCTAATTTCCTAATTCCATGAGTTAGTGTTTTCTAAGTTTTCCTAATCATTATCTATTATCTATTCTAAAGTGCAAATCCTAAAGCAGGCAAAGGCTATTTTATGGTGATGTTTCATTTGGTTTTTCTGTATTTTAGCTATTTTAAAACGGTTTTCTTGTAAAGTCTTTCTTAATAGTCAGGTTGATTATCTAAGTTATTATTATTATTATTATGACCTTTTTCTATCTTCTCAAGGAGATCAAGAAAATTTTCATCTAAGTTATTTAAAATCTCCTCTAACTGGTTTTCCTCATATTCTAGAGTTAACCTAGAGGGTTTTCCTCCAATTTCATCTTTCCAAGAGGGAATAGGAGGGTTTATTAAGTAAGGGGGTAGGGTTTAAGGTATAGGGTTGCCTAAGGTCATATCTAGGGGTATAGGTAGGGATAGGGTGTTTAGGCATATAAGGTTCTCTCGAAAGAAAGAAACCATGGGGTTCTATTCTAGAGGTAGGAAAAAGTGGATGTATAATAGGGTTTAGTGGAGGTAGGGGTGATGTCTTAGCATGGAAATCTCTTATGTGTTTTAAATGAGGGTTATCTAAAGAAGGGGTATATCCTAAGGGTGAAGGTTTATCTAAACTATTTCTAGAGTCGTCTAAGTTATAGGGTTTAGCGGAATAATCTAGTACATTCGGAGAGGAAAGATCATTCTCCGGATGTAGACTAGATGAGACAGGGGTAGAGTAGTGGGGAGTAGACATAACTATATAATAAAGAAAATATTGTAAATCATTTAGCAGTTAAGCAGGCAATTATTATACTTACCTTAGCACGTATGGTTATGGAGGATGGCAGAGGTACTGAGGACTTTCTCGGGTTTAGGAAAAATAGTTGTAGTTTAGGTTTTGACCTTGTTCTCTACAACTGAAGCTCTGATGCCAATCTGTAACACCCCCATTTTTCACTGATCGCAGCGGATAAAGTGTTTGGGGTATTACTTCATAGAATCACAGATACAGTAATAGAAAACAACTCGAAAAGAGACGTTTTGGAAATTTAGTTATCATTCATAATTATCAGAGTTTTAATTATAAAAGATATACTTTTATTATTGATGAGGTCCTAAAAATCTAAGAGTTCGGTTGTGTTTGAATGATAACCATGAAAAGTCCTCCGAGTTCAGTACCTCCTTCTGTCATGGATCCATAGAAGTAATATACCTAGAATACATGCTTAAAAAGTCAACACTAGGTGTTGTGTGAGAATAATAGGTTTAGGGGTTAGTGAATACAAATTCCCTGGGTTCAGTTGTTACACCCATCTGGGAAAATGTAGGTTTTGTGATAATTGTGATGCATGCACAATTATCAGGAGTTTAGTATGTTGCACTAAGCTCATGAATCACACCTTAATGATCCGGGTCATGTGTGCTGCAGACCCAACATGAGGGGATGGAAGGATAACTTGCCAAAGTTATACCTTGAGTGGATTCAAATATAGTACTTATTGGTACCACCTAGTGGGGTGTTAATACCAACGGGAGTTGTCAAACTCCAATAGATTTATCAACTATATTTGCGTTCGTGTGGGTAAAATATCCCAAAAGATTAGATTCATTAATTTTGGTTATGTAGTGGTGGCAGTTAGTTTACTCGTGCAAACAACCAAAGAAAAAGACTTGTATTTGGTTTTAAGTAAAGCATTTAGCATGTATCCCCCTCACATGGTTTATAAAACATTTAAAGTGAAAGTTTAAAAAGATGTGAGGCTACGAAAATTCACCTAGGTTTAGAGTAATCTAAGTGATGCAAATAGTGACTCGAAAACTAGACCGCCTTACTCACGTATCCTAGTGTGTTGTTGGTTTTGTATGTATGTTAAGCTTTAGTTATCATGTTTATGTTTCTCAAGTTATTGTTTTTAGGTTTGTTAATGTTTTATATATAATATAACACTGTTCAGGCCATTGTAATTCAGAAGTATATGACTCCTCACATGAAGCTCCCTACTATTGTATTATGTTATCAACATAATACCATTCAGTCCATCATAATTCAGAAGTTAATACTCCTCACATAAATCTCCCTATTATTGAGTTATGTTGTTATTAGGGATTAGTTATAATCATATCACCGTTCGGTCCATCATACCTCAGAAGTATATGCAATAATCGTTCGAGGAGTCAGGGCACTTTAATTCGTAAACCCAACAAACTCGTCAAAATGAAATATCCACATAGTACTCCTCACATGAAGCTCCCTAGTATTGTGTTATGCTTCTAACTTTAATTAGGTTTTATACTTATATGATATTTTCACTTTTTAACCTTATAATATTTATATTCACGTTTTCTACCCTAAATTTATATTACTTATACTAATAACTATCTATATTTGACACAACTAGTCCCTAGACTTTTATGTTTTAAGTAACTAACCTAAAACTCTTAAGTTTTCTATATTTGCCATTTAGACCTTTAACTTTATTATATTTACATTTTTAGTCCTTTTTAGTTTATACTTATTTTAATATCTATCCTAGGGTTTTATTATTATGCAAAATTAGTCCTTACACTTATAACTTCTAGGAAATGTAAAAAATAGTCCCTAGACTTTATAATTTTAGGAATTTACGATATATACTCTTATGCATGTAAAGTTTTGCAAAACTAGTCCTAATATGCATGTAACTTATATTTTATCTAGCAACTAAGTTTTCTAGCTTATGTTTTACTTATTTTAGCTTATCTAGGTTGTTAGGAATACAAATATTCCTGTAAAAGTCTTGGTCACCTAATTATTGTAATAGCATTAAGTTAGCTCGTAGTTAGTTTAGTTATTAGTTAGAATTAGATTAAGTAACATCGTGGAAGAAGGACGGGTCTTTACCCACTGTATGCCTGATCTACAGCCCGGGTGTGGGCGTTTTTATCTTTCTTTGTAGTTCACTATAAATACCCCTCTCCACATGTGGAGAGGGTTGGACCTTCTCACAATATCAATGTAATATTCAAAGTTTTCTCTCATCCTCACAAGGTTCCCATATTTCTTTCTTTCCCTTCCATACCAAAGACTCACAACCACCATTGAATTCATGTTTGTGACTTGATGTTTATCCTACAATTGGTATCAGAGCCAAGGTTTCATCTTAGGGCCTTAGTGAATCTTTTTTTGATGTGGTTTTGTGTGGTTTTGTGAGTTTGAAGTTTTTTCTTGAAAACATATTGGTTTGATCTTGCTAGTGTTATTAGACGTGTTAGAGATGTACTTTTATGATCCTTGGTGTTAGTATAACATTGTGTTTCAGCTGGTTATACTATATCATACGTTTATTTGAAGATTGGATTGGTTTTGAGTAGTTTTTCTTATCTGCGGTTAGCTACACTGCCTTATTTCTTAGCTGCGATTTGCTTCTGGAGTTTGTGGTTAGTTTGTCTATGATTACTATTTTGGGAAAACAGACAAATCGCAAGGAAAGTGACAGATTTGGACTATTGTAGACTGCGACTAGCTCCTGTGGTTAGGTGGTATGCGTTTTAGGTTTTGTGGTTTGCTACTATGGTTTGCTTTTCCTGCGGTTACCACACTTGCGGTTTTGATCATCCTGTGGTTTGCTTCTTGTTGTGGTTAGTGCCTTGCGTGTAACTCACCTTGTGGTTTGTTTACTCTGCGGTTAGTTACTCCCTGCGGTTATCTCACCTTGTGGTTAACTCTCCTTGTAATTACCTCTCCTTGTGGTTACCTATCCTGCGGTTAACTTTCCCAGCGATTTGCTCACCTTGCGTTTAACTCCTCCTGCGATTTGTGCATCTTGTTGCGGCTAACTTCTACGTTGCGGTTTGGTATTTTAGGTTACGACTTTCTCAAATTGTTTGGCAATTTACTAAGTGATGAGATTCATGTGATAGGTTAATCATTTTGCAATTCGTGAATTGTTGTAACTTTAGTCGTTTCAATTAATCTAATTGTGATCTTACATTGTGAGTTAATGCTTACGACTTGACTAATCTCAATTGGATATATTGCAACTTGACTTGTCACAACTTAACACTTGATGCAAACTGTGACTCATCTGGTATCTCTCAATTAGTTAATCTGCTGAATATATCTTCCGGTTTCTTTTGTTGACTTTAGTAATATCCCTAGAAAGAATCATTTCTTGGTTTAAGTTACAAAAGCTGTAAAATCCCGTTTGAAGACTTTGAGATGTCGACAGTCTCAGATGACATTCAAGCTGCTGGGTCTGACACCCGACCCCCGATGCTAGATAGGACAGATTATGAATCATGGGCACAAAGAATCAGATTGTATTGCTTGGGTAAAGAAAATGGTGAGAACATTCTTCGATCTATCGATAAAGGTCCTATGCAGATGGGTACAACCAGAGATGCTATCTCCATGGCTGAGGATGGTTTTGTCATCTAGGGAATTTATAGACCACGCACTTACAATGATCTCACTGATGTTGAAAAGAAGCGCTATGATGCTGAAATTCGAGCCTCCAACATCGTGATACAAGGGTTACCCATAGATGTGTACAAGCTTATCAACTTCAACACTGAAGCCAAAGTTGTGTGGGACAATGTCAAAATGCTTATGTCCAGATCGGAGCTGACCAAAGAAGACCATGAATCTCAATTGTATGATGAGTTTGAGCATTTCAAAATGAATCCTGGTGAAAACATTACCAACTACTATGTCAGATTTCATAAGCTGGTTAATGACATGAGAATGATCAGAATGACAATGCCCAACATTCAACTCAACTCTAAGTTTGTGAACAACTTGTCCCCTGAGTGGGATCGTTTTGTCACAGCTGTCAAGCTTAACAAAGGATTGAGAAATACGAACTATGAACAATTGTTTGCTTATCTACAACAACATGAGAAGCATGCTGCATATGATCGTCAGTTAAGAGGAAAGCTCAATCCAACTGTCATCAATGACTCACTTGCTTTCATGACTAGTATGATGCCAACCACTCAACATGTGTCATCAATGGATCACCCATCTCTACAGTCATCAGCTGCCATGAATACTCACCTCGATTCAGGATACTCTCATACTGACAAGATGATTGACAATCTTTCCAATCAAGTGTCTCTACTGGTTCAACATTTTAGGGCTGCACTCCCATCTTCCAACAATCAACTCAAAACTTCCCCCAATCCACGTAATCAGGCCATTGTGGAAGACGGAAAAGTAATGGTGCAAAACGTTTAGAGAAGACAGAATGTGAATCAAAGGAATGTTGTGCGGGGTAATTTTCAGAACAGAGCTGGAAATGTGAATCAGGGACAAGGAAGGCAACCAAAATGTTACAACTGTGGGGGTTTAGGTCACATCGCCAGAAACTGTACTCTACCAAAACGTCCTCAAAACTCAGATTACTTCAAGGACAAAATGTTGCTCATGCAAGATCAAGAGAATGGAGTTGTGCTTAATGAAGAAGAATTGGAGTTTATTGCTGGGGATGATGGAAAGACATTCGATGATGATGTGGATGAACAACCAGTTCAGGATTTAGCTCTTAATGATCCAAACATCTTCCAAGCAGAAGATTGTGATGCTTTCGACTCAGATGTTGATGACAAACCCACTGCTCAAACAATCTTCATGGCTAATCTTTCATCTGTTGTCTCTCCCACACAACAATCTGGTCGATCCAAATCATCCATCATATCTGAGGTACTGAAATTATATGATAAATGTGCTGACAATGATGAGCAAAAGACCTTCAACAATATACGACAAAATAATGTTAGTGAATCGAATGAGGCTGAATTGGAAACCATTAATGTGTTCCCAACTGAGCAACATTCGGATCACGACAGTAATTCTGACGTATCTTGTGGAAAGTCTTCCATTGCGTGTGATAATGATGTGATGCATGAACAAACGATATATAATGAAGTACAACAAATAGACGTTGATGAATTAGATATTGCAAATTTAGGTAATAGCAATATTGTCCCATATGAACAACATGTAAAGCACAATGTCGAGTCTGTTGTATCAAGTAATATATCCTCTGTTGATGACGATATGTGTGAATTGGATGAGTATACTGCTGTGGCACCTGATGACACCCTAGCCACTAGGATAAATACTCTTAAGGATCAAGTAAGGTTCTATGAACAACGTGCAAAATTTGAGCTAACAGAACATGAACAAAAAATGGAATGGCAAATGCAAGCTTACATCACTGAACAAAATTTAAAGGAAATGGCCTTTAAACAAGAGATTAAATCTTTTCAAAATCAACTGGATCATGCTTTTAAGGAAAAACAGGAAATTCAGAATAGTTTAAATCTCCTAAAAAGTGAATTTCAAGAAAAAGAAAATAAACTGTTAAGCAAATTTTCCAACCTTAAGCAGTTGAAAAACAAAGTTGAAAACAAGTTGTATGTTCAAGGACAAACATTTCAAACAGCTCAAATGATGGAAAAGCACATTAAACTACAGGATATGCATAGTGATAAGGATTTAGGATTGCCTAAAACAAACTTCCTTAAGAGTGTTAGAGCCTCTCAACCTGCCCTCTATGATGCTAAGGTTATGCTTACTCCCAATCATGAACCACCAAATAGTTGGTCTGATAAAGAGTTGGATGAACTTGATTCTACCGATAAAGAGAGATTTGATAAAAAAAATGAAGATCCAAAGTGCATTAAACACTGAGTCATTGTTAAGCCCCTTGATTATTATGAACAAAACCGAGTGACTGTTTTTGCACCTCAAACTAAGTTAACACCAGAACAGGTATTTTGACCTTTAGACGTTGAGAAAATGAAAGCTGAGGAAATTAAGGCCAAGACATCCCATAAGTTAGCTGCCCCAACGGTGTACCCTCCCAATACACCGATGCACTTAGTTCAGTTGTCACTTCCCACGCGATGTAAAACTCTTATTAGCATTTATGTCCTGTGTCAAATGTTCACTGATTTTGATAAAACATGATCAAGCAACTTTCTAAACTTGAAGTTGATAATCTTAACTTACAATTAAAATATCAACATTTAGAAGAAAAAATGAAATTATCAAAGGCCAAGACATCTTCTGATGCTCCGGAATTTGATACATATTTTGAATTAGCAAAAAGGGATGAAAAAATTCAAGCTCACATGAACACGATCAGGTTATTGAGGGCTCAAATTGCCCAATTGAAGTCTCCCATGAATGCTGCGATCGACACCCATAAACCAATGTCTGCAGATTCTCATAACTTTCAACTTCAAAACACAATCAACTTACTTAAACATGAAAATGATTGTTTTCAAGCTGAAAATTCAAAAGTTAAACAACATTACAAAGAGTTATATGATTCTATCAAGATCACTCGTGATAAAACCAATGAAAAGATAACCTCTTTGCTTAATGAAATTGAGAATCTAAAGACAAAGGTGAAAGGGAAAATGCCGATTAATGAAAGTGACAATATCAATTCTGTGGTTTGTAAATGTAAAAAATATGAATGTGAGGCTGTTTTTATTCCTCTTCCCCTTAAGAACAATGAGCTAGTCCATAGTGATTACCTTAGACATCTTAAGAACTGCCTTGACATGACCCGTGAAACCATTGAAGAAGATAAAATGGTGAGACCATTTGATAACTCCCTATTGGATGTCTGCTTTCTCACCAAGCAGTCACAAGAGTTGTTAGAATATGTCATAGGTACATGTCCCAAGATTCCCAACATGCGTGATAAAAATGGCACATCCTCATCTAGGAATTTGAAGAAGCATGTTATTTTTGATAAACCTTTGGCTAGTTCTGATCATAGCACATCACCACCTAGAAACCAAACAACTGTGCAATAATCTAATGTTCCCATTGTCAATTCTACAGGAGTAATCAATGTCACTAAAGCTAGCGGGTCAAAGCCTAATGGCAATACAAGGAATGATAGGACTTCGCCTGCTAAGAGTGATCAAGGGAAGAAAGTAGAAGACCACCTTAGGAACAATAAGATTGATTTGAATGAAAAGAATCATGTTGATTCTAGTATTTGCGTTAAGCGTACTGTAATTAATTCGAATTCTAATGCTACTTGTAAGACTTGTAACGGTTGTTTAATTTTTGGTAATCATGATGAGTGTGTTGTGTCTTTTCTGAAATCCTCTTATAAATCCCCAGTTAAATTTGCTAAGACATACAAACAGGAAAACAATACTTGGAAAGCAACATGAAAAGTTTTTAACAAAGTAGGATATCAGTGGAAACCTACTGGAAGAAAATTCACTCTAGGAAAGCAGTGCCCATTGACTTACATGCCCGACCCTAAGTCTTTAGAGGTTAAGAGATGGAAGGCTACTGGTAGAAAATTCCCTTTAGTAACCCAATGCCTTGATAGTAAGTTAGCCGCTTCCACTGGGTCTGGTTCCTCTATGAGAACCAATGAATATACTGATCCTGTATCTCTTAAGTATGCGTGTACTAACCTATTGGATCCCAATTACACTTGGGGATCCATGTTTTTCAGTTATCCATATCTGTCTGGTTTCAAATGCAGGTCGTACAAATCGTCCTGTGGTATTTGGACTCAGGCTGCTCAAAACATATGACTGGGGATCACTCTCGGCTTAGAAATTTTGTGAAAAAGTTTATCGGGACAGTTAGATTCGGAAACGACCACTTTGGGGCTATTATGTGGTATGCTGATTATGTGTTTGGTGATAGTGTCATTTCAAGAGTTTACTATGTGGAAGGACTTGGGCACAACTTATTCTCTGTTGGACAATTATGTGATTCTGATCTTGAAGTGGCCTTCAGAAAACACACATGTTTTGTTAGAGAATTGGATGGAGTTGATCTCCTTAAGGGAAGTCGTGGTACAAATTTGTATACCATCTCTATTGAAGACATGATGCGGTCCTCTCGCATTTGCTAACTTTCTAAGGCCTCAAAGAGCAAATCGTGGTTATGGCACCGTCGTTTGAACCACTTGAACTTCGGCACCATAAATGAACTCTCTTGTAAAGAACTTGTTCGAGGCATGCCTAGATTGAAGTATGAAAAAGATCATCTCTGCTCATCAAGTCAATTGGGTAAAAGCAAGAAACAAACTCATAAACCAAAACCCACCAACTCCTACACTAAAGTACTCCATACCCTTCACATGGATCTGTGCGAACCCATGAGAGTGCAAAGCTTCAATGGGAAAAGATATGTTCTTGTTATTGTGGATGACTATTCCCGATTCACATGGGTGAAATTTTTAAGATCCAAGGATGAAACTCCCGATATAGTTATCAAAATCATCAAGCACTTGCAAGTAAGGCTCAACAAAACGGTTAGAGTCATTCGCACTGACAATGGAACTGACTTTGTTAACCAACAACTTACACAATTCTATGAAAGTATCGGCATAAGTCATCAGAAGAGTATTCCTCGAACTCCTCAAGAAAATGGAGTTGTTGAAAGACGTTATCGCACACTAGTTGAAGCTGCTCGCACTATGCTGATATTCTCAAAGACACCAATGTTTCTATGGGCTGAAGCTATCGCTACTACATGCTATACTCAAAATCGGTCATTGATACATCCTCTCTACAACAAGACACCGTATGAGCTGGTGCAATTCAAAAAGCCTGATCTCTCCTTTCTTCGTGTATTTGGTGCCCTGTGCTATCCAACTAACGATAGCGAAGACTTAGGGAAGCTTAAAGCTAAGGCTGATATTGGGGTATTCGTCGGATATGCGCCAGATCGAAAAGGGTACCAAATCTACAACAAAAGAACCTGAGAAATCATGGAAACAATCCATGTCACGTTTGATGAGATGACAGAGCATACGGCTTCAGGACACACCAGTTCTGAACCCTCGCATAACCTTTTATCTCCTGGACCAATAAGTTCGGGACATGTACAGAACTCCAACCATGTCACTCCTTATGTTCCTCCCACGAGTGAAGAATTGAAAAACTTATTTGATCCTATGTTTGATGAGTACTTCGAGTCACATCCACCTCATGAACCGGTACAGCCGGCTGTTGAACCTAATACTATGGCTGTGAATGTACCTCATGATACAAATGGTCCATCAGTCTCCATCTCTCTTGATCTGGATGCACCAGAACGTAGCAACACTCAAAATGAATCAAATATACAATCTTCTTCTGAACACCAAGGAGTTACATCTGATAACACATGGGAAGTCAATCCTTTTGCACCACCTGAGGAAGAACCATTTGAAAATGTTTTTGCACCTGAATCCTCCAACAAAGCATCTTCCTCAGAAGAGTCAAACAATGTTATATCAGTTCACTATCCTCAACCTCGTGAACATCTCAGAAAATGGACAAATGATCACCCTATTGACAACATCATAGAAAACCCCTCACGACCTGTGTCCACCAGAAAACAACTTGCCATTGATGCCTTGTGGTGTTTCTTCAACTCAATTTTATCCAATATCGAGCCCAAAGACTTCAAGGATGCCCTTACGAAGGTGTCTTGGTTCACCGCAATGCAAGAAGAAATCCATGAGTTTGATCGTCTTGATGTATGGGAATTAGTACCACCACCTGAATGCGCAATGATCATTGATCTCAAATGGATTTTCAAAGTTAAGCTTGATGAGCATGGGGATGTGTTGAAAAACAAGGCTCGTTTAGTTGCAAAAGGATACAGTCAACAAGAGGGTATTGAATTTAAAGAATCATTTGCACCTGTCGCTCGTATCGAGGCCATTAGAATCTTTCTTGCCAATGCTGCCAGCAGTAACATGAATGTTTATCAAATGGATGTTAAGACTGCCTTCCTGAATGGGGACTTAAAGGAAGTGGTTTATGTTACTCAACCTGAAGGTTTTGTGGATCCAGAAAGACCTAATCATGTATATCGCTTAAAGAAGGCACTCTATGGTCTTAAACAGGCTCCGAGAGCTTGGTACGACACACTTTCCAAGTTTCTTCTTGTAAATCGATTTACCAAGGGTGTAGTTGATCCTAACTTATTCACTAGGAAGACTGGAAATAACCTTCTTCACGTTCAAATCTATGTTGATGATATCATCTTTGCATCGTCTGATTCCAAGGAATGTGATCGCTTTGCTACGGAAATGAGTTCCATGTTTCAAATGTCTATGATGGGACAAATGTCTTTCTTTTTGGGGTTACAAATCTCACAAAACCCGAGCGCAATCTTTATCAATCAAGCCAAGTATGCTAGTGACAACCTCAAGAAGTTTGGCTTTGATTCAAGTGACACAGTTAATACACCCATGGTTGAAAGATCCAAACTCGATGACGACTCAACTGGAGTAACCATTGATCAGACCGAATATAGAAGCATGCTTGGATCTCTCATGTACCTCACAGCAAGTAGGCCAGACCTTCTTTTCGCCGTATGCATGTGCGCCAGATATCAATCCAAGCCCACCAAAAAGCACTTGAAAGCAGTCAAGAGAATCTTCAGATATCTCCAAGGGACAATCCACATGGGTCTTTGGTACCCTAAAGACAATGCAATGGCTCTCACGACCTACTCAGATGCTGATCATGCAGGGTGTCAAGATACTCGCAAAAGTACATCCGGAGGTGCTTAATTCTTGGGTGAGAAACTTGTCAGCTGGTCATCCAAAAAGCAGATGTGCACTTCAATATCATCCACAGAAGCTGAATATACAGCCATGTCCTCGTGCTGTGCTCAAATTTTGTGGATGAGATCACAATTATCAGATTATGGGTATGATTTTAACAAAATCCCAATGTATTGTGATAACAAAAGTGTCATTGCCCTGTGTTGCAACAATGTGCAGCACTCCAGAGCCAAGCATATAGACATTTGTCATCACTTCATCAGAGAACAAGTGGAGAAAGGGATAGTGGAACTCTACTTTGTGAGAACGGAGTTTCAGCTAGCTGATATATTCATAAAGGCTCTTTCTCGGGAAAGATTTTAGTTTATTCTCCCATGACTTGGGATGAAGAGCCTCACTCCAGAAACTCTTAAGTCTCTCCAAGAAGAGAATGATGATTGAAGGATTGGCTTAACATATCCTTTGTACATAAAATATTTCAAAAACAAAATAGAAAAATATAAAACCTATAAAAACCATAAAAAATCTAAAAAAACTCATAAAAAATACAAAAATATTCTTCTCACGGCATTTCTCTTGTGTAATGAATATTATGTACGTTTCTAGAAATGTCATTCAATAATGACACGGAATCATACATATGTTTGAGCAAAAGTTTTTTGGATTCAAATAAAGTTTTTTTTTCTAAAACATGTCGTATCTCAAAATATTCTTCAAAACTATGGCTTGTAGTCATTTCAGGCTGCAACCTGGACTTAAAATTATGGCTTGCTATTACTTCAGATAGCAACCCATTTTTCAAAATGGGGAAAACATGTCGCCAAAAATACGGTTGTTCCTTTTACCGGGTGAAGTTCATCCGGGCATGGATTACTTTACATCCGTGCACCCTCGATCTAATGTACGCTTTAGTGCATTTTTTCTTGATAAAGAAGAGAAATCTTCTTTTTATCACCAAATACTTTCCCTTCTATGATTTTTCCGGAATGTATTTGTGCAAAACTTGGTGGTATCATGCGGTTTTGATTAAAAATCAAATTGAACTCAAAATTTTGAAAAAAATTTTCACTCAATCAATGACTTTAATATTTTATGAAAATATTTCAGTTCTAACGTCTGTCATTGATTGAGGGGGAGAGTGATTTCTCAAAATTTTATGTATCATCAAAAACTCTCCATACTTTGTACAAAAACCTTGCAACAAAACGATTTGTGATGGTTATGTGCAGAATGAGAACATTTTCAAAGAGTTTTCGTTAAACTTCAAATCTGACACATAACAACCTCCCTCACAGATTGAGGGGGAGCAAGTAAAAGGTTCCTTTTATCAGAAAATATTAAAATTGACCGCATTTCTCTCCCAAACGCTTTCTAAACTTATTTAAATCAATTGAGATCCAAAATCTCAAAAGATTTGAAATTTTTGATCGGGGGAGAGAATGTGATTTAAATATGAAATCTGATAATCAAATGTGATCTTTTGGACTCAATAAAAGGCTCCCACATATGTGCTAAACACTTTCGAATATCGATGCACATATTGAGGGGGAGCAAAAGGCGTTCGTGGAAGTAATACCAAAGACCGACCACTTATCTTTATGCATGGAGTTATAAGGATGGTTAAGGTTAGGTATGAGTTCCCATGATCCACCAGAACCGGAAGGATCTTCCCAGGGACAATCCATAGATAGATTAGAAGTCCTTAGGAATGATTGAAATAAAAAGGAGAAAATTGAGAAAGGGAAGAGTGCGGACTGAGATAGAGCTAGGACTGGAACAAACCCAACAAGGTTCTAGTGATGAAGTCTCAGTAAGCATTGAAGGGGTTGAAGAATGAAAAAGAAATGAAATGAGAAAGGGTGAAAAGAAATAGCCCTCCATGTATTCAACCTTAGGGCAGAAACCGGGTTCAATTCATAATCAACTGGTGGTTACTAAAGTAACACCGGTGTTGAAGACAAGACGTCATGGACCCAGTGACGCACTACACTAAACTTCCCAACCACTCAAGTTCTCTTAAAAGAACTTGTTTCATTCTCACGGGGAACCCTGTGCAATGTATCGACCGCTCATTGCAAGCTATGTTGATACCTAAAAACAGGAGACGCCTCCTCAGTCTCCAAGAGCGGATCAAAACACACTATTGAGTCTAGAGCCATGAGATCATCCATAAATCTCGATAGGACACATTCCAAATATGCTTATTGTTTCACACAATGTGGAAAATAAGATAATATATTTAGAGTCCTACGCATTATCCTTGTGGTATTGCCAGAACATCCGAGTGATATGAAAATATTCACAATGACGATGGAAATCCTTCTAGAACAAACATCACTCAAGCTCTTGGTAGGTAAATGTGAGATCCATCTTGGATCAATGATCAAGTGACAACTGGAAAACAACAATGGTGCGATTCAACATTGAATCAAACTTGCTCAGGATATGGATTGATAGATACTTTCGCAAAAACCTTTCAATGCACTCAAAAACTTACTTTCGAGCACATTGATTGTGTAAAATATTTCAAACAAAAGTATTTTTGATGGAAATGTGATTCAAAGCTTAAAACTCTCGTCGTGTCTCAAAAATGTTTATCATATGACACGCAAGTGATTTCTATAAATCAATTTCTCATCAATCCGTGAATATTTATTCACTGATTCACTCTATCGTGTTGTCTGCTTTGAGACGTTCCGGTATGAGAACATGCTAAGTATGAAGATTCCGAAGTGGATTCTTTGGAAAATTCATTACTACAAGCTGGAAATTCCTGTCAAGGAGAGTCTTCTTTAAAAGAGACTCTACCTGATCACAGGTCGGTTTTCATAAAACTGGATGGTAGTCTGTCCTCGCAGAACGAATGACAAAGCCATATTCGTTCTTTATCTTTATTGCTAACTGTTTTATTTCAGGGATACATATAAAGATGGCGTTAATGGTACCTATTTCTAGCTGAATCGGGTCAATCCATACCTCATGCTCACATATCCTATTCACTATCAATGATGATGAGAGACTTACTACAACGAATGTCGAGAGACTACCAACAACGTTTCCGCAACTCTGATGATATGTCTCCTGATCCGCAACTCTGATGTAAAGTCTCCTGATCCAGAAGGGTGTGAGCATGACGGTCCTAAAGTCACTACATCACATGAAGGCAATATGACTAAGGATGAGCTTGGAGATTTACTGTGG
This sequence comes from Artemisia argyi, assembly GCA_030686995.1. Taxonomy (NCBI): domain Eukaryota; kingdom Viridiplantae; phylum Streptophyta; class Magnoliopsida; order Asterales; family Asteraceae; genus Artemisia; species Artemisia argyi. Next base: position 141,531,001 of record CM060690.1, read on the forward strand.
CTGATGATCTCAAAGAAGCTCAAAGATCACACATCTCAAAGGAACATCAAATCACAAGTTCATTGCTTGAAATACAAAGTGTGCAGAAAAGTGAAGAATCAGAACCTACGAGCTACAATGACTTATGAATGCTTAAAGATCAAAGAGCTTAATCTCCAAGGTGACCTCACTTAGGGGGAGATTGTTAGGAATACAAATATTCCTGTAAAAGTCGCGGTCACCTAATTATTGTAATAGCATTAAGTTAGCTCGTAGTTAGTTTATTTATTAGTTAGAATTAGATTAAGTAACATCGTGGAAGAAGGACGAGTCTTTACCCACTGTATGCCAGATCCACAGACCAGGTGTGGGCGTTTTTATCTTTCTTTGTAGTTCACTATAAATACCCCTCTCCACATGTGGAGAGGGTTGGACCTTCTCACAATATCAATCTAATATTCAAAGTTTTCTCTCATCCTCACAAGGTTCCCATATTTCTTTCTTTCCCTTCCATACCAACGACTCACAACCACCATTGAATTCATGTTTGTGACTTGATGTTTATCCTACATAGGTTATCTATAACTAGTGTTTGACCTAAAGTAATGAATTATAGCATGCATGCAAGTATATGACTTGATCTAGGGTTTTAAAAAGTTAACTAGTAAACGAAATGGTTCAAGTCTCATGCAAGGGTTCCTACGGTATCTAAGGCATTCTAAATCTATCGTAAGACTAAACTAAAGCTAAATAGACTAATATATAAGACTTACTTGGCTGGGGAGGGTTTACGTGGGTTTTAGGGTTTTCTAGGGCTCGCTTGACTTCAAACCACAACACAACACGACCAAGGCCTAGCTACTCGACTCCTAGGGCTTTTAAGGACTTATTACTACCGAACTTATGTAAGGTGAAGAGAATAAAGGGTGTGAATAAGAATGGATAGGAGGAGGGGTTATTTATACCCGTGTTAAGGCGGTTTGAGTTGAAACGGGGTGTTTAGGTGCCGTTCAAGGGGAAGGATTAGTAAGCAAGGCTAGTGGTGGTTGTGTAGGGTCTAGAGATGATATGGACAAGCTATAGCAGTAGCTAAGGGGTGGGGTAGGACGGTTGTGGTGGTGGTGAAGCCAAGAGAGGCGGTTTGGGGTAGTAGCTTACAAGGAGGTGATGTACCTCCTTGCTTGGGTGCTTGGAGGTGCTTGTAAGCTGCTTAGGGTGTTTAACGGTGGTTTAGGGTGATTAGGGATGGATTAGTGGTGGTTTAGTGGTGGATTAGCGGTGGCTTAGGGTGGATTAGTGGTGGATTAGTCAAGTAGGTGATGCACCTACTTTTTTGGGTGCTTAGAGGTTTTAGGGTGTGTGCTTGGGTATGACTAAGGTGTTAGGGTGCTAGGTTGAGGTATTTGAGGTGCTTATGTTTAGGTTTTACTTGTTTTAGTTAAGTTTAGACCTAGTTCTACTTATTAAGTGTTTAAGGTTTTAACTAAGGTTTAGTGCCTAAGTTAAGTTCCTAAGAGTGTCTAGTGACTAATCCTAAGTCCTAAAGGGTTTATTCTAAGTGAGGGTAACTTATGGGAAAGGTTTGGGAGGGTTTGACCTAGTTTTGTAACCTAAATGACCTAAGTCTGTTTAGTGAGAGACTAGGGTTTATCCTATGGTTTAGTACCTATACTAGTATCCAATGAGTGTCTAATAACTATTCCTAAGTTCTATGAGGCTTATACTAAGTGGTAGTGACCTATGGGGAAGTTTTGGGATGGTTTAGACCTAATTCCAGTTAACTATGACCTAGTTATGGTTTAGGGCTTAGGGGTTTGTATCTAAGTTCTAAAGGGTTTATTCTATAGCCTAATAGTCCTAATATATCCTAATATTCCTAAGGAAACTCATACTTAATCCTTGGACACATTCATACTAGTTAAACTAAGCATATAGGTTCAAATAAGCACATAATCCTACTTAAGTTTTAGTTAGTGTTTTATTAGGGTTTTAGTGTTTTAGATTGGTGAATTACTTATTATGGTGTTGTTATGATTTTATGCTTGACATACCTGGGGTTTATAGGATGTGAGTGTTGTGTTATTTGGCTTGTGTGGATACGTGAGCAGGTCTAGTGAGTCATGCAAGTAATAATTCATATAAAAAGAAAAAATTTACCTGTGAAATACCTACTATATGTATTTGTAATGGGAATGATTGTAATGGGTGTTTGTGGGTTGTTATAAAATTAAAACCTAAATTTGATCCTAAGGACATCCTCGATGAGGATCTCGCTCACATAGGATAGAGTATGACTTTGAGTCTAGCTACAAGACTCGTTAATAAAGAAAAGCGCTTCTTGGGAGGCAACCCAAGCTTTATTTGTTTGCTTATTTGTTTATTTGATTTTATTCGATTCCGTATGTTTGTTTTATTTTCATTGCTTATTGTTCAAGTATCAAACATTTTGTGAAAATGCTTTATTTTGTTTTTAACTTCGACTTGATTACATGTAACGGTATTTTGCAAAAGATAAGTGTAAGGGAAATATAAATTTGTTTTTAAGAACGGATTGAGCATGAACGATAACAATGAGATATAAACATACATATTATTACTTGTTTGAGTCAAATGCTTGTATCGATTCATAATGATTGTTTTGCAGGATTCCAGGAATTAGAACATAGGTTTTTCCAGAAATTTTTCGGAAACAAAATAAAGAATTTCGTCAGGTCAAATCTGACGGCGTCAGGCATCACCTGACGACGTCAGGTATAATTTTCTGGAAATTTTGCAGGTTTTGTTTTTCTGCCGGAATGGTAAAGTTTTGTGAAATCTGTATTTTATAACCTCCAGGAATCTGCAAACAATTATTCCACAAGCATTATATCTTTACTTGCTTTCTGGGATTTAATTTTATGTAGATTTACCGCCGATTTTACGTGAGGTTTTCTTATTTGTTTTCTCAACTAATTAACATGTTATATTGGACAAGAAGATGTACATGGAGAATCAAGTTTTTTAGCTGCTCTAATCTTCAAGTTTTCACATTTTCTTGTAAGAAGATTTAACCATGTTACTACATCATCCACATCGAACAAATTAGAGGAGTATTTGCTTCAATCTTTCATTTTCCTTTACTTTACTTTCTTTCAATTGAACATTGGGGAAAATGTTCAGCTTAAGTGAAAGGGGAGGGTAAATGAAGATTCCTTAGAGATTACAATTGCACTTGATTTTTGTCTTGCCCAATAGTAGATGTTTAATAAAGTTATAAAACTGAGATAAACGCTTGTTAGGGTAATTTTAGCACCAAATTTAAAATTTTTGGCAACATGTAGGAGTGAAACCTTAGTCTTAATAAGCATCTCATGGATAGGAGTTATATGACTAGCACAAATAAACCATTCTACTCAAAAATTTCCACCCCAAATGTGTGAGGTTCGCCCCTAGATTTGATAGGAAATGCCTTAGTGCTTATGTGTGTACCGGTTGCATTTAGATTCTAGAACTTGCGTTAGTGATTCATTCCAAACCACATGTAAGACTACATTCGTGTAGTTGGAATTACAACATGATAAGAGGCATAGGATAACCCATGTTTTTAAGCCTATTTCTTTTTGTAATTACATTGACTTCATGGATCAAGTAATTCTCCCACACCTTTACGATGTACTCATTTTTAGTACATGATACCCCCACTAGTACAAATCTGGCCTTTCGTCACACATGTCGTATTTTCAACTATCACACGGTAACATATTTACATGACTAAATGTACCAGACTAAAATAAACAGTCACACTTGATTCGACTTGTGTGACCATTTCGGAAAATATATGTCACACATTTGAATATTTATGTGACTAGAGGTATTTGGAAAAAAAATTGGATTGTATAGTCACTTATAATTTGGGAGGTGTGACAGATACAAATCAGTTTGAAACATTAGTCACAGTATATATATACATACGTGACAAATATATGCCACACAATTGAAGAGTGTGACCGAAATCCATATATGGTCACATGAAGTAATTGTGTAATTGGCTAAATCATATCGTCAAGTTTGTCACACATTATTAAAAAGTGACTGTTATTGTTTGCTAAATAGTTAGCCACATATGAATTTTTGTTGGGATGACTCCTAACAGTTAAATGTGACAACATTAACGGGATTACATTAGTTATCATGTAAGCCTAATACACAGGTACTAGAAACGTCATTATTGTAAAGTGATGTGTATGTATGGCGATATATACCCCTCCATACTTCCATGGAGGGGTGAGACTTTGCTTTGTTTTTCACTTTCATTATTATAAATAAAACATAGTTTTTCCTTCTCTCTCTACTTTCTCTTACTAATAGTGGAAGCTTTAATCTTTCATCATCCTCAACCTCTCGAATCACAATATTCAACCATTGACACAATCCTACAAGTGGTATCAGAGCCTTGATTATTAGTTTTGGTTGATTTTGTGGTACCAACTTATCAAAAGTAGTCACCTTGATGCTGTTTATAGTCTTTTTTAACCCGTTTGTACATCTTTTTCAGCTGTTCGTACATGTTTTTGAAGCATGTTCAGATCTGTGCTAATTTTTTTATCATACACATCTGGTCTTATCTGTTAACAGTTTTTTTTTTCACGCTTTGTATCACAAAACCCATGAATTTGTGGTCCAAAGATTGGTCATAAACTGGTCAGAAGTGGGTATGAAAAACAGGTTGGAATCTAGTCAGAATCTGGTCGGAAAAGGACGCCAGAAAATGGTTAAATGGTCAAAACCCTCATTTTAGGCGTTAACTTATGCCAATAACCCTAGGTTTATACACAACTCTTCAAATCTGTTACGCATCACTTAGAAAGTAATGCGTAAGGTACATCTTAGGCATAAAACCCTAACCTTACACGTAATATTTAGACATAAGCCACGGTTTACACAAAAAACCAAGTGTACGCATAAGGTTTTTAGGCACAAGGTTACAACTGGTTACGCATAAACTTATGCGTAAAGTGACCAAATGAAAAAAAAAAGTAAGAAGATGAAGATGAAGAGAAACTGTTGACCATAACCATAACCAAATACCAAAACTCAAACATAATTTAATAATTACAGGATCTCACATTTTTGTTCAACTGATATAGAAACCTTTAGAGATTTTCAAAATATGAACATTAATCCATCATCGATCTACATCAGCTACATCACAAATCCACTATCTTGTAATCCCTTCACCATTCCATCGTCTACAACAGTCAACAATCATCAACAACAAATCAATCTCCATATTAAACTATGACTGATTCACAACAAAATAAAATGCTACAAGATCTCAGATTTGTTTCTTAATCATGTGAAACAATATGCCTATAAACCTTTTAAGATTATTACACAAAAGAACAATACATCATAGATTTGTGAGACATAAACACATCTCTTCAATATCCGAAAATAAAAGAAAGGTCTATAACAATCATGTTATATCCTTTCTTTAATTCGTTCAAAACACAAACAACAACAAATACATGTGCTGAACCTACTTGGGACCCTTCTAAGGATCTTCACACCTTCAACGTGATTTCTTTTTGGATTCGAATTGAGCACCATAGGTTAACAAGGTCACGATATGGTTTCGTGTTTGTGTTCCTGATGTTCGGCTATGAATTGTGTTGGTGGGTTTGTGACTAGAATCTGGATGATGTGATTAAGATCAATTGTTGATGGACATAGATCTTTGATCAATTTGAAGATGAGATTAATATGTTTTGACAGATTTGTTAGGTGAAAGAAACGAGGATGTGGGGGCAGAGCATAATATGTTTGTATGTCTTTAGGTTTAACCTAATGATGTTTTAGGGTAACTTAAATATACCGATTATAAGAGTGGTGTATGGATCGGGTTGTGAACTTCATTTGATGGGCTACGTGAAAGACTAGACCAGGCCTGCAATTGATTAATTTTTCTTGGGCCCGGGTTTATTAAGTCGTTTGGGCTGGTGCATTTGCCACTGAGCTGAAATGTAATATCACAAGACTTGGATTGAATGGTCTACATTATTTTGGATCCAAATATTATTGACACATGCGCTAAAAATTTATTATCTAATGTATTTAATACTTTGTCTTAAGTTTTGATATAATGTTTGGCAGGAAATGTGGTATTTTGGTTATTAAAAATTTTCACGGGGATACGGATACGTTTTTGACAATATCGGGAACCATTATCAAAATTCATTAAAATGTCAAAATGCTATTTTTGAGCATTTAACCGCAAGATGTGACTACGGCGTTAATTCTTTATTATTTATTTGAGGTTGAAGTAGAATTTCATGGGTACGTGTACTTAGTATCTAAAGATATCGGGGTTGGTTGGATGCATGATTCTTCGAGATCCTTGTTCGAGCTTTTATCCGTACAAATGACCAAGACTTGAGTTGTCTAGTTATACCTGATGTAAGGAGTTACGTTGTTGTGCTCACAGAGTATATCTATCACTTAAAAGGAGTTACGTTGTAGTGCTCAAGTGTCACCAAAAGATGTGGAAGATTCAAGAGACGTTCATATACAATAAAAGATGGTTGGATGGGTAAATGATTTCCTACCATTATTGAAATTCTCAAGATTGGTTCTTAGTCAGACAATAGTGCAAGTTTAAGTCACAAGTTCGGGTTATTTTACTTCAGTCTCAAGTTCGTCATATTGGGTTTTCTCCATCAGTAGTCACTACAAAAAGCCATCAGAATGATAATGGGGTCGGTAAAGAGCTAGCTGAGAGGAGTATAAAAGAGTAGAGATGTTTATCAGCAGTTGATTCTCACGGGCTATTTATGATACTTCACACATAATCGGTTAATTGGACATATGGGGTTATGCAGCCTCTGTTTTCCATCGTAAACATAGTTTGTATGCTTCCAATTCCGCGAAAACATCATGGGGGAAAAGAGAGTGGGTGTTCTTTTGCTTTCTTTGACTTTTCTTGATTTCTTTGCGAAAACACTCATTTTCCACGAGGTTCTGAAATCAGGGGGAAGAAATGTGCACATCAGGGACGCATAATAGACTCACGTGATCGAGCTTACAATTTTATTACTACCAGAGAGACATCTGCAGAGATGATCAGTGGTTCAGTTTTGTGAATTTGGTGTAATCATTTCAACTCTCGCGGGTTGTGAAGTGTGAAGTAGCCTGCATATGTGAGAAGATCTTGCTGATTTCTAACATGTTACCCCCGAACGGAGTTCCGCGTAGAGTATAACTGTGATTAAGTAACTACTCAGACTTGCTTGGTGTGGTTTACTGTGTCATCTACAAATTCCACTGCGTACTTAAAACTTCAATAGTTAGAAGACATGTTAACTACATCAAAGCTTCGAATCTTCTAAAGACGGTTGTCAGTTTGGGGGGAAGTTAATCCATTTCATGCATATTACATCATTTGCCTACAAGTGAAGATAAAGTTCTTAAGCCGAGGTACAAGATGAAGACAAAGAGCGTCAACTGTAGTCATCCTCAGCATTTAAAGAGCTTATGAAGACCTTTCTTTATTTTTATTTGTCCTTGTATGAAATGTTGTAAGTAATCCCTTATGTTGCCACATTGGGGGAAGATTGTTGGGATCACTCCTAACAGTTAAATGTCACAACATTAACGGGATTACATTAGTTATCATGTAAGCCTAATACATAGGTACTAGAAACGTTATTATTGTAAAGTGATGTGTATGTATGGCGATATATACCCCTCCATACTTCCATGGAGGGGTGAGACTTTGTTTTGTTTTTTACTTTCATTATTATTAATAAAACATAGTTTTCGCTTCTCTCTCTACTTTCTCTTACTAACAATGGAAGCTTTAATCTTTCATCATCCTCGACCTCCCGAATCACAATATTCAACCATTGACACGATCCTACAATTTTAAATGTGAGACAACTGAAAAGTAAGTTTGAAGCATTCGTTACGATATGCATTTAAAAGTGACAAATATATGTCACACACTTGAAAAGTGTGACCAAATATCATATATAGTCACACTAAATCATAGGCATACATGATTAAGTGTAACCAAAATGTCATTTATTTTAAGATTAAATGTTTATATAAAAACAAAAATGTGTTAAATTTATCTATAATTTTTTACATGTCCCGCAATTAAGTTTTGGCCAATAAAATCTCCCTCCCAACTTTTAACAAAGCCCCGCCTAAGTTTTTCCAAAAAATCAAATAGTCCCTCTCCCATCTTTATTTGTTATCTCAAATCTAAAATCCTCTTAATAGTATTTTTCCCCCCAAACTAGTTTTCCTCATCTCTCTAACATCGTCTTTCGCCTCTGTGGTCAACCGACAACCATCTCTAATCACCACCTATCAGTCATCGGTTTGGCCATCGACACCAATTTACCTTCATTTCACAAAACCCTAACACACCCACGGCAGTCTATTCTTGTTCCTCGGCAGTCTATTGCTCGCCGAAATCTACAGATGATTCTGAAACAAAAAAGCTAAGTACTCTTTTTCTATAAATGAAGTTCATATTTTTAAAAAATTTTCTTTTTTTGTTTATTATGCGGTACAATTGAATGTTGTTATTATCTATTTGGTTTTGGAATGAGTTGAAATTTTGAAGTTTGGGGTGAACATGGAATTCACACCATGTGTTTGATAAAAATCTCAATTGATACAGTGTACTACTGCTGGATAAAGTATACTACTACTGGAACATTCTCGACAGCTTTCCACCACCTCTCTCTCTCTCATTACCTCATTGACGAAGCTACCAAGATCCATAAGAGTTTCTTATGGATGATCAGGTTAGGTTCTCATATTCAAGTTGATTATATAGTTTGTTTATTTAGGTCATATAGGTGAAAATTTTATTTGATATATTGTGTTTCTATGTGAATTTTGGATGACCCTTTTGGAAATTTTTGATAGATTATTAAGTTCTGGTTATGCTTTGTTGATTTATAGCATAAAGGTTGAATCTTTATATGATATTTTGTTAAGTATATAGATCATGAAGTTGAAATTTATCTTTGTTATTATATGTTTTTATTTGATTTTGAGATGACCTTTTTTTTATTAGTAATCTGTTAAGTTGGTGAAAGTTGTGATGGTAGTAGTGTTTCTTTTGTTCATGAGTTTGCTTATTTTAGCTATTATAATCTTACTTTAGTCGACTTATTTAAGCGTGTTAGGTTTTTCACGTTTGGTGTGAGCTTTCCAAGACCTTAGTTGATGATAATTTTTTTTATATTTTTTTTGCCTGCATTCTGTAATATGCAGGTTACAGTGGTTCGTGTTACTTTGCTGAACATCATCTACGGAGGCGACGGTGTACGTGGATCTTAAGGTAAAGCTTTAGCATTATATTGTAAAGAAACAGTTAGTTGTAGAAGAGACGTGACAAGCATGAGATATTGAGCGCTTCTTTTTATTACTTACGATTTGGTCACTTCAATTTTACTACAAAAATTTAACCGCCAATCTAAATAGGTATGATGAACTACTAGGGCAATGACCACCACCTAAAATACAGTCTTAACGAGTGGAGAACCTATGAGACATGCACGGTGGCCCATTCCGAGACTCAATCATTTGTTGGTATGGAAGCCTGGTCTATTAATAATGGTATGGGGAGTGGTACCTCAGCGTGTCATCAAAGGCCTGATGATAGTTATTTTCATGCTGCCACTGACGTCGATGCAAGCAAAACTTCTACTCCAATATTTGTCGGGATTATGGTTAGTTTCACAATCTTTGGTTATAAATATTCTCAGTATCTTATGGTATATATACTGTCGACTAACTTGCTCTATCTTATTCGTGAATACAGTTTCTGGCCCGAATCAGCCTGGCCCAAAAGTATTGGACTTCCGTATAGGACAGTTCCTGATGTCGACCCTTGACTTTCTAATACTATTGATGGTCCACAAGTTCTTGGTATGACATATAGCAATATTCTTTACTTTATATTTGGGCACTTACTAGATTAGTATCATGCGTTGTAGTAACTATTAGTCCATTGGTTTTTTTAAGTGTTTTATGTGTTTAAAGGTGCATGTATACCAGCTGGGCACTTACTAGATGGGTATACCAGCTGCACGGAGTCTACGAGTGCATGAACGGGCCTAATAGACGCGATTTGAAATGTGAAACGGAAGCTAAAATGCCTCTTTAGTCTCAGGTAATAAATTTTGTTTGTTGTATCAGTTTGTTAAAGATGGTTGTTTGATACTTATTCTCTGATGATCTGATTGTACATTTTTTTTGGGCGATGTACAGGTGGAGTACATTTCAGAGAATCAATACGGGAGGTACGGAAGATTGGTAAATCGGCTTTTAAAAAAGTTCATATTTATTAGTTTATGTAAGCATTCTTTGGCCATCTTCTTATTTGAATTTTGTATATGATCTTATAAGCATTTTTTCATCAATAAAAAGTGAAGAAATGCTAACCTTATTTGTATACTGAGTTATAATGTTTTTAATCAGCGGTTAAACGGGTTCTATGATAGGCACCTTACAAAGAACCAAAGGAAACGCGGGGCTGAAATGGTTGTGCCACTCGGGCCTGGAATAGAGGCCACCATGGGTCAGTTTGAGTGCTCAGATAAGAGATGAAGTAGGTGACGCTTTCGTCAGCCATGGGTCTACTTCAGGTATAACACAATATTACTTGCTCATGTCAAACAATCTAAGGTCATTTGCTTAGTTATTTTTTCATACACTTCCACCATTTGTTGCGATTATTATTTTTTAGTTTAACATTTGTATTCAATTGTTGCATGAGCAACGACCCTTTTTTTCCTCTTTGTAAATAACATTACGCCTTAAGGTTAAGCGACATGTGCTTACTGATGGTGGTTGTCGTTTCAGGTACAAGATCATTTGAGCATAAATGTCCTTGTAAGAGAATTCAACAACTAAAGGTTTCACCCATCTTTATTCATGAACACAAATGCATCTAAGCAGGTATGTTGTTTGTAACATGTAATGTATAGAAAGTATTTATATCTGAAAACAAAAGTAAAAAAGTGTATGACGTAGTGGTTCGAGGCTGTTATTAGAATCGAATCCATAAACGTAGTTGTTCGAGGCTGTTATAGAAAGTATTTAACCCGGTAAATATCAGCTACAATATTACCAAAGTTGCTCTATATGTGTTTTCTTTTCAAAATTGATATATTTGTTAGGATTGAAGGTCCTGGTTTGAAACTGACTCATGAATGTCATGATTGAAAGATTGAAATCAATAATTAGCGGGCTTTGGTTAATCACATTTTGCTTCTTTATTGAACAGGAGAAGATGACATGTCTTAGATCATGTTTTACATATATTGTCTGAACATCTTGATCTATGCTTTGGTAAATATATGGTTTATTAACTTCTTGAATGTTATATAATGCAGATATCAAATGTTTGGCATGTTTCTATTGGCTCAGTTATGTAATATCGCTGCTGAAGGATTGCGGCGTAGCAACTTAGCATCCATCATAGTTTCAGTGTAGCATACATCATTAAGGGTCCACCAAGCATCAGGAGGTTTCAACACAGATGGGTTGATATAGTTACAGCTGTTAGTTATAAGTTAGTACTGTTGGTTCATTTAGTTAGTACTGCTTATATAGATTCCATTTTTATTGTATTTGAATTTGTTTTGATATATATTTGAATTTGTTTTGATATATATTGATTTTTTGAATGTGACTAAAAGATGCATACAGTCACACTTATTAACACGTTTGGTTAACATTTGCTTAATTCATTTTGTGACTAAATATTACAAAAGGCCACACAAAAAAAATCATGTAGCAATTGAATGATCAACAGTCACACAAAATACAAATTTCTTCACTTTAAACGGCATATGGTCACACTTATTAACACTTTTGTTTACTTTATGCTTAATTGTATGTGACTAAATACCCAAAACAAACATGCTTTGTATGACTAAATATTGCAAAAGGCCACAAAAAAAAAAAAAAAACTCATGTGACCATTGGATGATCAATAGTCACACAAAATACACATTTCTTCACTTTAAAATACATATGGTTACATTTATTAACATTTTTGTGTCACTTTTTTTTAAAATTGTATGTGACTAACTAAAAAAAACAATACATGTTGTGTGACTAAATCATCACAAACATCACATTTATTATATATTCATGTGGCCACAGGACGGGATATAGTCACACATAATACACATTTACTTAAATAAATCATCTCAAATGTCACATATATTATATATTTATGTGGCCAAAGGATGAACAATAGTTACTCTAAAAAAACATTCGTGTGACTATAAAGTGTTTACAGTCACAGATAATGACTAATCCAACAAAATTGGTGCCTAATTTGTCACACATATTCGGGGTTTTGGTCACTCTTTTTCGATGGAAAAGGTCACGAACTCAACAATGTGACCATATGCCACCTACTGTGACACACGATGAAAAAAATGTGTATGACTATATGCATATCGTCACACATTTATGGCGTGACCGTTACCAGTTTTTGTACCAGTGCCTTAGTACACCCCTCAGAGCCTATATTTTTTGTTTCTAACTTTAAGCATTTTACTTAAAGATGGAATTCGTTTACAATATACCCCCAAATGTACACCCAAATCGCCTTAGCCTTCTTTGTATGTGCTCATTTTTAGTACACTATTGTTGCAACATTTGTTTGAACCCTTTGTTAATTGTCTAATTGATTACATGGTTGCTAAGTCGAGTCATATCTTGTACATATTGTTTTGGGACGATTGAGACTCATGGGTAAAGTACTATTGTTATGGAGTAATGGGGAAGAACATCATTTATTACCCCCATATGTGCGTCAATATTTTAAAGTACTCCAATGTCACACCCCCAATTTACCTGACTTGCAGCGGAACGGAATACCTGGGGGTGTCTGTCATAGCACCAAAGTTACAGTTACATTGAACGACCTAAAGTGTCGTTTGGAAAATACTTCGTTTGATCATTGAAATAATCCAGAGTTTAAAATATGAGGTCCCCAAAAGGTGTTGCATGTTTATGAAAACAAGTCCTACTAGATCAAACTTTTACATAAGTGCATGAAATAATGGTGAGACGCGTCGACTCCGCGACTCCATAAAGGTCTAAATGCATGTCACATGAGCCACCTTAATAACCTGAAATACATTGCTAAAACGTCAACACGAATGTTGGTGAATTCCATAGGTTTATAAAATGTAATAATGTACGGCCACCACAAGTATAAGTGCATGACAAAAGTCACGTAAAATAGTACAATAGACCTTAAGCTCATGACCCCGAAGCTATGACTGATGAAATTATATGCCCCTCCTGAATGTTTTACCAGAACACTCCTAAAATGTCAAAATAAAATGCATCCGCTTACTGTTGGTAATAACTACCACGGATGGAGGCGTCACCCTCGATAGATCTATCCACTCACTCTCGCTTAATCGGCAAATTAACGGTCCATGATAATAAATAGGGGACTTTAACATGTTGGTAAGACAACTTAAGCAATGTACATATGTTTTGGTACTTGGGCTCGTACTAAAATAATTGATGCAATGTATTCCCCCCGTGGGATTTGAAATCAAAATATTGTATTGAAAATGGGGCTATGAAAACTCACCTGATATGATGGTACCATGAACATGTAATGAGCTGAAAAACAAGGCGCGCACACTAGCCGCAACCTAATATGAATGATGAACGATCTACTTTAGATCATGAAATGATGTTATGAATGTCCATGCACATGTTTCCTATACCACTCTACTCTTTGAAAAATACTTGTTATCGAAAATATACATTTTCCAAGACTTAGGAAAATAAGGCAACTAGAAAAATAAAACTAGTTGAAATATATATATATATATATATATATATATATATATATATATACTAGACGAATACTCGTGCATAGCAACGGGATTTTATAACGACAGATCGTTTAGTGATAAAAGAAAATTTATGGGTTATAAATGAAAAATAATAAAAGTTAGGGGTGGCAAATCTTGCCCAATTTGTAATTTTTGGGCGATTTTTGACACTTTTTAAAAGTTTGGGGCGTTTTTTGCCCCATTGCATTTATTTGATGGGCTCTTACAGGCAAAAGATAAAAACAGATATTATTAGATGGGCTTTCGAATCACACAATTCAACTTTCAAGCAATTACTCTCATTTTTTTTCCGACCAATTCGCTTATCACTGGTAACTATAAAACATTCTAACTATTTTAATTTTAATTTATCTCATTTATTAACTATTTTATGCATAATTATTTAATACTCCAATTAATTGATAGATATATTTAATTAGTTGCATTTTTATTCATTTAATACTCTATTTTTTTTATTTTTTTTTTTAAAATAATTAAATATAGTTAAGACTTAGATGCTTGATCTTTTTTTACAAGATGAATTAAAGGGGTTTTTAGGACTGTTCCGAATGTTTTTAATAGTTGAATTATAATTTGCTCGTTTTAGCCCGTGCCCGTTTGTCCCGATTTATAATTTGTCCGTTTAGCCCGTGCCCTTTTTAACCCGTGCCATTTTAGCCCGTGCCCGTGCCCGCCCGTTTTTCCACCTCTAATAAAAGTTTGAATATTTAGGGATTAAATGTGTTGACTTATTGACTTTGTTGACTTATTGACTTTGATACTTAAGCTCATGTCAACATAATATTTTGAAACCCGGTTTAACCGTTCCGGTCGAAAAATGGGTCGATTTAAACCGAGTCATGCTTTTAATAACTGAACCCGTCGTGTCCAGTTTTCAAAACTATATGTTTTTCCCAGTTGAACCCGTTGGTCCGGTCTAGTTTTCAAAACTATATGCAACATCAACTCGTTAGCTTGTATAAAGTTTTGTGTGTTTTATTAATTTGTATAATGTGTATAATAACATATACTTTTCATTTTAGGGTGTTTTAAAAATAACATTAATTAGTTTGTTTAATTATTTTATATTTTATATTATGTTGTAGCTTGTTTAAATTGTATATTGTGAAAATTTAATTGTACTTTTTTTTAGTAAGGGGTGTTTTAATTGATTATTTTTAATTTGATATAGATGCTTTTATTGGTTGTACCATATGAATAAATTATTGTAATTTTAAGTTATGGGGTGTTTTAATAAGAGCATTAATTACACAATTCATTTTCTCTCACCTTTGTAGTATAGAAGGGCAAAATGGGGATTGACTGAAAATTCAGTTTTCCACTTTTCCCCTTTGACTAAATCTACATTATAAGTAGTTAAGATATATATATATATATCGTATGTATCAATGTTAGTGTTGAAATCCTCGGTTTGAAATCCTTGAAATAACGCCTTATAGTGATAAAAATATACTTGTAATCACTAATACTTCATTAGTTATGAATTTGGGTACTTGGTATTATTTCTAGAAATCTAGAGTTACTATGTAGTGTTAATATTATTTTTGGTCTAAAAGCTGTCAAAACAATATGAGTTTTGCCGATATTGAAACGTGAATATCTTTGTCGTTATAAGTCCGTTTTACTTGTTCTTTATATCCACGGTTACGTCTTAGTATGTAGTAATATATTTTGGAAAGCTTGGCTCCTCCGGGTTACGTCTAAAGTCTCGTTTTGTCCGACAAAAAACGTCCAACAGCATGTATTTTCAGAAAATATATTTTTCGTCAATAAACTTGCAAAAATCATAACTTCTTCGTTATAAACTCTTTTTAATCCGTTCTTTCGCCTACGGATTCGTTTTTGAAAGTATTTTCTAAAAATTTTGCCAAAGTTTACTTTATGTTTACTGATTTTCCTGGATTTACAAAAATGGGACAGAATGTTTACATACTTGTTACAAATCCATTTTTCATGTTCAAAACTAGTTTATACTTCAACCAAATCTCTTGCAAACACCACAAAGCTATACTAATCCTACCATACACCTTCTTAGGGTGCCATGGGTTCCTAATGACTACTAATCATGTTAATTTAACAAAGGAACACCTAAATCACAATCTAGGATTTGTATGTTCAAAAAGTTAACAAAAATAATGTGGTATAGCTAACTTGTACATGAAATTAAGCATGAAAATGATAAGATACAAGTATTAACAAGATGAAATCATGAAAATAAATTTGATAACTCGCTTTGAAATAATAGGTGATTAGATGATGAGAAATCTTGTGTTACTTGTATTTTTGTTGTAAGATTCTTGATTAGAATGATGAAATGAACAACTTTGTAGCTTTGTACTTTGAAAAATAATGGCTTGATCTATGTTTCTTGGTTGGGTCGTGGGTTAGAGAGGAGGAAGATGAGGTTTTGGTGTTTATGATTCTAAGAAATTATGTATGTTATGTTTTTGAGGTTTTTAGGATATTTAGGCAAACTCTTTTAATGTATAATATTGCTTAAGGTAAAAAAATAAATCATGTGGCCTATGGATGGTCTTGTGGCCGGTTTTCAATGTGAACAAGAGAAGCAAAATCGGTTTTGAGTTGCTTAAGATAAGTTAGTGTAGTATTAGTTGTAGTTTAGTGTAAGTATTAGTTATAATCGGGTACCGGGTTTGCTAGAAATAAATATTAACGAAGTTATTCGGGATAAAATAAAGTTGTAAGAATGTTAAAAATATGTTGGGTACAAGTACTGAGTGTTTGGGTGATTATTGTTTAGTTTTCACGAAAACCGTCGTAATATTCATAAGCTTACGTTATAAATAAAATAAATTTCCAAAATACTGGGTAAATGAATATAATAACTTTTATGATGATATAATGGATATAAAAATATGTCGGGACCATTGTGGGAATATTTAGATATATTCGTCGTGTTTATAAACCGTGTGTTAACGTTTATTTATATATAATTATAAGGAAAACTTTAAATGTATCAAATATATAAATTTGAAAATCCTAAGAGTGGTATAACATGTAAATGACCTACTGATGATATGCAGACTGTCTCTAGTCCGTATGCAATGTCCTTACTGATAATGAAATGAATTCGCACCTAAACCCATACGGTTACGCGAATTTTAATACCCGTAAACTAAATTTACGATGAAATGTGTAATGCAAGTGAATAGTGAAAACTTTTCCGGCAATGAATAATGTTCAGTGAATAGTAAAATTTTTGAATGCTTCTCGGAATGTCAAACTGACACCAAAAATGATGAATAGTAAACTGATGAATAGTGTTTGATGAATAGTGTTTTTCCAAAGTTTGGGAAATGACCTGAAATGGTGAGTTGTGACAGTCTTCCCCTCTAAAAGGAACTTCGTCCCGAAGTTCAGTTTATGTTGGTTTCTGAAAACATATTGGTGAAAAGGTGATGATATTCGAGAATTCCAGCAAACTCTAACGATAGGAATTCGACTCTGCTTCAACTGTTCGACCTAACTGTCCATGATTTCTACTTGTTCTCCCGCAAGGTTTATGTTCGACTTTGGGTTGGATTCCTTTCCAAATGGGATTATGATTGACTAATCTGAAAAGATGATAATACATGGTTGTGTAATCCCGTTGTTCTCTAACAAGGCTCAAGTCTGACGGCCACTAGGCCTACTTTGTCTAAAATATTACATGGTCCAGTGTATATCGGGTTTAACTTTCCAAGTTTTCTGAATGATATCATGCCTTTCCTAGGCAGAACTTTCAACATAACTCTGCCTACCAACTTGAAGTTTTAATGGTTTACAACTTATTGAACTTGTAACTGATTCTTGACTTGTACAAAATTTCTGGTTATTTCATGAATGCCTACTAGACTAGTGAGTTGAGCTTTTTCTGAGTTTGGCCCATCAATCGATGGTCTGCGCTTCTTAATGTTTTAAATGTGATACTGGTAATATATACTGCTGAATTCTGCCAGAACTCAAGTTTGTATGCTAGTTGGTTGATTCTAAAATGAATCTTAAATGGTCCAATATGCTAAAGGTTCAACCTCTCTTGTTATCCAATTTGTATCATGCCAATCCAAGGCAATGTTTTTAACTTAATTTGTTCTCCCTCTTGAATCTAGATGGTTTGTTGTTCAGGATACCCAATCCAAATGATGTATGTTATGTACCAACCTAACTTCTGCCAGTTTCTCGCTGTTGGTGTGATAACTATTGTTGTAGATGAATTTGATTTATGATAACTGGTTAGTCCAACCATTTCTAGGGTCAATCACTCATGCTCTGACCATACTTTCCTATGTTTGAATTGTTCTCTCGCTTTGACCATCGGTCTGAGGATGATAGGTGATGTTCACATCTAAATGGGTTTCTGAAGGAAATTCTGAAATAATTACCTGAAGTCCAAGGTGAATCGGTTTCCTCAACAGGAATAACTAAAATGGGTACAATAAACCTTTGTAACTAATTCCACAACGTTCGGTCCTTCGAACTCGGCGTTATCTGAAAGGGATAGAATATAGGTAACAATTTGATTCCTTGTGTTTTGTTCCAACAGATGGTAAGACATATGTTTTTCTTTGCCTAGTGGGTTTGGTCTCCACTACTGAAGTTCGTGATTAATTTGTGATGTCCTTCCTAATTCCTTCATCACATATTCCAAATATTTTTAGGCAAACTCTTTTAATGTATAATATTGCTTAAGGTAAAAAAAATAAATCATGTGGCCTATGGATGGTCTTGTGGCCGGTTTTCAATGTGAACAAGAGAAGCAAAATCGGTTTTGAGTTGCTTAAGATAAGTTAGTGTAGTATTAGTTTTAGTTTAGTGTAAGTATTAGTTATAATCGGGTACCGGGTTTGCTAGAAATAAATATTAACGAAGTTATTCGGGATAAAATAAAGTTGTAAGAATGTTAAAAATATGTTGGGTACAAGTACTGAGTGTTCGGGTGATTATTGTTTAGTTTTCACGAAAACCGTCGTAATATTCATAAGCTTACGTTATAAATAAAATAAATTTCCAAAATACTGGGTAAATGAATATAATAACTTTTATGATGATATAATGGATGTAAAAATATGTCGGGACCATTGTGGGAATATTTAGATATATTCGTCGTGTTTATAAACCGTGTGTTAACGTTTATTTATATATAATTATAAGAAAAACGTTAAATGTATCAAATATATAAATTTGAAAATCCTAAGAGTGGTATAACATGTAAATGACCTACTGATGATATGCAGACTGTCTCTAGTCCGTATGCAATGTCCTTACTGATAATGAAATGAATTCGCACCTAAACCCATACGGTTACGCGAATTTTAATACCCGTAAACTAAATTTACGATGAAATGTGTAATGCAAGTGAATAGTGAAAACTTTTCCGGTAATGAATAGTGTTAAGTGAATAGTAAAATTTCTGAATGCTTCTCGGAATGTCAAACTGACACAAAAAATGATGAATAGTGTTTTGATGAATAGTGTTTGATGAATAGTGTTTTTTCAAAGTTTGGGAAATGACCTGAAATGGTGAGTTGTGACAGTCTTCCCCTCTAAAAGGAACTTCGTCCCGAAGTTCAGTTTATGTTGGTTTCTGAAAACGTATTGGTGAAAAGGTGATGATATTCGAGAATTCCAGCAAACTCTAACGATAGGAATTCGACTCTGCTTCAACTGTTCGACCTAACTGTCCATGATTTCTACTTGTTCTCCCGCAAGGTTTATGTTCGACTTTGGGTTGGATTCCTTTCCAATTGGGATTATGATTGACTAATCTGAAAAGATGATAATACATGGTTGTGTAATCCTGTTGTTCTCTAACAAGGCTCAAGTCTGACGGCCACTAGGCCTACTCTGTCTATAATATTACATGGTCCAGTGTATATCGGGTTTAACTTTCCAAGTTTTCTGAATGATATCATGCCTTTCCTAGGCAGAACTTTCAACATAACTCTGCCTACCAACTTGAAGTTTTAATGGTTTACAACTTATTGAACTTGTAACTGATTCTTGACTTGTATAAAATTTCTGGTTATTTCATGAATGCCTACTAGACTAGTGAGTTGAGCTTTTTCTGAGTTTGGCCCATCAATCGATGGTCTGCGCTTTTTAATGTTTTAAATGTGATACTGGTAGTATATACTGCTGAATTCTGCCAGAACTCAAGTTTGTATGCTAGTTGGTTGATTCTAAAATGAATCTTAAATGGTCCAATATGCTAAAGGTTCAACCTCTCTTGTTATCCAATTTGTATCATGCCAATCCAAGGCAATGTTTTTAACTTAATTTGTTCTCCCTCTTGAATCTAGATGGTTTGTTGTTCAGGATACCCAATCCAAATGATGTATGTTATGTACCAACCTAACTTCTGCCAGTTTCTCGCTGTTGGTGTGATAACTATTGTTGTAGATGAATTTGATTTATGATAACTGGTTAGTCCAATCATTTCTAGGGTCAATCACTGATGCTCTGAGCATACTTTCCTATGTTTGAATTGTTCTCTCGCTTTGACCATCGGTCTGAGGATGATAGGTGATGTTCACATCTAAATGGGTTTCTGAAGGAAATTCTGAAATAATTACCTGAAGTCCAAGGTGAATCGGTTTCCTCAACAGGAATAACTAAAATGGGTACAATAAACCTTTGTGACTAATTCCACAACGTTCGGTCCTTCGAACTCGGCGTTATCTGAAAGGGATAGAATATAGGTAACAATTTGATTCCTTGTGTTTTGTTCCAACAGATGGTAAGACATATGTTTTTCTTTGCCTAGTGGGTTTGGTCTCCACTACTGAAGTTCGTGATTAATTTGTGATGTCCTTCCTAATTCCTTCATCACATATTCCAAATATTTTTAGGCAAACTCTTTTAATGTATAATATTGCTTAAGGTAAAAAAAATAAATCATGTGGCCTATGGATGGTCTTGTGGCCGGTTTTCAATGTGAACAAGAGAAGCAAAATCGGTTTTGAGTTGCTTAAGATAAGTTAGTGTAGTATTAGTTGTAGTTTAGTGTAAGTATTAGTTATAATCGGGTACCGGGTTTGCTAGAAATAAATATTAACGAAGTTATTCGGGATAAAATAAAGTTGTAAGAATGTTAAAAATATGTTGGGTACAAGTACTGAGTGTTCGGGTGATTATTGTTTAGTTTTCACGAAAACCGTCGTAATATTCATAAGCTTACGTTATAAATAAAATAAATTTCCAAAATACTGGGAAAATGAATATAATAACTTTTATGATGATATAATGGATGTAAAAATATGTCGGGACCATTGTGGGAATATTTAGATATATTCGTCGTGTTTATAAACCGTGTGTTAACGTTTATTTATATATAATTATAAGAAAAACGTTAAATGTATCAAATATATAAATTTGAAAATCCTAAGAGTGGTATAACATGTAAATGACCTACTGATGATATGCAGACTGTCTCTAGTCCGTATGCAATGTCCTTACTGATAATGAAATGAATTCGCACCTAAACCCATACGGTTACGCGAATTTTAATACCCGTAAACTAAATTTACGATGAAATGTGTAATGCAAGTGAATAGTGAAAACTTTTCCGGCAATGAATAGTGTTAAGTGAATAGTAAAATTTCTGAATGCTTCTCGGAATGTCAAACTGACACAAAAAATGATGAATAGTAAACTGATGAATAGTGTTTTGATGAATAGTGTTTGATGAATAGTGTTTTTTCAAAGTTTGGGAAATGACCTGAAATGGTGAGTTGTGACAGTCTTCCCCTCTAAAAGGAACTTCGTCCCGAAGTTCAGTTTATGTTGGTTTCTGAAAACATATTGGTGAAAAGGTGATGATATTCGAGAATTCCAGCAAACTCTAACGATAGGAATTCGACTCTGCTTCAACTGTTCGACCTAACTGTCCATGATTTCTACTTGTTCTCCCGCAAGGTTTATGTTCGACTTTGGGTTGGATTCCTTTCCAATTGGGATTATTATTGACTAATCTGAAAAGATGATAATACATGGTTGTGTAATCCCGTTGTTCTCTAACAAGGCTCAAGTCTGACGGCCACTAGGCCTACTCTGTCTATAATATTACATGGTCCAGTGTATATCGGGTTTAACTTTCCAAGTTTTCTGAATGATATCATGCCTTTCCTAGGCAGAACTTTCAACATAACTCTGCCTACCAACTTGAAGTTTTAATGGTTTACAACTTATTGAACTTGTAACTGATTCTTGACTTGTACAAAATTTCTGGTTATTTCATGAATGCCTACTAGACTAGTGAGTTGAGCTTTTTCTGAGTTTGGCCCATCAATCGATGGTCTGCGCTTCTTAATGTTTTAAATGTGATACTGGTAATATATACTGCTGAATTCTGCCAGAACTCAAGTTTGTATGCTAGTTGGTTGATTCTAAAATGAATCTTAAATGGTCCAATATGCTAAAGGTTCAACCTCTCTTGTTATCCAATTTGTATCATGCCAATCCAAGGCAATGTTTTTAACTTAATTTGTTCTCCCTCTTGAATCTAGATGGTTTGTTGTTCAGGATACCCAATCCAAATGATGTATGTTATGTACCAACCTAACTTCTGCCAGTTTCTCGCTGTTGGTGTGATAACTATTGTTGTAGATGAATTTGATTTATGATAACTGGTTAGTCCAACCATTTCTAGGGTCAATCACTGATGCTCTGAGCATACTTTCCTATGTTTGAATTGTTCTCTCGCTTTGACCATCGGTCTGAGGATGATAGGTGATGTTCACATCTAAATGGGTTTCTGAAGGAAATTCTGAAATAATTACCTGAAGTCCAAGGTGAATCGGTTTCCTCAACAGGAATAACTAAAATGGGTACAATAAACCTTTGTGACTAATTCCACAACGTTCGGTCCTTCGAACTCGGCGTTATCTGAAAGGGATAGAATATAGGTAACAATTTGATTCCTTGTGTTTTGTTCCAACAGATGGTAAGACATATGTTTTTCTTTGCCTAGTGGGTTTGGTCTCCACTACTGAAGTTCGTGATTAATTTGTGATGTCCTTCCTAATTCCTTCATCACATATTCCAAATATTTTTAGGCAAACTCTTTTAATGTATAATATTGCTTAAGGTAAAAAAATAAATCATGTGGCCTATGGATGGTCTTGTGGCCGGTTTTCAATGTGAACAAGAGAAGCAAAATCGGTTTTGAGTTGCTTAAGATAAGTTAGTGTAGTATTAGTTGTAGTTTAGTGTAAGTATTAGTTATAATCGGGTACCGGGTTTGCTAGAAATAAATATTAACGAAGTTATTCGGGATAAAATAAATTTGTAAGAATGTTAAAAATATGTTGGGTACAAGTACTGAGTGTTCGGGTGATTATTGTTTAGTTTTCACGAAAACCGTCGTAATATTCATAAGCTTACGTTATAAATAAAATAAATTTCCAAAATACTGGGTAAATGAATATAATAACTTTTATGATGATATAATGGATGTAAAAATATGTCGGGACCATTGTGGGAATATTTAGATATATTCGTCGTGTTTATAAACCGTGTGTTAA
Organism: Artemisia argyi; assembly: GCA_030686995.1. Classification (NCBI taxonomy): domain Eukaryota; kingdom Viridiplantae; phylum Streptophyta; class Magnoliopsida; order Asterales; family Asteraceae; genus Artemisia; species Artemisia argyi. The sequence goes on from CM060690.1 coordinate 141,554,396, forward strand.
CGTTTATTTATATATAATTATAAGAAAAACGTTAAATGTATCAAATATATAAATTTGAAAATCCTAAGAGTGGTATAACATGTAAATGACCTACTGATGATATGCAGACTGTCTCTAGTCCGTATGCAATGTCCTTACTGATAATGAAATGAATTCGCACCTAAACCCATACGGTTACGCGAATTTTAATACCCGTAAACTAAATTTACGATGAAATGTGTAATGCAAGTGAATAATGAAAACTTTTCCGGCAATGAATAGTGTTAAGTGAATAGTAAAATTTCTGAATGCTTCTCGGAATGTCAAACTGACACAAAAAATGATGAATAGTAAACTGATGAATAGTGTTTTGATGAATAGTGTTTTTTCAAAGTTTGGGAAATGACCTGAAATGGTGAGTTGTGACAGTCTTCCCCTCTAAAAGGAACTTCGTCCCGAAGTTCAGTTTATGTTGGTTTCTGAAAACATATTGGTGAAAAGGTGATGATATTCGAGAATTCCAGCAAACTCTAACGATAGGAATTCGACTCTGCTTCAACTGTTCGACCTAACTGTCCATGATTTCTACTTGTTCTCCCGCAAGGTTTATGTTCGACTTTGGGTTGGATTCCTTTCCAATTGGGATTATGATTGACTAATCTGAAAAGATGATAATACATGGTTGTGTAATCCCGTTGTTCTCTAACAAGGCTCAAGTCTGACGGCCACTAGGCCTACTCTGTCTATAATATTACATGGTCCAGTGTATATCGGGTTTAACTTTCCAAGTTTTCTGAATGATATCATGCCTTTCCTAGGCAGAACTTTCAACATAACTCTGCCTACCAACTTGAAGTTTTAATGGTTTACAACTTATTGAACTTGTAACTGATTCTTGACTTGTACAAAATTTCTGGTTATTTCATGAATGCCTACTAGACTAGTGAGTTGAGCTTTTTCTGAGTTTGGCCCATCAATCGATGGTCTGCGCTTCTTAATGTTTTAAATGTGATACTGGTAATATATACTGCTGAATTCTGCCAGAACTCAAGTTTGTATGCTAGTTGGTTGATTCTAAAATGAATCTTAAATGGTCCAATATGCTAAAGGTTCAACCTCTCTTGTTATCCAATTTGTATCATGCCAATCCAAGGCAATGTTTTTAACTTAATTTGTTCTCCCTCTTGAATCTAGATGGTTTGTTGTTCAGGATACCCAATCCAAATGATGTATTTTATGTACCAACCTAACTTCTGCCAGTTTCTCGCTGTTGGTGTGATAACTATTGTTGTAGATGAATTTGATTTATGATAACTGGTTAGTCCAACCATTTCTAGGGTCAATCACTGATGCTCTGAGCATACTTTCCTATGTTTGAATTGTTCTCTCGCTTTGACCATCGGTCTGAGGATGATAGGTGATGTTCACATCTAAATGGGTTTCTGAAGGAAATTCTGAAATAATTACCTGAAGTCCAAGGTGAATCGATTTCCTCAACAGGAATAACTAAAATGGGTACAATAAACCTTTGTGACTAATTCCACAACGTTCGGTCCTTCGAACTCGGCGTTATCTGAAAGGGATAGAATATAGGTAACAATTTGATTCCTTGTGTTTTGTTCCAACAGATGGTAAGACATATGTTTTTCTTTGCCTAGTGGGTTTGGTCTCCACTACTGAAGTTCGTGATTAATTTGTGATGTCCTTCCTAATTCCTTCATCACATATTCCAAATATTTTTAGGCAAACTCTTTTAATGTATAATATTGCTTAAGGTAAAAAAATAAATCATGTGGCCTATGGATGGTCTTGTGGCCGGTTTTCAATGTGAACAAGAGAAGCAAAATCGGTTTTGAGTTGCTTAAGATAAGTTAGTGTAGTATTAGTTGTAGTTTAGTGTAAGTATTAGTTATAATCGGGTACCGGGTTTGCTAGAAATAAATATTAACGAAATTATTCGGGATAAAATAAAGTTGTAAGAATGTTAAAAATATGTTGGGTACAAGTACTGAGTGTTCGGGTGATTATTGTTTAGTTTTCACGAAAACCGTCGTAATATTCATAAGCTTACGTTATAAATAAAATAAATTTCTAAAATACTGGGTAAATGAATATAATAACTTTTATGATGATATAATGGATGTAAAAATATGTCGGGACCATTGTGGGAATATTTAGATATATTCGTCGTGTTTATAAACCGTGTGTTAACGTTTATTTATATATAATTATAAGAAAAACGTTAAATGTATCAAATATATAAATTTGAAAATCCTAAGAGTGGTATAACATGTAAATGACCTACTGATGATATGCAGACTGTCTCTAGTCCGTATGCAATGTCCTTACTGATAATGAAATGAATTCGCACCTAAACCCATACGGTTACGCGAATTTTAATACCCGTAAACTAAATTTACGATGAAATGTGTAATGCAAGTGAATAGTGAAAACTTTTCCGGCAATGAATAGTGTTAAGTGAATAGTAAAATTTCTGAATGCTTCTCGGAATGTCAAACTGACACAAAAAATGATGAATAGTAAACTGATGAATAGTGTTTTGATGAATAGTGTTTGATGAATAGTGTTTTTTCAAAGTTTGGGAAATGACCTGAAATGGTGAGTTGTGACAGTCTTCCCCTCTAAAAGGAACTTCGTCCCGAAGTTCAGTTTATGTTGGTTTCTGAAAACATATTGGTGAAAAGGTGATGATATTCGAGAATTCCAGCAAACTCTAACGATAGGAATTCGACTCTGCTTCAACTGTTCGACCTAACTGTCCATGATTTCTACTTGTTCTCCCGCAAGGTTTATGTTCGACTTTGGGTTGGATTCCTTTCCAATTGGGATTATTATTGACTAATCTGAAAAGATGATAATACATGGTTGTGTAATCCCGTTGTTCTCTAACAAGGCTCAAGTCTGACGGCCACTAGGCCTACTCTGTCTATAATATTACATGGTCCAGTGTATATCGGGTTTAACTTTCCAAGTTTTCTGAATGATATCATGCCTTTCCTAGGCAGAACTTTCAACATAACTCTGCCTACCAACTTGAAGTTTTAATGGTTTACAACTTATTGAACTTGTAACTGATTCTTGACTTGTACAAAATTTCTGGTTATTTCATGAATGCCTACTAGACTAGTGAGTTGAGCTTTTTCTGAGTTTGGCCCATCAATCGATGGTCTGCGCTTCTTAATGTTTTAAATGTGATACTGGTAATATATACTGCTGAATTCTGCCAGAACTCAAGTTTGTATGCTAGTTGGTTGATTCTAAAATGAATCTTAAATGGTCCAATATGCTAAAGGTTCAACCTCTCTTGTTATCCAATTTGTATCATGCCAATCCAAGGCAATGTTTTTAACTTAATTTGTTCTCCCTCTTGAATCTAGATGGTTTGTTGTTCAGGATACCCAATCCAAATGATGTATGTTATGTACCAACCTAACTTCTGCCAGTTTCTCGCTGTTGGTGTGATAACTATTGTTGTAGATGAATTTGATTTATGATAACTGGTTAGTCCAACCATTTCTAGGGTCAATCACTGATGCTCTGAGCATACTTTCCTATGTTTGAATTGTTCTCTCGCTTTGACCATCGGTCTGAGGATGATAGGTGATGTTCACATCTAAATGGGTTTCTGAAGGAAATTCTGAAATAATTACCTGAAGTCCAAGGTGAATCGGTTTCCTCAACAGGAATAACTAAAATGGGTACAATAAACCTTTGTGACTAATTCCACAACGTTCGGTCCTTCGAACTCGGCGTTATCTGAAAGGGATAGAATATAGGTAACAATTTGATTCCTTGTGTTTTGTTCCAACAGATGGTAAGACATATGTTTTTCTTTGCCTAGTGGGTTTGGTCTCCACTACTGAAGTTCGTGATTAATTTGTGATGTCCTTCCTAATTCCTTCATCACATATTCCAAATATTTTTAGGCAAACTCTTTTAATGTATAATATTGCTTAAGGTAAAAAAATAAATCATGTGGCCTATGGATGGTCTTGTGGCCGGTTTTCAATGTGAACAAGAGAAGCAAAATCGGTTTTGAGTTGCTTAAGATAAGTTAGTGTAGTATTAGTTGTAGTTTAGTGTAAGTATTAGTTATAATCGGGTACCGGGTTTGCTAGAAATAAATATTAACGAAGTTATTCGGGATAAAATAAAGTTGTAAGAATGTTAAAAATATGTTGGGTACAAGTACTGAGTGTTCGGGTGATTATTGTTTAGTTTTCACGAAAACCGTCGTAATATTCATAAGCTTACGTTATAAATAAAATAAATTTCCAAAATACTGGGTAAATGAATATAATAACTTTTATGATGATATAATGGATGTAAAAATATGTCGGGACCATTGTGGGAATATTTAGATATATTCGTCGTGTTTATAAACCGTGTGTTAACGTTTATTTATATATAATTATAAGAAAAACGTTAAATGTATCAAATATATAAATTTGAAAATCCTAAGAGTGGTATAACATGTAAATGACCTACTGATGATATGCAGACTGTCTCTAGTCCGTATGCAATGTCCTTACTGATAATGAAATGAATTCGCACCTAAACCCATACGGTTACGCGAATTTTAATACCCGTAAACTAAATTTACGATGAAATGTGTAATGCAAGTGAATAGTGAAAACTTTTCCGGCAATGAATAGTGTTAAGTGAATAGTAAAATTTCTGAATGCTTCTCGGAATGTCAAACTGACACAAAAAATGATGAATAGTAAACTGATGAATAGTGTTTTGATGAATAGTGTTTGATGAATAGTGTTTTTTCAAAGTTTGGGAAATGACCTGAAATGGTGAGTTGTGACAGTCTTCCCCTCTAAAAGGAACTTCGTCCCGAAGTTCAGTTTATGTTGGTTTCTGAAAACATATTGGTGAAAAGGTGATGATATTCGAGAATTCCAGCAAACTCTAACGATAGGAATTCGACTCTGCTTCAACTGTTCGACCTAACTGTCCATGATTTCTACTTGTTCTCCCGCAAGGTTTATGTTCGACTTTGGGTTGGATTCCTTTCCAATTGGGATTATTATTGACTAATCTGAAAAGATGATAATACATGGTTGTGTAATCCCGTTGTTCTCTAACAAGGCTCAAGTCTGACGGCCACTAGGCCTACTCTGTCTATAATATTACATGGTCCAGTGTATATCGGGTTTAACTTTCCAAGTTTTCTGAATGATATCATGCCTTTCCTAGGCAGAACTTTCAACATAACTCTGCCTACCAACTTGAAGTTTTAATGGTTTACAACTTATTGAACTTGTAACTGATTCTTGACTTGTACAAAATTTCTGGTTATTTCATGAATGCCTACTAGACTAGTGAGTTGAGCTTTTTCTGAGTTTGGCCCATCAATCGATGGTCTGCGCTTCTTAATGTTTTAAATGTGATACTGGTAATATATACTGCTGAATTCTGCCAGAACTCAAGTTTGTATGCTAGTTGGTTGATTCTAAAATGAATCTTAAATGGTCCAATATGCTAAAGGTTCAACCTCTCTTGTTATCCAATTTGTATCATGCCAATCCAAGGCAATGTTTTTAACTTAATTTGTTCTCCCTCTTGAATCTAGATGGTTTGTTGTTCAGGATACCCAATCCAAATGATGTATGTTATGTACCAACCTAACTTCTGCCAGTTTCTCGCTGTTGGTGTGATAACTATTGTTGTAGATGAATTTGATTTATGATAACTGGTTAGTCCAACCATTTCTAGGGTCAATCACTGATGCTCTGAGCATACTTTCCTATGTTTGAATTGTTCTCTCGCTTTGACCATCGGTCTGAGGATGATAGGTGATGTTCACATCTAAATGGGTTTCTGAAGGAAATTCTGAAATAATTACCTGAAGTCCAAGGTGAATCGGTTTCCTCAACAGGAATAACTAAAATGGGTACAATAAACCTTTGTGACTAATTCCACAACGTTCGGTCCTTCGAACTCGGCGTTATCTGAAAGGGATAGAATATAGGTAACAATTTGATTCCTTGTGTTTTGTTCCAACAGATGGTAAGACATATGTTTTTCTTTGCCTAGTGGGTTTGGTCTCCACTACTGAAGTTCGTGATTAATTTGTGATGTCCTTCCTAATTCCTTCATCACATATTCCAAATATTTTTAGGCAAACTCTTTTAATGTATAATATTGCTTAAGGTAAAAAAATAAATCATGTGGCCTATGGATGGTCTTGTGGCCGGTTTTCAATGTGAACAAGAGAAGCAAAATCGGTTTTGAGTTGCTTAAGATAAGTTAGTGTAGTATTAGTTGTAGTTTAGTGTAAGTATTAGTTATAATCGGGTACCGGGTTTGCTAGAAATAAATATTAACGAAGTTATTCGGGATAAAATAAAGTTGTAAGAATGTTAAAAATATGTTGGGTACAAGTACTGAGTGTTCGGGTGATTATTGTTTAGTTTTCACGAAAACCGTCGTAATATTCATAAGCTTACGTTATAAATAAAATAAATTTCCAAAATACTGGGTAAATGAATATAATAACTTTTATGATGATATAATGGATGTAAAAATATGTCGGGACCATTGTGGGAATATTTAGATATATTCGTCGTGTTTATAAACCGTGTGTTAACGTTTATTTATATATAATTATAAGAAAAACGTTAAATGTATCAAATATATAAATTTGAAAATCCTAAGAGTGGTATAACATGTAAATGACCTACTGATGATATGCAGACTGTCTCTAGTCCGTATGCAATGTCCTTACTGATAATGAAATGAATTCGCACCTAAACCCATACGGTTACGCGAATTTTAATACCCGTAAACTAAATTTACGATGAAATGTGTAATGCAAGTGAATAGTGAAAACTTTTCCGGCAATGAATAGTGTTAAGTGAATAGTAAAATTTCTGAATGCTTCTCGGAATGTCAAACTGACACAAAAAATGATGAATAGTAAACTGATGAATAGTGTTTTGATGAATAGTGTTTGATGAATAGTGTTTTTTCAAAGTTTGGGAAATGACCTGAAATGGTGAGTTGTGACAGTCTTCCCCTCTAAAAGGAACTTCGTCCCGAAGTTCAGTTTATGTTGGTTTCTGAAAACATATTGGTGAAAAGGTGATGATATTCGAGAATTCCAGCAAACTCTAACGATAGGAATTCGACTCTGCTTCAACTGTTCGACCTAACTGTCCATGATTTCTACTTGTTCTCCCGCAAGGTTTATGTTCGACTTTGGGTTGGATTCCTTTCCAATTGGGATTATTATTGACTAATCTGAAAAGATGATAATACATGGTTGTGTAATCCCGTTGTTCTCTAACAAGGCTCAAGTCTGACGGCCACTAGGCCTACTCTGTCTATAATATTACATGGTCCAGTGTATATCGGGTTTAACTTTCCAAGTTTTCTGAATGATATCATGCCTTTCCTAGGCAGAACTTTCAACATAACTCTGCCTACCAACTTGAAGTTTTAATGGTTTACAACTTATTGAACTTGTAACTGATTCTTGACTTGTACAAAATTTCTGGTTATTTCATGAATGCCAACTAGACTAGTGAGTTGAGCTTTTTCTGAGTTTGGCCCATCAATCGATGGTCTGCGCTTCTTAATGTTTTAAATGTGATACTGGTAATATATACTGCTGAATTCTGCCAGAACTCAAGTTTGTATGCTAGTTGGTTGATTCTAAAATGAATCTTAAATGGTCCAATATGCTAAAGGTTCAACCTCTCTTGTTATCCAATTTGTATCATGCCAATCCAAGGCAATGTTTTTAACTTAATTTGTTCTCCCTCTTGAATCTAGATGGTTTGTTGTTCAGGATACCCAATCCAAATGATGTATGTTATGTACCAACCTAACTTCTGCCAGTTTCTCGCTGTTGGTGTGATAACTATTGTTGTAGATGAATTTGATTTATGATAACTGGTTAGTCCAACCATTTCTAGGGTCAATCACTGATGCTCTGAGCATACTTTCCTATGTTTGAATTGTTCTCTCGCTTTGACCATCGGTCTGAGGATGATAGGTGATGTTCACATCTAAATGGGTTTCTGAAGGAAATTCTGAAATAATTACCTGAAGTCCAAGGTGAATCGGTTTCCTCAACAGGAATAACTAAAATGGGTACAATAAACCTTTGTGACTAATTCCACAACGTTCGGTCCTTCGAACTCGGCGTTATCTGAAAGGGATAGAATATAGGTAACAATTTGATTCCTTGTGTTTTGTTCCAACAGATGGTAAGACATATGTTTTTCTTTGCCTAGTGGGTTTGGTCTCCACTACTGAAGTTCGTGATTAATTTGTGATGTCCTTCCTAATTCCTTCATCACATATTCCAAATATTTTTAGGCAAACTCTTTTAATGTATAATATTGCTTAAGGTAAAAAAATAAATCATGTGGCCTATGGATGGTCTTGTGGCCGGTTTTCAATGTGAACAAGAGAAGCAAAATCGGTTTTGAGTTGCTTAAGATAAGTTAGTGTAGTATTAGTTGTAGTTTAGTGTAAGTATTAGTTATAATCGGGTACCGGGTTTGCTAGAAATAAATATTAACGAAGTTATTCGGGATAAAATAAAGTTGTAAGAATGTTAAAAATATGTTGGGTACAAGTACTGAGTGTTCGGGTGATTATTGTTTAGTTTTCACGAAAACCGTCGTAATATTCATAAGCTTACGTTATAAATAAAATAAATTTCCAAAATACTGGGTAAATGAATATAATAACTTTTATGATGATATAATGGATGTAAAAATATGTCGGGACCATTGTGGGAATATTTAGATATATTCGTCGTGTTTATAAACCGTGTGTTAACATTTATTTATATATAATTATAAGAAAAACGTTAAATGTATCAAATATATAAATTTGAAAATCCTAAGAGTGGTATAACATGTAAATGACCTACTGATGATATGCAGACTGTCTCTAGTCCGTATGCAATGTCCTTACTGATAATGAAATGAATTCGCACCTAAACCCATACGGTTACGCGAATTTTAATACCCGTAAACTAAATTTACGATGAAATGTGTAATGCAAGTGAATAGTGAAAACTTTTCCGGCAATGAATAGTGTTAAGTGAATAGTAAAATTTCTGAATGCTTCTCGGAATGTCAAACTGACACAAAAAATGATGAATAGTAAACTGATGAATAGTGTTTTGATGAATAGTGTTTGATGAATAGTGTTTTTTCAAAGTTTGGGAAATGACCTGAAATGGTGAGTTGTGACAGTCTTCCCCTCTAAAAGGAACTTCGTCCCGAAGTTCAGTTTATGTTGGTTTCTGAAAACATATTGGTGAAAAGGTGATGATATTCGAGAATTCCAGCAAACTCTAACGATAGGAATTCGACTCTGCTTCAACTGTTCGACCTAACTGTCCATGATTTCTACTTGTTCTCCCGCAAGGTTTATGTTCGACTTTGGGTTGGATTCCTTTCCAATTGGGATTATTATTGACTAATCTGAAAAGATGATAATACATGGTTGTGTAATCCCGTTGTTCTCTAACAAGGCTCAAGTCTGACGGCCACTAGGCCTACTCTGTCTATAATATTACATGGTCCAGTGTATATCGGGTTTAACTTTCCAAGTTTTCTGAATGATATCATGCCTTTCCTAGGCAGAACTTTCAACATAACTCTGCCTACCAACTTGAAGTTTTAATGGTTTACAACTTATTGAACTTGTAACTGATTCTTGACTTGTACAAAATTTCTGGTTATTTCATGAATGCCTACTAGACTAGTGAGTTGAGCTTTTTCTGAGTTTGGCCCATCAATCGATGGTCTGCGCTTCTTAATGTTTTAAATGTGATACTGGTAATATATACTGCTGAATTCTGCCAGAACTCAAGTTTGTATGCTAGTTAGTCGATTCTAAAATGAATCTTAAATGGTCCAATATGCTAAAGGTTCAACCTCTCTTGTTATCCAATTTGTATCATGCCAATCCAAGGCAATGTTTTTAACTTAATTTGTTCTCCCTCTTGAATCTAGATGGTTTGTTGTTCAGGATACCCAATCCAAATGATGTATGTTATGTACCAACCTAACTTCTGCCAGTTTCTCGCTGTTGGTGTGATAACTATTGTTGTAGATGAATTTGATTTATGATAACTGGTTAGTCCAACCATTTCTAGGGTCAATCACTGATGCTCTGAGCATACTTTCCTATGTTTGAATTGTTCTCTCGCTTTGACCATCGGTCTGAGGATGATAGGTGATGTTCACATCTAAATGGGTTTCTGAAGGAAATTCTGAAATAATTACCTGAAGTCCAAGGTGAATCGGTTTCCTCAACAGGAATAACTAAAATGGGTACAATAAACCTTTGTGACTAATTCCACAACGTTCGGTCCTTCGAACTCGGCGTTATCTGAAAGGGATAGAATATAGGTAACAATTTGATTCCTTGTGTTTTGTTCCAACAGATGGTAAGACATATGTTTTTCTTTGCCTAGTGGGTTTGGTCTCCACTACTGAAGTTCGTGATTAATTTGTGATGTCCTTCCTAATTCCTTCATCACATATTCCAAATATTTTTAGGCAAACTCTTTTAATGTATAATATTGCTTAAGGTAAAAAAATAAATCATGTGGCCTATGGATGGTCTTGTGGCCGGTTTTCAATGTGAACAAGAGAAGCAAAATCGGTTTTGAGTTGCTTAAGATAAGTTAGTGTAGTATTAGTTGTAGTTTAGTGTAAGTATTAGTTATAATCGGGTACCGGGTTTGCTAGAAATAAATATTAACGAAGTTATTCGGGATAAAATAAAGTTGTAAGAATGTTAAAAATATGTTGGGTACAAGTACTGAGTGTTCGGGTGATTATTGTTTAGTTTTCACGAAAACCGTCGTTATATTCATAAGCTTACATTATAAATAAAATAAATTTCCAAAATACTGGGTAAATGAATATAATAACTTTTATGATGATATAATGGATGTAAAAATATGTCGGGACCATTGTGGGAATATTTAGATATATTCGTCGTGTTTATAAACCGTGTGTTAACGTTTATTTATATATAATTATAAGAAAAACGTTAAATGTATCAAATATATAAATTTGAAAATCCTAAGAGTGGTATAACATGTAAATGACCTACTGATGATATGCAGACTGTCTCTAGTCCGTATGCAATGTCCTTACTGATAATGAAATGAATTCGCACCTAAACCCATACGGTTACGCGAATTTTAATACCCGTAAACTAAATTTACGATGAAATGTGTAATGCAAGTGAATAGTGAAAACTTTTCCGGCAATGAATAGTGTTAAGTGAATAGTAAAATTTCTAAATGCTTCTCGGAATGTCAAACTGACACAAAAAATGATGAATAGTAAACTGATGAATAGTGTTTTGATGAATAGTGTTTGATGAATAGTGTTTTTTCAAAGTTTGGGAAATGACCTGAAATGGTGAGTTGTGACAGTCTTCCCCTCTAAAAGGAACTTCGTCCCGAAGTTCAGTTTATGTTGGTTTCTGAAAACATATTGGTGAAAAGGTGATGATATTCGAGAATTCCAGCAAACTCTAACGATAGGAATTCGACTCTGCTTCAACTGTTCGACCTAACTGTCCATGATTTCTACTTGTTCTCCCGCAAGGTTTATGTTCGACTTTGGGTTGGATTCCTTTCCAATTGGGATTATGATTGACTAATCTGAAAAGATGATAATACATGGTTGTGTAATCCCGTTGTTCTCTAACAAGGCTCAAGTCTGACGGCCACTAGGCCTACTCTGTCTATAATATTACATGGTCCAGTGTATATCGGGTTTAACTTTCCAAGTTTTCTGAATGATATCATGCCTTTCCTAGGCAGAACTTTCAACATAACTCTGCCTACCAACTTGAAGTTTTAATGGTTTACAACTTATTGAACTTGTAACTGATTCTTGACTTGTACAAAATTTCTGGTTATTTCATGAATGCCTACTAGACTAGTGAGTTGAGCTTTTTCTGAGTTTGGCCCATCAATCGATGGTCTACGCTTCTTAATGTTTTAAATGTGATACTGGTAATATATACTGCTGAATTCTGCCAGAACTCAAGTTTGTATGCTAGTTAATCGATTCTAAAATAAATCTTAAATGGTCCAATATGCTAAAGGTTCAACCTCTCTTGTTATCCAATTTGTATCATGCCAATCCAAGGCAATGTTTTTAACTTAATTTGTTCTCCCTCTTGAATCTAGATGGTTTGTTGTTCAGGATACCCAATCCAAATGATGTATGTTATGTACCAACCTAACTTCTGCCAGTTTCTCGCTGTTGGTGTGATAACTATTGTTGTAGATGAATTTGATTTATGATAACTGGTTAGTCCAACCATTTCTAGGGTCAATCACTGATGCTCTGAGCATACTTTCCTATGTTTGAATTGTTCTCTCGCTTTGACCATCGGTCTGAGGATGATAGGTGATGTTCACATCTAAATGGGTTTCTGAAGGAAATTCTGAAATAATTACCTGAAGTCCAAGGTGAATCGGTTTCCTCAACAGGAATAACTAAAATGGGTACAATAAACCTTTGTGACTAATTCCACAACGTTCGGTCCTTCGAACTCGGCGTTATCTGAAAGGGATAGAATATAGGTAACAATTTGATTCCTTGTGTTTTGTTCCAACAGATGGTAAGACATATGTTTTTCTTTGCCTAGTGGGTTTGGTCTCCACTACTGAAGTTCGTGATTAATTTGTGATGTCCTTCCTAATTCCTTCATCACATATTCCAAATATTTTTAGGCAAACTCTTTTAATGTATAATATTGCTTAAGGTAAAAAAATAAATCATGTGGCCTATGGATGGTCTTGTGGCCGGTTTTCAATGTGAACAAGAGAAGCAAAATCGGTTTTGAGTTGCTTAAGATAAGTTAGTGTAGTATTAGTTGTAGTTTAGTGTAAGTATTAGTTATAATCGGGTACCGGGTTTGCTAGAAATAAATATTAACGAAGTTATTCGGGATAAAATAAAGTTGTAAGAATGTTAAAAATATGTTGGGTACAAGTACTGAGTGTTCGGGTGATTATTGTTTAGTTTTCACGAAAACCGTCGTAATATTCATAAGCTTACGTTATAAATAAAATAAATTTCCAAAATACTGGGTAAATGAATATAATAACTTTTATGATGATATAATGGATGTAAAAATATGTCGGGACCATTGTGGGAATATTTAGATATATTCGTCGTGTTTATAAACCGTGTGTTAACGTTTATTTATATATAATTATAAGAAAAACGTTAAATGTATCAAATATATAAATTTGAAAATCCTAAGAGTGGTATAACATGTAAATGACCTACTGATGATATGCAGACTGTCTCTAGTCCGTATGCAATGTCCTTACTGATAATGAAATGAATTCGCACCTAAACCCATACGGTTACGCGAATTTTAATACCCGTAAACTAAATTTACGATGAAATGTGTAATGCAAGTGAATAATGAAAACTTTTCCGGCAATGAATAGTGTTAAGTGAATAGTAAAATTTCTGAATGCTTCTCGGAATGTCAAACTGACACAAAAAATGATGAATAGTAAACTGATGAATAGTGTTTTGATGAATAGTGTTTGATGAATAGTGTTTTTTCAAAGTTTGGGAAATGACCTGAAATGGTGAGTTGTGACAGTCTTCCCCTCTAAAAGGAACTTCGTCCCGAAGTTCAGTTTATGTTGGTTTCTGAAAACATATTGGTGAAAAGGTGATGATATTCGAGAATTCCAGCAAACTCTAACGATAGGAATTCGACTCTGCTTCAACTGTTCGACCTAACTGTCCATGATTTCGACTTGTTCTCCCGCAAGGTTTATGTTCGACTTTGGGTTGGATTCCTTTCCAATTGGGATTATGATTGACTAATCTGAAAAGATGATAATACATGGTTGTGTAATCCCGTTGTTCTCTAACAAGGCTCAAGTCTGACGGCCACTAGGCCTACTCTGTCTATAATATTACATGGTCCAGTGTATATCGGGTTTAACTTTCCAAGTTTTCTGAATGATATCATGCCTTTCCTAGGCAGAACTTTCAACATAACTCTGCCTACCAACTTGAAGTTTTAATGGTTTACAACTTATTGAACTTGTAACTGATTCTTGACTTGTACAAAATTTCTGGTTATTTCATGAATGCCTACTAGACTAGTGAGTTGAGCTTTTTCTGAGTTTGGCCCATCAATCGATGGTCTGCGCTTCTTAATGTTTTAAATGTGATACTGGTAATATATACTGCTGAATTCTGCCAGAACTCAAGTTTGTATGCTAGTTGGTTGATTCTAAAATGAATCTTAAATGGTCCAATATGCTAAAGGTTCAACCTCTCTTGTTATCCAATTTGTATCATGCCAATCCAAGGCAATGTTTTTAACTTAATTTGTTCTCCCTCTTGAATCTAGATGGTTTGTTGTTCAGGATACCCAATCCAAATGATGTATTTTATGTACCAACCTAACTTCTGCCAGTTTCTCGCTGTTGGTGTGATAACTATTGTTGTAGATGAATTTGATTTATGATAACTGGTTAGTCCAACCATTTCTAGGGTCAATCACTGATGCTCTGAGCATACTTTCCTATGTTTGAATTGTTCTCTCGCTTTGACCATCGGTCTGAGGATGATAGGTGATGTTCACATCTAAATGGGTTTCTGAAGGAAATTCTGAAATAATTACCTGAAGTCCAAGGTGAATCGATTTCCTCAACAGGAATAACTAAAATGGGTACAATAAACCTTTGTGACTAATTCCACAACGTTCGGTCCTTCGAACTCGGCGTTATCTGAAAGGGATAGAATATAGGTAACAATTTGATTCCTTGTGTTTTGTTCCAACAGATGGTAAGACATATGTTTTTCTTTGCCTAGTGGGTTTGGTCTCCACTACTGAAGTTCGTGATTAATTTGTGATGTCCTTCCTAATTCCTTCATCACATATTCCAAATATTTTTAGGCAAACTCTTTTAATGTATAATATTGCTTAAGGTAAAAAAATAAATCATGTGGCCTATGGATGGTCTTGTGGCCGGTTTTCAATGTGAACAAGAGAAGCAAAATCGGTTTTGAGTTGCTTAAGATAAGTTAGTGTAGTATTAGTTGTAGTTTAGTGTAAGTATTAGTTATAATCGGGTACCGGGTTTGCTAGAAATAAATATTAACGAAATTATTCGGGATAAAATAAAGTTGTAAGAATGTTAAAAATATGTTGGGTACAAGTACTGAGTGTTCGGGTGATTATTGTTTAGTTTTCACGAAAACCGTCGTAATATTCATAAGCTTACGTTATAAATAAAATAAATTTCTAAAATACTGGGTAAATGAATATAATAACTTTTATGATGATATAATGGATGTAAAAATATGTCGGGACCATTGTGGGAATATTTAGATATATTCGTCGTGTTTATAAACCGTGTGTTAACGTTTATTTATATATAATTATAAGAAAAACGTTAAATGTATCAAATATATAAATTTGAAAATCCTAAGAGTGGTATAACATGTAAATGACCTACTGATGATATGCAGACTGTCTCTAGTCCGTATGCAATGTCCTTACTGATAATGAAATGAATTCGCACCTAAACCCATACGGTTACGCGAATTTTAATACCCGTAAACTAAATTTACGATGAAATGTGTAATGCAAGTAAATAGTGAAAACTTTTCCGGCAATGAATAGTGTTAAGTGAATAGTAAAATTTCTGAATGCTTCTCGGAATGTCAAACTGACACAAAAAATGATGAATAGTAAACTGATGAATAGGGTTTTGATGAATAGTGTTTGATGAATAGTGTTTTTTCAAAGTTTGGGAAATGACCTGAAATGGTGAGTTGTGACAGTCTTCCCCTCTAAAAGGAACTTCGTCCCGAAGTTCAGTTTATGTTGGTTTCTGAAAACATATTGGTGAAAAGGTGATGATATTCGAGAATTCCAGCAAACTCTAACGATAGGAATTCGACTCTGCTTCAACTGTTCGACCTAACTGTCCATGATTTCTACTTGTTCTCCCGCAAGGTTTATGTTCGAATTTGGGTTGGATTCCTTTCCAATTGGGATTATGATTGACTAATCTGAAAAGATGATAATACATGGTTGTGTAATCCCGTTGTTCTCTAACAAGGCTCAAGTCTGACGGCCACTAGGCCTACTCTGTCTATAATATTACATGGTCCAGTGTATATCGGGTTTAACTTTCCAAGTTTTCTGAATGATATCATGCCTTTCCTAGGCAGAACTTTCAACATAACTCTGCCTACCAACTTGAAGTTTTAATGGTTTACAACTTATTGAACTTGTAACTGATTCTTGACTTGTACAAAATTTCTGGTTATTTCATGAATGCCTACTAGACTAGTGAGTTGAGCTTTTTCTGAGTTTGGCCCATCAATCGATGGTCTGCGCTTCTTAATGTTTTAAATGTGATACTGGTAATATATACTGCTGAATTCTGCCAGAACTCAAGTTTGTATGCTAGTTAGTCGATTCTAAAATGAATCTTAAATGGTCCAATATGCTAAAGGTTCAACCTCTCTTGTTATCCAATTTGTATCATGCCAATCCAAGGCAATGTTTTTAACTTAATTTGTTCTCCCTCTTGAATCTAGATGGTTTGTTGTTCAGGATACCCAATCCAAATGATGTATGTTATGTACCAACCTAACTTCTGCCAGTTTCTCGCTGTTGGTGTGATAACTATTGTCGTAGATGAATTTGATTTATGATAACTGGTTAGTCCAACCATTTCTAGGGTCAATCACTCATGCTCTAAGCATACTTTCCTATGTTTGAATTGTTTTCTCGCTTTGACCATCGGTCTGAGGATGATAGGTGATGTTCACATCTAAATGGGTTTCTGAAGGAAATTCTGAAATAATTACCTGAAGTCCAAGGTGAATCGGTTTCCTCAACAGGAATAACTAAAATGGGTACAATAAACCTTTGTGACTAATTCCACAACGTTCGGTCCTTCAAACTCGGCGTTATCTGAAAGGGATAGAATATAGGTAACAATTTGATTCCTTGTGTTTTGTTCCAACAGATGGTAAGACATATGTTTTTCTTTGCCTAGTGGGTTTGGTCTCCACTACTGAAGTTCGTGATTAATTTGTGATGTCCTTCCTAATTCCTTCATCACATATTCCAAATATTTTTAGGCAAACTCTTTTAATGTATAATATTGCTTAAGGTAAAAAAATAAATCATGTGGCCTATGGATGGTCTTGTGGCCGGTTTTCAATGTGAACAAGAGAAGCAAAATCGGTTTTGAGTTGCTTAAGATAAGTTAGTGTAGTATTAGTTGTAGTTTAGTGTAAGTATTAGTTATAATCGGGTACCGGGTTTGCTAGAAATAAATATTAACGAAGTTATTCGGGATAAAATAAAGTTGTAAAAATGTTAAAAATATGTTGGGTACAAGTACTGAGTGTTCGGGTGATTATTATTTAGTTTTCACGAAAACCGTCGTAATATTCATAAGCTTACGTTATAAATAAAATAAATTTCCAAAATACTGGGTAAATGAATATAATAACTTTTATGATGATATAATGGATGTAAAAATATGTCGGGACCATTGTGGGAATATTTAGATATATTCGTCGTGTTTATAAACCGTGTGTTAACGTTTATTTATATATAATTATAAGAAAAACGTTAAATGTATCAAATATATAAATTTGAAAATCCTAAGAGTGGTATAACATGTAAATGACCTACTGATGATATGCAGACTGTCTCTAGTTCGTATGCAATGTCCTTACTGATAATGAAATGAATTCGCACCTAAACCCATACGGTTACGCGAATTTTAATACCCGTAAACTAAATTTACGATGAAATGTGTAATGCAAGTGAATAGTGAAAACTTTTCCGGCAATGAATAGTGTTAAGTGAATAGTAAAATTTCTGAATGCTTCTCGGAATGTCAAACTGACACAAAAAATGATGAATAGTAAACTGATGAATAGGGTTTTGATGAATAGTGTTTGATGAATAGTGTTTTTTCAAAGTTTGGGAAATGACCTGAAATGGTGAGTTGTGACAGTCTTCCCCTCTGAAAGGAACTTCGTCCCGAAGTTCAGTTTATGTTGGTTTCTGAAAACATATTGGTGAAAAGGTGATGATATTCGAGAATTCCAGCAAACTCTAACGATAGGAATTCGACTCTGCTTCAACTGTTCGACCTAACTGTCCATGATTTCTACTTGTTCTCCCGCAAGGTTTATGTTCGACTTTGGGTTGGATTCCTTTCCAATTGGGATTATGATTGACTAATTTGAAAAGATGATAATACATGGTTGTGTAATCCCGTTGTTCTCTAACAAGGCTCAAGTCTGACGGCCACTAGGCCTACTCTGTCTATAATATTACATGGTCCAGTGTATATCGGGTTTAACTTTCCAAGTTTTCTGAATGATATCATGCCTTTCCTAGGCAGAACTTTCAACATAACTCTGCCTACCAACTTGAAGTTTTAATGGTTTACAACTTATTGAACTTGTAACTGATTCTTGACTTGTACAAAATTTCTGGTTATTTCATGAATGCCTACTAGACTAGTGAGTTGAGCTTTTTCTGAGTTTGGCCCATCAATCGATGGTCTGCGCTTCTTAATGTTTTAAATGTGATACTGGTAATATATACTGCTGAATTCTGCCAGAACTCAAGTTTGTATGCTAGTTGGTTGATTCTAAAATGAATCTTAAATGGTCCAATATGCTAAAGGTTCAACCTCTCTTGTTATCCAATTTGTATCATGCCAATCCAAGGCAATGTTTTTAACTTAATTTGTTCTCCCTCTTGAATCTAGATGGTTTGTTGTTCAGGATACCCAATCCAAATGATGTATGTTATGTACCAACCTAACTTCTGCCAGTTTCTCGCTGTTGGTGTGATAACTATTGTTGTAGATGAATTTGATTTATGATAACTGGTTAGTCCAACCATTTCTAGGGTCAATCACTGATGCTCTGAGCATACTTTCCTATGTTTGAATTGTTCTCTCGCTTTGACCATCGGTCTGAGGATGATAGGTGATGTTCACATCTAAATGGGTTTCTGAAGGAAATTCTGAAATAATTACCTGAAGTCCAAGGTGAATCGGTTTCCTCAACAGGAATAACTAAAATGGGTACAATAAACCTTTGTGACTAATTCCACAACGTTCGGTCCTTCAAACTCGGCGTTATCTGAAAGGGATAGAATATAGGTAACAATTTGATTCCTTGTGTTTTGTTCCAACAGATGGTAAGACATATGTTTTTCTTTGCCTAGTGGGTTTGGTCTCCACTACTGAAGTTCGTGATTAATTTGTGATGTCCTTCCTAATTCCTTCATCACATATTCCAAATATTCTTTATTGTCAAGTCACAAATCCTAAATGCATAAGCGATGTTGTAGGGAAATTAGTTCTGGAAATTTGTCTCACGATTGTGAGTTTTAGTTGAAATCCTTTTCTGAATAAACGAATTTAGAAAATGGAGAAAATGATTTACTAAGTAATATTTTTCCCGATGATTCAAAATTTCAGTAGTTATGAAGTAGAAAAATGTTTTCAAACATGTTGTGATTAAGACTGCTTACCAAAGTTTGGTGTTTATGTATATTTCTTATTGTACAATAGTGTTGCTAAAGATTGACCAAAAAGGATCGTACTTGTTCAAAATAGGAATTTCAGAAATCATTTTTCCACCAGGTATGTGATTTATGTAAACGCATCAACTTTATTTAAAAGTGAAAACACTAACAAGGATAAAATGGTAGAATAGGAAATGTTCGCTTAAATGCATAGGTGTCTAACATTTAGTTCCTGAGGTTGGATAATGCCTATTGGTGGTTATCAGGCATAACTACAAGCATAGGTATTTAGACTAACTTAAGTCCTGAAATAGTTTATCGTTGTAATTGGCAAGGCGAACGTATCACTTGATGTTGTGTCGATGAATGTCTATTCTATTTTCCCATGTAGATAAGGAGATATGTTCTGGTTTGATCCCTTTCTTGGTATGAAGGTGAGGTTATCAGAAATTTCTAGTGACATAATGCCTTAGAGGAATCTACATCGATATTCTTGATTCAGACAATTGTCCTTTGTGGAAGCTTACTGCAGGAAAGTTTATGTATGGATGAGGCCATGTTTAAATGAAATGCTCTACAGTCACAATTAGCAGCTTGGTTTATTTCTATTGTGTTGTCCTGCGGACATTTATATTGAGTTCAATCATGTAGCTCAGTCTAGCTAGTACCCTTAAATGATAGAATTTGACAACTAAGTCAGAGATGATGATTCGGATGGTCTCGCAGTATCTTAGAATTTGTTGTTGAGTTATGAATTCTCTCACTATATACTTCTAGTTCTGTTTAGTAGTTCTGTAATCCTTTCATTGCTTCTATTGTATAGAGGAATCCTGCATATAATTGATATGGAAAGTCTCTCTTAGGGAAGTCAATGGGAAAATCCAACTTAATGGCTAAGTGGGTGACAGGTGGGGTAAGTATCCAGGGATAGTTCGGCAAAAGGGATGTTTATGAAAGAGTTCCTTTGTTTACAAAACTTTTAAATGAAGATTGTTATTAACAATCCTTTGAAAAGGTAATTATTTCCTTCATGGCATAATCCTTCCTGAATTTTACATAGGTGATCAGGCTATGTACAATTGAGGACTAATGATGCGATGTTAGATTTTGTCAAAATATCATAACTTTTCTCAAACGTTTTAGCTGGTGTTCAACGCATTGTTATTAAAATGGTATCCTGATGTTTTCTTTCAAGTAACATGAAAATTTCCTCGCGTAATAATAGTAAATACTTGGTGTAATGACAGAAAATCAATTTATAGGATGGTAATAAAATAGCTTACTTTAGAAATTTTTCTGTAAAACAATTTCCCCATATGATAGTAAAATAGCTTGAATGGTGCATTGGATACGTGGCTGAATCTTGTCGAATGGTAATAGTCTATTAATTCGTCAAAAACGAAATCAGCCTAATCCCTGATAAGGCAATGGTAAAATGTTGCGAAACGATTGAAGTCTGAGCAATTGGGATAGAAAATGGAGTAAACGAAGGTTATGATTATCACCTAGGTAACAAAGGATAGATACTACATTGGATAGCAAAGTGCTTAATACAACTAGGTTATGTCATCGTACCAACGGTAAGTACAAAAGGAAAGATACAACCCTAAAGGGCTCGAACTACGGTTTATATATTGAAACAAGGCTCCTCCTGCTGAAGCATTGTTGTTATCCTTGATGTTGCTAATATCCTGTCGGTTCTCTTTCAACAGCTCACGCTATTCCTCGAGCGATTCAGTCTTGATTCCAAGTTCCTGATTTTCCTTGTTCCTTAGCTCCGGGCAGTCATTCTTGAAATGCCCTAAGTTTCCACATTTGAAGCAACTCCCTGGGGTCTTCTGATTTGTGAGTTTCCTACAGTCTTCAATCCGATGACCCTGCTTCTTGCACACTCCACACGGTTTACTGCAATGATCTCGGTGATGTTGATTACATAGGTTGCAGTAAGGTAACCTTCCAATATACCTTCTCTTTGTGTACGGTTCTGCAGCAAAGGCTCTATTCACTTCTTGTCCTTTGGGTGATTGTTGAGCAGCATTGCAACCTAGATTGTTGTTCCACTTCCTTTTATTGTCACTATTGTTTCCTGATGTCTTGGCGTGAACTATGAGTTCTTTTGCTTCGATCGCCATTTTGATAGCTTCAGACATGGTATCAGGTTCCCATGCGATGACCCACATACGAATTCCATGGGAGAGTCCCCCGATGTACCTTTCAAGTTTCTTGCTTTTCGGTTCATCCATTGCAGAACCTAGTCGTGTTAATTCATAAAAATGAGTAGTGTACTCGTCAACATCATTTCCTACCATGGTAAAGTTTAGTGTTTCCTGTTCCTTTGCTCGTAATTCATTTCCTACACCAAATGTTATACTCATCATCCTTCTTAGTTTCTCCCAAGAGTGTGAGTAGGCAGCATCAACTCCCACCATCTTAATATGTTTGGTCCACCATTCCTGGGCATGATCCTGAAAAGTGCATGTGGCGAACTTAACCTTGTCTTCCTTACGACAGTCGCCACATTGAAATATTGTTTCTATTTCTTCGAACCATTTGAGAAATTCCTTTGTGTCTCTAAATCCGCTAAAGGAGGGAGGATTGCACCCCATAAATTCCACGTGAGTAAGTTCCTTAGTGAGGGCGGTGGCTATATTCTTGGCAATGACTTGTCCAACAGCAGCTTGCGTCATGCTTGGAGTGGTTTGCTTAAATCTCTCTTCATCAACTCATAAGAGACCATGAGGATATAGTTAATAAAAGTCATCATATTCGCAACACATGAATATAATACATGAAAATTTCGGTCTAGGAGAATCGATATCACAAATAGCACAACCATTTCTTACATAATATAGTCACACTTGATATATTTGTTTGTACAACAATAAAAAAAACAACAAGTTCTTTAGACTATGTCCCACACCTTCTGTGGCTAGGATAATAGTAAAAGCTAGTGAGGATATAAGTCTGGTCTAGGGACTTCCTGGTGTCCCTCTGTGTGAAATCAGGTTTGTGGCATCATAAGGTCGAGATAGTCCTGAAGTGGTATCTGAAGTTGTGCATCTATCAAATCTTAGATAATGTAGGTTCTGAACCATTCCTGAAGAATCTGCGGATGTTTCTGTTGAGTCCGTGATATTGGTATTATCTACTAGGTGTCATCTAGTTCATGGCAAGTGGGAATGGAAAAGGAAAATGACAATGATGGTACTAGTGAATGGAATACTACCCTCTTTCGCGCTACCTCGCGACATCTAAGAGGTAAAATAATGGGTGATTAGATGATGAGAAATCTTGTGTTACTTGTGTTTTTGTTGTAAGATTCTTGATTAGAATGATGAAATGAACAACTTTGTAGCTTTGTACTTTGAAAAATAATGGCTTGATATATGTTTCTTGGTTGGGTCGTGGGTTAGAGAGGAGGAAGATGAGGTTTTGGTGTTTATGATTCAAAGAAATTATGTATGTTATGTTTTTGAGGTTTTTAGGATATTTAGGCAAACTCTTTTAATGTCTAATATTGTTTAAGGTAAAAAATAAATCATGTGGCCTATGGATGGTCTTGTGGCCGGTTTTCAATGTGAACAAGAGAAGCAAAATCAGTTTTGAGTTGCTTAAGATAAGTTAGTGTAGTATTAGTTGTAGTTTAGTGTAAGTATTAGTTATAATCGAGTACCGGGTTTGCTAGAAATAAATATTAACGAAGTTATTCGGGATAAAATAAAGTTGTAAGAATGTTAAAAATATGTTGGGTACAAGTAATGAGTGTTCGGGTGATTATTGTTTAGTTTTCATGAAAACCGTCGTAATATTCATAAGCTTAAGTTATAAATAAAATAAATTTCCAAAATACTGGGTAAATGAATATAATAACTTTTATGATGATATAATGGATATAAAAATATGTCGGGACCATTGTGGGAATATTTAGATATATTCGTCGTGTTTATAAACCGTGTGTTAACGTTTATTTATAAATAATTATAAGGAAAACGTTAAATGTATCAAATATATAAATTTGAAAATCCTAAGAGTGGTATAACATGTAAATGACCTACTGATGATATGCAGACTGTCTCTAGTCCATATGCAATGTCCTTACTGATAATGAAATGAATTCTCACCTAAACCCATACGGTTACGCGAATTTTAATACCCGTAAACTAAATTTACGATGAAATGTGTAATGCAAGTGAATAGTGAAAACTTTTCCGGCAATGAATAGTGTTCAGTTAATAGTAAAATTTCTGAATGCTTCTCGGAATGTCAAACTGACACCAAAAATGATGAATAGTAAACTGATGAATAGTGTTTTGATGAATAGTGTTTTTCCAAAGTTTGGGAAATGACCTGAAATGGTGAGTTGTGACATCCAAGTGTTTTGATTATCTTGATTCGAGTCATTAGATTAGTTACATGTAAAGTATGTAAAAGTTCAAATGTAAGGGGAGAACTGAGCCCCCTTGATGTATTATTTTGGATGATAGGGCAAGAATGTATGCGCAAAAATAAATAATTAAAAAAAATAAAAAACAAAAAAAAATTGACAAAATCAAGAAAAATAAAAAAAATAGAAAAAAGAAAAAGAGAAAAACATACGGACCACCATCCCGTTTCCTTTTATTTTCATTTAAGTTTATGTTATTTATTTATTAGTTTAAGTTGAGTGAGTCTTTGCTTAGCAACGCCACATTGTACATGTAATTAACTAAGATAATTCACTTGCCACCAGTAAAATATCCCTTTATCCAACAAACCGTGTTTTCCATATCCCTACACCTTACGTTATAACCCTTTAAAAAGACCTCTTTGATAGTTTTTCCTAGGTGCTTAAGCCAAGTGGTGGAGGTTTTTTATCCTTTCTTGAGCCTATGGTAATCTATTTGCTATGACAGGTAGTGAGTGATATTTTTCCATTTCCATTAGTTATATTTTTTTTATGACACTCGAGAGATGAGAGTATCCAAACACTATTTGTGAGGTGCTAGTTGTAACAACTCGCATTTTCAGATTACTATTCATTTTTACTATTCACAATTACTATTCACTTTCACTATTCACACCCGAAATTTTTATTTCATATTCTCGTAAGTTAAACTATTTTAATGATAATCCGAGAGTTCGACACTCGTCGGATCATTTCTGCAAAAATCACGAAACCGTGTCCGAGATTTACTTTTAGGTTTAAATGTCATTCCAGCATCCCGATATGTCCATAAAATACTATAAACAATAGAAATACGATTTTCTCTCATTTTAGGACAATTCCAAAAGTTTTGGAATTTTACGTTTTCCAGTTCAGCGTTTTACGCGAATTACGCGTTTTAGACCCGCGTTTCCAGTTTTAGCAGCGTTTAAGCAACCCGATAGAACTTGCCACTCATTAAATGTGCTAAGATAGGTTATATTAATAAGTTTTAACATATTTATAAGTTTCATATTTTTAGGATACCCGATTTTAAGTTTCATGACTTAACGACTTTCCGTTAGTGATTACCAGGACCAAAACTCACCCCGTAAACAAGATAGCACCAAGAGTCATCATCTAGTCACCCTTATATCATTATGGCCGACTTAGGGGGGGGGGGGAGTCACCTAGCATGTGTCTTGATCTTATACTTGAAGTCTTGGATTCATTACAAGTGTAAAACTTCCTAAGTAAGCCTCCTAAATATTCTAAAAACTAACCTCCTTAAGGCACCTTCCTAGGAGCTTTCCTAACCTCCTCATCTTCACTATATATAGCAAGCTCATCCTCTTCCTTTCTCTTCATTCCAAACACTCAACAACAAATCCATAAACCATGATCCTTTGATTTCTAAGTTATAAGTTACATACCAAAGTTGAAGGCATAGTTAGTCTCTACATGAATCAAGAGTTTGTTTGGTGATTCCATGGTTGAATTAGGATCTACACAAGGTGATTAGGGGCTGAGTTAATAAGGTTTTCACAAGGTCTATATCAAGGCTAGCAAGGGTTTGCAAGAGTTGTGGTGAAGGGTTTGCAAGCATAGGTTTAGTGTCCTAGTTCATGCTTGACTTCCTTTCTTTAGAAAGCCAAAAGTTGTAAGAAAACCTATTACACTTTCTTGCTCAATATCATTTTCATGCTATTTATATTTCATTATTACTATATATTGTCATGTTATTATGTTCATGATATATAAAAATTGGTAAAACAAGTTATGGTATATATATGTTAACTTATGATATTTAAACAAGTAAACTAGTGACTTTCTTGGTGAAATCTGATCAAAATGGTATAATTATGATATTGGACACTTACTTACTGTTAAAGACGACTTAACAAGGAAAACATATCAATTTGAATCACCTAAAACGAGTACCCGAGTCAAAAGTTATGACCATTTGAAATTACCAAACTTTACGGCAAATCTGCCAAATGTTTCTGTGACAGAACATAAAACACGCAAAAAGAGGCCCTTCTGGTCCGTTTCATGAAAAAGTTAAAGCACGAAAGTTGTCCGGAATCATGTTTTCTTCAAAAACTCAGGAGCACGTATCCAGAAAACCAATAACGAATGAGATTTTCTTCAGTTTCTTAACAGCTATTTTATATATATCAAAGTTACTATATAATAGTTATGCTTTAATAAGACCAAGAGGTCTAATGACCTAAAGCCAAGACCACAACCATGGCTAAAGCCAAGGTTGAGTCTCAAAACCATGGTAACAATGACCAAGGTCACGGCAAAGCCACGGCCAAAGACCATATAACTTTTAAAGATCAAAAACTTATATATATGTTATCAAATACTACAATAGTAGGGAGCCTCATGTGAGGAGTTTATTAAGTAAGCCGTCGAGATGAGTTGTGGATTTACGAATTAAAGTGTCCTGGCTCCTCGAACGTTTACTCCATGACTTCTGAATTATGACGGCCCGAACGGTAGTAAGAGATATACAACCTATACATGTTTCATAAACCATTTATATTCAAAGTCTTACACTATATACTAAGTACTACATCATGAACATTATGCAAGACATATATAGGCAATTCTTCGTATTCTTAGACGTTACTCCAAACCTAAGTCGCAACGTTCTATTATAGGCTGCTCTTAGAGACTTTCGCGATTCGACTACCACTTTCATTTCTCATTACATAAGCTTAAGGTGAGTCATAGCCCCTACTCTTTTCATACTTGTTTTAAACTCTTTTGGAGAGATACATGCTTAAACTACTTGCTTTCTCTTTTACTAAAGACAATTTTACTCATATGCTATGCTATACTTTTTTACTCTTAAACATGATGTGTAGTTTTATTACGATATGTGCCTTAATGTGTGAAAACTATTCTATACGCTATATTCTTTAACCACTGTTTAACTCCTGGATGGAACCGATGGAGAGGTATTGATAGTACTATCGGGCTGACGCCCCCACCATTGCCATATATTCCTGGCCTTGGGTGAATATAATCCAGCTTTGAAGCATTTGTGCTTATTCTTGTCATGAGGTTCAGTAGGCAGTGATACTTTACATTAAGCGTGCATATATCGTATACACATATATCAAAATCATACTATATGTTAGCAGTGGGTTGTGAACACACAGGTTGCAAGTGTTGTTATGGGAGGGACTTGCAAGTGAGTGGATTCACGATGCCTTTGCTGTGCGAATATTCTTTAAAGACTTTTCAACTGTTTTAAGACAAACTCTATGAACTCACCAACCATTGTGTTGACACTTTAGCATGTTTATCTCAGGTTAGTAAGGCGATAGCTAGTGCGTGGAACATAGAGTCAAGCTGCATATTCTGAAGACTTACGCTTTTATCATTTACCATTCAAAAACATTTTGTATACATTTATGTATCATACTTTGGAATCTCATGTTTGTAACTTTGAATTCATTAATCGAATGGTAACTTTTCAAAACGTCTCTTTTAGAGATCGTTTTCTATAACTTGTACTTTGTATTATGAAGTAGCACCCCAATGACACAGTCTTCCGCTGCGGTATTTTGGGGGTGTTACACTAGTATATAAACTCCGTGCTTGTTTTGATTAAGGTGGAACGATCATGTGTTGTAATTACTTTTATATTAATGTTAAATGACCCCTAACTTGTATTTTGATTAGAATAAAAGCTCATTTGCTTGAGCACGAGAAATTCTCAAGTGTAAGGGTATTTGATGAGGCAAAATTTGTTACGCTTTTAAGGGATCATTTAAGCCTTAAGTCGTGATAATATGATCAATTGTTACCCTAAATCGTTCCTTTTGCCATTTTAGGTACTTTGGAGAAGAATTCTGGAAAACATAGCGTTTTGGACGTTTTTGGAGCATAAAGTGAAGAAAATGACAAAGTCAAGAATCCAAGCTGGAAATTACACCTGACGGGGTCACCCATCCCTAAGGGACGGCGCCAGCCTTTGTGACAAGAGGTGGAAATTACTTTTACACTTGACGCGCCAGAAGACTTTTTGAGTATTAACACATGACATCGTCACCCTTTATCAAGAGTAGGCCATCACGTGTAACTCAAAAGTTTGACGGCCCAGAACCCATATAACGAGACGGCGTCAAGAAGTTGGATTAGGCGACAAGAAACCCTAGCCGTGGCGAGATGACGGCGTCAACCATCAAAAGGTGATGCCGTCACCCTTGTAAATCTATATATAGTTTTGGACTTTTCATTCATTAGTGTACAACTTTGGAGAGGAACTTTATCACACAAACCCTAGGTCGAATTTCAAAAGTTTTTAAGGGTTTCAAACCCTTGTCTCTTCCATGTTTAATTGAAGATAAGTAATCTATCAATCATTCAATATGTCTATGTGTTGTTTGATTTTATCTTACGCTTGTCTTTCTTTTAACATGCTAGGCTAGGTTTATTTGTGTTTGCTTAGTTGTAGTGAAACCTAGTTATTGATTATTGATTGATGGTTGGTTATTAATTGTTGTTGGGTGATTGTTAATCGATGTTAGGCTTAAGAAAACTGGCTAATCTCCTTTTCGGTAACTTGCTTGAACGTCTTAAGAAACATGAATCGGATGTGTACTACGATTTTAATGGTTGTATTTAATGCATAAGTGACTATTAAAGAGGCCATGGTAAGGATACTTAAAGTGTCGCCATAGGAAGAGATAGAAGCTTATAGAGTTGGGGAAGATTATACACGGCCCTACAATTGGTATTAAGGAATGCAACCCGTCACCCATGCAATTGTAACAAGCTTATCAATCAATAAAAGATAATTAGGGAGTAATGAAATCTAAGTAAACAGGTTTTCTCCATATATAGTTTCACATTACATTTTATTTTATTTTATTGTCATTTTATTTTTATTGCATTAGTAGTTATTTGGGTTAGTTGACTAGCAACTAATTCCGCCCACTCTTTCAAAACCCGAGATTTTTACTTGCTTTTCATAAAATATAAAAATACAAAAAAAATGATCCCTCACCTCTAGACCTAGTTAGATCAATTTCAATCCTAACGAACATTATTCCTTGTGGAGAATGATCAATCCCCTAGTACTTGCCACTTCACTATACTACATCGGTCAGGTACACTGCCTGGTGGGGATTGTAAGCTTCTCAAGATCCCTTAAGACACCGGTACAAAAACTGGTATTGGTCACGCCAGAAATGTGTGACGATATGCATATAGTCACACACATTTTTTCGTTGTGTGTCACCAAAGATTCCACCACCGTAGGTGGCATATGGTCACATTGTTGAGTTCGTGACCTTTTCCATCAAAAAAGAGTGACCAAAATCCCAAATATGTGTGACAAATTAGGCATCAGTTTTGTTGGATTAGTCATTATCGGTGACCGTAAACACTTTATAGGTATACGAATGTTTTTTGAGAGTAACTATTGTTCGTCCTTTGGCCATATAAATATATAATACATGTGACACTTGAGATGATTTATTCAAGTAAATATGTATTATGTGTGACTATTTCCTGTCCTGTGGCCACATGAGTATATAATAAATGTGACAAAAAATAAAAAAAGAAAGTGGCCAAAAATGTTAATAAGTGTGACCATATATTGTTTAATGTGAAGAAATGTGTATTTTGTGTGACTATTATTCATCCAATGGCCACATTAATTTTTTGTTTGTGTGGCCTTTTGTAATATTTAGTCACACAAAGCATATTTGTTTTGGGTATTTAGTCACTTATAATTAAGCATAAAGTAGCCAAAAATGTTAATAAGTGTGACATGTTGTTTAAAGTGAAGAAATGTATATTTTGTGTGACTATTGATCATCCAATTGCTACATGAATTTTTTTCGTGTGACCTTTTGTAATATTTAATCACACAACGAATTAAGCAAACAATGACCAAACGTGCTAGTAAGAGTGATTGTATGCATCTTTTAGACACATTTAAAAAAATCAATATATATCAACAAATTTAAATATATATCAAAACAAATTCAAATACAATAAAACTGGAATGTATATCACTGAACCACTAATACATACCATATAAGCAGTACTAACTATATGAACCAACAGTACTAACTTATAACTAACAGTTGTAATTAATACACTAGCGATACTAACAGTTGTAACTAATACACTAGCAGTTTCAATGAGGGCTTCATGTTCTTCGTCCAACGTTTTTATCTTTTCTCTGATTCATGAAAGTAACAGAAGTTATTTGCAGAATGGGAAGTAACCATCTTGTTATTTTTTCTTAAAATTCTGCTCGTGGCATCCCTGATTCATGAAAGTAACCGAAGTTTTTTTTTTCTGGAAACAACAAAGTGAACAAAAGATTTGGCAATGATACGTGGGAATCGCACCAGGCTTTACCTCTCGAGGGATCTATAGTATAGTATAGTATAGTGACAAGTACCGGGGGATTGATCATTCAACTCAGGAATAGTGTCGCTAGGATTAGAAAACCTAAAAATTAGGTCTAGAGGTGAGGGATGATTCTTTTTGTATTTTTATATTTATATAAAAGTAATTAAAAATCTCAGTTTTTGGAAGAGTGGGCGGAATTAGTTGCTAATCAACTAACCCAATAACTAAGATTGCAATCAAAATAAAATAACATAATTGAAAATAAATCTAATTAAACTAGTGGTGTGAACAATAATGGGGAGAATTGTGTTTACTTAGGTTTCATTACTCCCTAGATATCTTTTACAGGTTGATAGTTTGTTACAATTGCATGGATGACGGGTTATATTCCTTAATACCATTCGTGGGGTGGCGTATGTACTTCCCCAACTCTATAAGCTTCTACTTCACTCCTATGTCGAGCCATTAAAAGCTCCTAACATGGGATCATTAGAATTCGCTCATGCATTAAATACAACCATAATAACCTAGTACGTATTGGTTCATGTTTCTTAAGACGTTCAAGCATGTTACCATATTGAAGTCTGCCAGTTTTCTTAAGCCTAACATCGAATACAATCATCCGTAACAACTATAAACAAACAATCAACCCATAATTAACATCTAGGTTTCACTACATCTAAGCAAACGCACAAGAGATCTAGCCTAGCATGTTGAATTCAAGACAAGCGTAAGATATATTCAAACAACACATAGACATATTGAATGAATTGAAAGCGTACTTATCTCAAATTGACATTAAATGTTTCAAAGGGTAAAAACCCTTGAAAAAGCAGTAAAATTCGTGCTAGGGTTTCTCCAAAGTTGCACCCTACTTGTTCCTCTCTAATGAATGAAAATTGCAAAATTATATATAGATTTTACAGGGTGAGGGCGTCAAGAAGGAATTTCTAACGTCGTCAACTCGCCGCCCATAATGAGATCGGATTGCCTAGATCCAGATTTGACGCCGTCATGTGTAATTTAGTTCTAGGCCGTCACCATATCTTGAACCTTGACGGCCAAACGTAACACCGTCACGTTTTCTCTGGACCGTCACTACTTCAACCTCTTGTTTTACTTTTGACGCCGTCACATGAAGACTCTTGACGCCGTCAGGTACTGTTCCCTGCAAGGAAAATTAAGACTTTGCCGTTTTCTTCACTTTTATGCTCTAAAAACGTCCAAAATGCTTCCTTTTCCAGAATTCACTCCAAAAGTACCTAAAATGACAAAAGGACCGATTTTGGGCAATATTTGATCAAATAAATTCAAATCGGGGCTTAAATGACCCGCTAAAAATGGTTCATTTTTCGCCTCATCATATACCCTTACACTTGAGATTTGCTTGTCCTCAAGCAAATGCGCTTTTATTCTAATCAAAATACAAGTTAGGGGTCATTTAACACTAATATAAAAGTAATTACAACAAATAATCATTCCACTAAAGACCAAAGACAAGCACGGAGGTCATACACTAGCACCTCATAAATAGTGTTTAGATACTCACATCTCTCGGGTGTAATAAAGTATAAATCACAATATGGAAATGGAAAACATCTCTCACTACTTGTCATAGAAAAATAGATTACCATAGGCTTGGGAAAGGATCAAACCTCCACCACATGGCGTAAGCACCTAGGATAAACTATCAAAGAGGTCTTTTAAAGGGTTATAACGTTAGGTGTAGGGATATGGAATACACGATTTTGTTGGATATAGGCAATCTTTACTGGTGGCGAGTTAATCATCTTGGTTAATTACATGTACAATATGGCGTTGCTTAGCCAAGACTAGACTCGACTTAAGCTAATAAATGAAAAATAACGAAAACATAAAACAAACATAGAATGAAATGGGATGGTAGTCCGTATGTTTTTCACTTTTTTTTTTTTTTTTTTTTTTTTTTTTTTTTTTTTTTTTTTTTGCATACACTCTTACCCTACCATCCAAAATAATACATCATAGGGAATGTACATTCCCCTTACACTTGAATTTTTACATACTTTACAATAAACTAATCTAATGACTCGAATCAAGATAATCAAAACACTTGGAGTACTTTTAAGATTAACGCACATATGGGGGTAATAATATGATGTTCTTCCCCATTACTCCATAATGCTAGTACTTTACCCATGAGTCCCAATCGTCCCAAAAAAATATGTACAAGGATATGACTTGATTTAGCAACCATGTAATCAATTAGATAATTAACTAAGGGTTTAAACAAATAACAATAATGCACTAAAGATGAGTGCATACACGGAAGGCTAAGGCGATTTGGGTGTACATTTAAGTGGGTTGTAACAAATTCTTCCTTTAAGTAA
This sequence comes from Artemisia argyi, assembly GCA_030686995.1. Taxonomy (NCBI): domain Eukaryota; kingdom Viridiplantae; phylum Streptophyta; class Magnoliopsida; order Asterales; family Asteraceae; genus Artemisia; species Artemisia argyi. Next base: position 141,587,126 of record CM060690.1, read on the forward strand.
GATGCTTAAAGTTAGAAACGAAAAGATAGGCTCGGAGGGGTGTACTAGGGGTTTCGTGTACTAAAAATGAGTACAACGCTAAGGTGTGGGAAAAATTAATTGACTTTAATAGCCAAGTAATATGACTTAAATGGTCAAGTAATTATGATACGGGTTTAACACAAGGGTGATCCTAATGCCTCTTATCATGTAGTAAATCCTACTACACGAATGTAGTCTCACTAGCGGTCTCGGGATGCATCACTAACGCAAGTTCTAGAATCTAAATGCTACCGGTACCCTCATAAGCACTAATAATGAAAGCTTTTCCTATCAAATCTAAAGGTGAACCTCACATGTTTGGGTGGAAAATTTTTCTGAATGGTAAGGCTAAAGTTTCACTCCTAAATGTTGTAAAAAATTTTAAATTTGGCGCTAAAATTACACTAACAAGTATTTCTCTTAGTTTTATTACACACCTACCATCAAACAAACAAATTCAAGTGCAAGTGTATCTTATAAGGTATCATCATTTACCCTCCCCTTACACTTAGGATGAACATTGTCCCCAATGTTCAATTAAAAAATGTAAAAGTGAAATAGGTAAAAGAATAAAAGCAAATACTCCCCTGATTCGTTCGGTGTGGATAGTGTGTTAACAAGGTCAGATCTTCCTCCAATAAAATGAACATTCAAAGCTTCCCTTCCAGAAATATAAATCATCTTCTTGTCCAATATAATCTGTTAAACCTGAGAAAACAAACACAAAAACCCAAAGCATCAATCCGAACAAAGAAAACTCACAACTAGATGTAATTCCAGACTTAGGAATAAAAAAAAACAATTAAAGATATAATGTTTGTTGAATGAATGTTTGCAGATTTCCTGGAGTTTATAAAACTAAAGAATCAATAAAAACTTTAAAACGCCGTGTTGGGAACGAAGTTTTACTATTTTATCAAGTCTCGGTCATTTGTAATAAATGTTAGGTTGCTTAGTTATTAGTTACTTACATTTGGTTATTAGTTATGTGTTTAAGGCTTATGAAAAGCCCACAAGGCCATAAAGGCCCACGAATCATGGAAGATGGGAGCTAGGAGTGTTGCCCTAGCTTCCCTCCTATATATAGAACCTTTAGGACTCATTTGTATTTGGTTGGTTATTTGATATCTTAAGGAAACTTTTGCTTTCATTACTCTCTTATTCATATAATCACCCAAATCCTTATATCTATCTCATTCTTATTTGTGTGAAATCAATATGGGAACCTAACAAGTGGTATCAGAGCTATATGAAGGTATAGTTCTTGTTTTCCATTGAAATCGATCCATAACTCTTTTTTATCTTGTTATTTTTGTTAAAATTTTCGAACTTTATTGTTTGCTTCTTGTTTTCTATCACATATTTGCTTACAAACTTGTGTTACAAAACATTTCAAACAGAAAAGTTCCAATCTTTTATCAAAAATATACGATTTTGATCTTGTACTTGCTTTTCGAAATTTCTTTATTTGTGGAAAAAGTTTATAAAGTTTTCAACTTTCTTAAAGAAATCATCATTTTATACCCTAAAGTACAAGAATCTTTAAATTAAAACGAGTTTGTGGCTTGCTTTCTTTGAAAACTAATTTTTACCAACTTTCGAAATCGTGCTACTGCCCCTATATCGAGATCTCTACTACTTGCTTCTCATCGACCTAAGTTTTGTGGACTCAGTATTTCTTTTCTTGTACAAGAAAGAAAAGTACTTCGACTTTTGGATAACTTTCAAAATTGGATAATTTCGAAAGTGTGTTAGTGAATTTGTGTTTTCGAAAAAAATTCTTAGTTTTTCGAGATCACATTTCTCTTTTCGCAAACTTTCATAGTTTCAAAATCATACCCAACATTCACTAAGTTTCGCGAATTATTGTAGCAACAAGGTTTCGCAATCTCAAGGTTTCGAGATCCTGACTTTCGCAAACATCAAAGTTTCGCAAATATCCACTACTTACTAAAGTTTCGCAAACCTCCCTTAGTCACAAAAGTTTCGCAAAATTATACACGTGTGCCAAAGTTTTTTGAGATCATCTAAGTTGCTTAGTTTCGCAATCATAGTGGACAAGCTTTTTCGAAAATTGGCTATATACTATACCATCTACAAGATCCATCTTTTCACACAAGTGTTTCAATATGTCTCAACCACTGTACTATAACTTTAACCATCCCCAGCAACATAAGAATCAACAGTATCATCAGCAACAACAACAGTATCAACAATCACCACAATATTATCAACAACCGTGTTGATATAAATAATATTTAAAAAGGTTATTAATATCTCTCAATAAACCTATGTTTTGATAATCACAAAACTCAAATCAAATTAAGTCAAGATTAAGACGTAAACAAGTATTTGGTAACAAATATTTACCTCTACATCTAATATCACTTAAGGTATGCATAAACTAAGCATCTTATGCATTACATGATCAAAGGAAATTTTGTCTTAAGACATAACATCTTATAAAATGATATAAACATTTTATATATATTGGTAAATCATTTTTATAATGCTATATTAAACCACAAAGATATGATTTCAAATTTCCAACAAAAAAGGGCAAATTTTATCCAGAAAAACTTTTCCAACGTTCAGGAGGGCGGCCCCCTTAATTTTACTAGGCGGCCCCCTTAATGATTAAGGGGACCGGCACGCTCCAGAACAGTAAATTTTGGCCCTATAAATATTGGATCATTTCACACATTTTTCTCACCTTTTTGCACTATAAACTTTCTAATCCAACCTCCATTTCTAGATCTAAAATCCTTTGATCATATAATTCATAAGTCTTTGTTTCCAAGTGATCCAAAGCTTCATCCATTCAAGTGCAAGAAGAAGAACACTCCTCTACATCCATTTAATTGTAGTAGTGTTGTGAATAGCTAGTTTCATATTGTAGTTGTGGTAGATATTTGTAAGAGTGTTGTGTATATTTTTTGATTGTAGAAACTAGGTGTGTTGTAAAGTAGTATAGTAGTTGTGAATTAGTTGTGCATAGAAGAAGGTGTGAAGTTGTGAAGGTGTGAAGAAGGTGTGAAGCCTTGAAGAAGTTGTGAAGTTGTGAAGAAGGTGTGAAGCCTTGAAGAAGTCGTGAGATTGGTTCTAGCTACGATTAGAACTCGACATTTAGCTTAGTGTCATTAACTCGTGTAAGCCAAGGTGTGTAAGGTTTCTCCACCATAAGGAGTTTGTTGACATAGTGAAGAAAACTCTCGAGTGTGGTACTCGGGGAGTGGAGTAGGGCAAGGAAGGTGTCCTTGTAGCCGAACCACTATAAATTCGCGTGTTGTGGTTTGATCTTTCTAACTCTATCTTTTCTTCATTACATTTCAATACTTTCATTACTTGATTAGAATTGCTTATATTGGTTGTCATTTGAATTCACTTGAGATCGAATCGAAAGTTTTTAATAACCTACAAAATATTTTGGTAATAAACTTTTAAAAGGACGTAAAACTATTCAACCCCCCTTCTAGTTTTCCACAATTGGTATCAGAGCCACGTCTAGCAAGATCTTTAAAATATATTGTATTTTAAAACTTGTAACGATCTATGGAATCTGAAAAATATTTAGAAGGGCAATCTATGCAAAGACCACCACTATTTGAAAGTGATGGATTTTTGTATTGGAAAAATCGATTCGAAACTTATGTGAAGTCAAAAGATCTAGATCTTTGGCATGTTATTACTAATGGTGATTTTTTACCTATTCAAAATAACCCTGAAACTAAGAAAGATGAAATCGTACCTTTTGAAAAACAAAATGATGATTTAAAAAGAAAACTTGCTAAAAATAATGAAGCAAAAATGGTTATTTATAATGCGCTACTACGTAAAGAGTACGAAAGGATCTTTATGTGTGAAACCGCAAAAGAAATTTGGAACTCTTTACTAATAACTCACCAAGGTAATAGTCAAGTAAAAGATAATAAGATAGATCTACTTGTTCAACAATATGAGCAATTCACGATTCCGGAAGAGGAATCAATTGATAATGCTTTTGCTAGATTTAACACTATCATCACAAGTTTAAAAGCACTTGATGAGAATTTTTCTAGTAAGAATTTTGTTAGGAAGTTTCTTAGGGCTCTTCATCCAAAATGGCGAGCTAAAGTGACGGCTATTGAAGAATCGAAGAATTTGTCAACATTGCAACTTGATGAATTAATTGGAAATCTAAAAGTTTACGAAGTCATCATTAAGAAGGACTCTGAAATGGTCAAAGAAAAACGAGAGCAAAGCAAGTCAATCGCCTTGAAAGCTAGAAAGGAATCTAGTATCGAAGATAGCTCATCTTCCGAAAGTGATGACGAAGAATACGCCATGGCCGTAAGAGATTTCAAGAAATTCTTCAAAAGGCGAGGAAGATTCGTAAGACAACCGCATGATGAAAAGAAAACATTTCAAAAGAGTAAAGATGACAAGAACAACAAGATTGAAAGAAAGTGTTTCAAGTGTGGTGATCCAAATCACCTCATCGGAAACTGTCCAATGATGACAAGAGATCAAAATCAAAGAGCTTTTGTTGGAGGTGCTTGGAGTGATAGTGATGAAGATGAGAAAGAAACGACAAAAGAAGAAAAGTGTCTTATGGCGAATACATCAAATGAGGTACGTTCTGAAACCGAATATTTTAGTGATGAAAGTTTATCATTAGACGAAAAAGATCTAGATAATGAATATAACAGGCTATGCAAATTAGGACAACTAGTAATGGCTAAAAACAAATCACTAAAATACATAAACAATCAATTGGAAAATGAAGTACTTGAACTAAAAATTAAAATACATCAACTTGAAAAAGGTAAAGAAATTTTTGAAGAATGCAAATCATGTCAAGTGATTAAAGATGAAAACGAAATACTTAGGGAAGAAATTCGCAAACTTAATAAATTTGAAAATAGTAGTAACTCACTTAATAAAATAATAAGTATTCAAAGAACATCCAGAGATAAAACCGGTTTAGGATTTAACTCAAATGAAGCTTCAACAAGTGAGATTAAAAATGTCAAATTCGAAAATGAACATAACGAACAAAAACCTCTAAAATCTAATCCTAAGTATATACTTGTAAATGATAGAAAAGTACCTCTTGCCAACAATGAAGAAGTAAAAGCTTTTTATAAACCGTCTTTAAAAAACGAGGTAGGATCTTCTAAATCTAAGACAAGATCTAAAACACCACCACCTAGAAAATCAAATAATTCTAAACCTAGGTCTAAAACACCTCAACCAAGAAGAAACCAAAATAAGCAAAACTATAATAACAATAGTAATCAAATGTGGAACTACCAACAAAGCTACAATCCTTGGGGTATACTACCACCTTTCATGCATCCTAGTCAAATGTTAAACATGTTTGGACCAAACAACTTTGGACCAAAAAAACAATGGGGATCGAATGGCTAGATGAACATTCCTTGAGGCAATCTTGAAGTTTCTCTCAACATAGACTTTTTCAAAGTCTATATGTCATCTTGATGATTTTGAAGATTTTTTGAAGACCACCGGGTACGCCATTCTTTAATAACTCATTGCCATGCTTAGATAAATATGCTTTAGTTAATTACATTGTGTGCATAGATATAGCTTGCCTTTTTCTCTCTACTTGTTCGATCATATATATACTTATTTACATATATATACTCTTATACTTAATATATATATATATATATATATATATATATATTTATATATATATATATATATATATATATATATATATAATTGCTTGCACATAACCTAGATACGTCATTAGTTGACTTTCTAGAACTCCAGGAAATTGTTCTTTATCGAACCCTTTCCTTCCCCCCCCCCTAGCGTTATTCTATTAAGTCCTCTTTTAGGAGACTCATGATGATGAAGGGATATGAGTCAAGTGGACTTTTATCATGCAAGAACGCCTTCGCACGTGAACACTATGGATGAAACAAACTCCTCTCGCCAACTATATCCTATCTCCGCTACTATCTTTCAAACCTCACCCATCAACCCATGTTTCACTCACATTTATAATTATATATATATATATATATATATATATATATATATATATATATATATATATATATATATATATATATATATATATATATATACACTTATTCACAAATTCCCGAACACACCTCAAACCCTTCATCAACTTAACACTTTGATCATTTAATCCAAAATTATCAAAGGTACATTTTAATTATCGAAACGGTAGTTAAAAATTGTTAAGATTTTATCATCGTGCCAATAAACGTTTACGTATTTTTGATATATTATAAATCTAATTATATACATATAAATATTTTTATTCCAGAAATTAATTCCACGAAATTTTGAAAAATTTCAAAGGCGGCCCCCTTAAAGATTAAGGGGACTGGCTTGTTATCGAGGGCGGTCCCCTTAATGTTTAAGGGGACCGGCCATCTGACACTTCCAAATACGTTTTCCACCTTATTTCCATTCCCAAACACCCTATTTGCTCATTCATTTCTTCCCCATTGCTGTTGAGTACGAACCAAAACACCCAAAACATCAAAATCCTCCACCATATCACCAATCCGGGGTTGTTTCGCAAGGGGTAAACATCAACCAAACATATAACAACATCTTTTGTAAGTTTTTCAAAATGCATTTTATCACATTTCATTCGATTTGGTGTCTAATCAATAATTATGCATTTTATTAAAATTAATTTTAATTCGAATTTAAGTGTAATAGAAGCTAGAAATTGAACTACCAAATGCTTCCCATAGGATTAGGATGATGTATTGCAACTCAAATTTAGTATAACATATCATTTTGTCAAAATCATTAATCGCCCATAAACCCTTGTTAAATTTTATTTTTCAAGAGGCACATTGTTGATATAACTTTTAAAAACTACTTAAAACTTACTACATTACATTGTTTTAACGTTCTAAACAATCAAAACATACTTCTCAATTTGTTATAAAATGGTTCATGAAGACAACTTGGGCGTTTGGTTCATGAACAAACTATAACTATATGTAGTTATTTGAAACTTAAAACTAGTTCATAAAACTTGTTAATACTACTAGAATCAATAGACGTCATCAAGATATATAATCAATATATATATATTGATGTTTTAGGATATTTTTATCTAGTTAAGGGAGCGTCTGGTTCATCTCGCAAATGATATTTTTGAAAACTAAAATTCTCATTTTAATCTTTTAAACAAGCTTATGTTGTGTCAAACTCTTATGAAATGGAAGATATATAATCTAATATATATCTAGCCATATTTCGAAATGAATTATGATATCATACTCTTTGATATTGTACATTCTAAACGAGTTTAAAATCAAAATAAAAGGAACATTATGAAACTACTTCATTGAATTTTTTTTTGTGTCGAAGTAGAATTTCGTTCCACATATAGTGCATATAATTATATATATATATATATATATATATATATATATATATATATATATATATATATATATATATATATATATAACATATGCATGATAGTTGTCTTTATATTAATTCTATTTTTGTTGTTATATTGTTTAGGTGAAAATGCCTAAGACCATGGTTCGTGATGTTTCCAAAACCAAACAATACATTCCAAATGGCTCTTCTACTCCCGGCATGTCTCCTTCAGTTGCATGTTTCTATCGTCCTATTGAAAATAGAAACATTCACGAAGGACGAATTGTCGATCCATCTTTCTATGAAAATGATCAAACCGAACGAATGTTCACTAATATTCGTTTTGAATGTCTTTTCCAAATCAACGAACCAATCATTCCTCGTTTTGTCCTCGATTTCTATAGCCAAGTGACGGTGCAAACCGATCCCTATGGTAATATCCTCATTTCCTTCAAGATTCAAAATCAATTCATCATTCTTACTCTTGCTCAAGTTGGTCAAATTCTTCGAATCCCATACAACGGCCAAGCCGTTTTCTCAAATGAATGGGATCTTTCCTCTCTTGAAAGAAATCGTCCTCAGGATGGCCCCTACTATTATGAGATTCCTAGTCCTGAAGATATTCGTCGAATGCTTGAACTAGAACGTCGTACGACTAGTCGAGTAATCAAGTCGAAGAATGTCGATATTCATGCCAATCAAATCCTCCTCAAAGAGCTAAGCCAAGATATGAAGAAGTGGGAAGAACTCATTCGAGAGAATGCGTTTGATACTGGTGGTCACCGTGATCACGTCACGGCAAGCATTGCCCGCATGCTTTATTGTGTTATTGCTGAAGAGCAATACAATTTGGCTTATCTATTTATTCATCGAATCATGTCTGCCAAAAACACCCCTAATGCCAATCTTCCTTACGGTATGTTTCTCACACGACTTTATCGTTATGTGATGGAACATTATCCACATCTTCAAAGAGACTACTACGTTCATATCCTTCCTACCTTGAACCAACTTACTCGTGTTCGTACTCGTCGTTCTCGAAGTGACAAAGGAAAATCTCGTGTTCCTTTGTGTTCTATGCCTTGTGGTTCTACATCTCATCGTGATGACGATGATGATGAGGAGGAAAACACCTCACGTGTTAGTACTCCATCCCCCACAACCTTTGTTGAAGATCTTTCTGATATTGATGATACCGAGTATCAAATTCCTCTTCCTCATGAACGTACCGATGAGCTTCTCTTCAGTCGTCAAACGTCTATCATCAACCGTCAACAACAAATGCATGAAGAACTTCGAGGAGGTTTCAAATCCATTGGGAAGATGTTTAGGAAGATGCTTGGAAAGAAAAAGAAGTAGGAGATATTGATGTATTGCTACTTGTTATTACTTTGTTCTATTTGACATTTGTATGATTTGCTATTTGTCCGATTTATTCGGAAATACTTGTCTTATTTGTTGTTTATCTCTTGAATGATGTTTAGACTTTAATTGTTATCATGCTACTATCTTAATGTTATGCCATGCTTATTTTCAAAATGGATTATAATATGTATATTTGCATGAAATTTGGTTTTATATATATGTTTATATATCATCATTCCTAGAGTATATACTTCTAATAGAGCTTGCTGGGAAAACACACTTGAAAAATCACCAAATTCTACAAATTTTGGGTTTCTGGTCGTCTGGAAAAACACCAGATGGGCGGCCCCCTTAATTCCCTAGGCGGTCCCCTTAATTATTAAGGGGGCCGGCATACAATTAAGGGGACCGACCATCTGGAACTGGATTCACTATTTTCTTTTGCATCTTGTGAACCCTTTCTCTAGTTTCAGCAACCATTTCTCATTTTAACCCAACTGATTTTAGAATCTCATTCAACCATTTCAAATACATACCTTACTCAACCATTTCCATACTATAAATTCTCTCCACAATCACCATTCTTCATCTCATCATTCACCATCTAGATCATCATTACTCCACCAAGCACCTCACACTCCAAAGCCTCCAAGAAACAAAAACTTGTGATCATCCCCCCAAAACAACTCTTCATTGACTTAACAAATGAAGACAACAAAACACCATCACCTCCACCCAAATGCTCATCCCCAAGTGCACCCAATGCACCATCTAAAACACCTTCCACTAATGGAACTTCCTTATCCTCTATACCCTCAACCTCATCAATCAATGACTACATCAACTCACACTTGTCACCACAAGTATCATCACCATTTCCTACACAAGAACCCATGTCCACCCATCTTACCATCTCACTTTCACCAATAACACCACTTGATGCTCATCTCTCATCTCCACCAATTACACCACCATTCTTTGCCAATCCCGTGTCTTGGAGGCTACTTGAATCCCATGGGGATACTTGTCTTTGTTGCATCCATAACCGCACGGTCATCTTTGGCCTTAGAGATGAAATTCAATATATGTTTTCATATATTGAACATTTGCTTACCAACCCACCACCACCACCAACTCCACCATCCTCTCCAATCAATCCTCCACCACAATTCTCACCCATTCCTCCATCATCACCATCATGCTCTCCTAATTAAGCATTTGATATGCTTAATAAATAAAGCCTCTACCATCCTTTTGCTTGCAAGCTCTATGAAGACCATGTACTCTTGCCATGATGATGTATTTTCCTTGTTGTTAGTTTGTGAACTAGCTTTTCTACTTGTAATCCAAATTGCATCTTGTATGTTGTGTCTTGACATAACCTATTATTTAATATGAATGCTTTCTTTCAAACATGCTTTCTTTTCTTTTTTTTTTTCTAATCACCTTATACATGTTCGCATGCATATACTTGTGCTTCTAATATTTTTTTTTGCAAAGCATTCCATAGCTTGTTCTCTTGGTGCCCCCAAACGAGGGGGAGTACACATCAAGGGGGAGATATCTTCCCGTCAATTTTTAACGTTTGAAAATTGTCGGCATAACCTTTTTGATTCTACAAAAAGGGGGAGAAGTAAATATAAACTCACTAAAATACTTGTTTAAAAAATTAATTTTTAAGTTAATGAGTTTAAGTTTTGTAATCATCAAAAAGGGGGAGATTGTTGATATAAATAATGTTTAAAAAGGTTATTAATATCTCTCAATAAACCTATGTTTTGATAATCACAAAACTCAAATCAAATTAAGTCAAGATTAAGACGTAAACAAGTATTTGGTAACAAATATTTACCTCTACATCTAATATCACTTAAGGTATGCATAAACTAAGCATCTTATGCATTACATGATCAAAGGAAATTTTGTCTTAAGACATAACATCTTATAAAATGATATAAACATTTTATATATATTGGTAAATCATTTTTGGTAATGCTATATTAAACCACAAAGATATGATTTCAAATTTCCAACCAAAAAGGGCAAATTTTATCCAGAAAAACTTTTCCAACGTTCAGGAGGGAGGCCCCCTTAATTTTACTAGGCGGCCCCCTTAATGATTAAGGGGATCGGCCCCTAATTAAGGGCACCGGCACGCTCTAGAACAGTAAATTCTGGCCCTATAAATATTGGATCATTTCACACATTTTTCTCACCTTTTTGCACTATAAACTTTCTGATCCAACCTCCATTTCTAGATCTAAAATCCTTTGATCATATAATTCATAAGTCTTTGTTTCCAAGTGATCCAAAGCTTCATCCATTCAAGTGCAAGAAGAAGAACACTCCTCTACATCCATCTAATTGTAGTAGGGTTGTGAATAGCTAGTTTCATATTGTAGTTGTGGTAGATATTTGTAAAAGTGTTGTGTATATTTGTTGATTGTAGAAACTATGTGTGTTGTAAAGTAGTTTAGTTGTTGTGAATTAGTTGTGCATAGAAGAAGGTGTGAAGTTGTGAAGGTGTGAAGAAGGTGTGAAGCCTTGAAGAAGTTGTGAAGTTGTGAAGAAGGTGTGAAGCCTTGAAGAAGTCGTGAGATTGGTTCTAGCTACGATTAGAACTCGACATTTAGCTTAGTGTCGTTAACTCGTGTAAGCCAAGGTGTGTAAGGTTTCTCCACCATAAGGAGTTTGTTGACATAGTGAAGAAAACTCTCGAGTGTGGTACTCGGGGAGTGGAGTAGGGCAAGGAAGGTGTCCTTGTAGCCGAACCACTATAAATTCGCGTGTTGTGGTTTGATCTTTCTAACTATATCTTTTCTTCATTACATTTCAATACTTTCATTACTTGATTAGAATTGCTTATATTGGTTGTCATTTGAATTCACTTGAGATCGAATAGAAAGTTTTTAATAACCTACAAAATATTTTGGTAATAAACTTTTAAAAGGACGTAAAACTATTCAACCCCCCTTCTAGTTTTCCACAAACCGGTTTACTCACAACAACATCTTCTCATGCAACAACATCAGATGGTTCCAATGCAACAATCCTATCCAATGTCACAACAACAAAGCCAACTCCCATCAAAACCTACTCACTGGTTTGACAGGATGTGTGAAGTCATTTCAACTCAACAATCCAGACATGAAGTAGGATCTATTGACACCCCACCAATGCTAACACCGGGTAATTATGTTCAGTGGGCAAGTCGATTCTTAAGGTTTATAGAACTCAAGAAACCCAATGGTAAGTACATGAAACAAGTTATCCTTGAAGGACCGTTTCAGTGGCTTGTTAACAACGTTGGCGGTGACCCATCTGCTGATCCTCCAGTAGCTCCAACTGCTGTGCTAGTTCCTGAGTCTCAACTTACTGTTGAACAACACCATCATCGTGAAGCAGATGAGTATTCTATGTCTTACATACTTCAGGGAATACCAAATATCGTATTCAGAAGTGTTGATGCTCAGACAACTGCAAAAGCTATGTGGGAACACGTCCATCTACTTATGCAAGGCACACAACTGAACAAGGAAGGCATGGAATCTAAACTTTACTTGGAATACACTAATATCATGATCGAACCAGGGGAATCACTTGAATCTTACTTTCATCGTTTCACCAATGTTGTCAACGACTTAGAGAGACATGAAGTACACCTTCCAAGGATCGCTGTCAACACAAAGTTTGTTAGTAGTCTGGGTTCTGAGTGGCAAAAGTATGTGACATTTGTGAGACAAGCTAAGAATCTTCATAGAGATCCATATGGTTTGTTGTACGACTATCTCAAGCACTATGAGTCTGAAGTTGAAAAAGATAGAGCCGCACTAGGAGGATACACACCACCACCTACTTCTAATCCCCTAGTACTCGTTGCTCAATCTCATGCTGCACATCCTCCGATGTCTAATCATGCTTATGATCAAGAACAGAATTATTTCAGTTACCAGCAACCTGCTACTTCACACAAAATGGTCCCATATGAATCATCCTCGCAACATGCTTCTCCTCAACCTGCTCCATATGACAACCATGATAGCATGTATTATTCTAATCAGATTGAAGATGATGATGATGACGTCAATACATTGAATCAAGGACTTGCTCTTATTGCTCATGCTTTTAGCAAATTCTCTAAAAAAAAACCAACAACCGTCTTCGTTCTTCATCAAATACAAGGAATCAAGCTGTCATTCAAGATGGTCGAGTTGAGATTCAGAACCGTAATCCTGGACGTTCAGGCTCAGGAGGGTATTCTGGAAATTCTGGGTACGGACAAAGATTCAACAACAATGGGGGATTCAGAAACAATTCAGGTGCTCCTCAGAGAAGTAATGACAATGTGGCAAATAGCAATACAGTATCTGGGAATGCGATATGGTGCTACAACTGCAACGAAAAAGGTCATATTGCAACAGCATGTCCTAAACCGAGAACCCGCGGCAGTCAGTTTCACAAGCAGGCATTACTTATGGCTCTCAAAGATGAAAAGGAAGGAACTTTCAATGAACAAGAGAACAGTTTCTTTGCTAATGCTTACAACGATGATGATATGGAAGATCTTGAAGCCAATGCAGCTGTGATGCTTATGGCAAACATGCAGGAACATCAATTGAATAATTCAGGCCCAGTGTTCACCACTGATGGTTTGTCTCAGGTACATGACCTAACCACATGCTCCATAGAATTTAATGCATCACCCTCTGCTTCTGAATCAGATAAGGCGCAAGTTGTTCCATCTGAATCATTTTTATCTTCTCAAGAGGATGAACAATTAGACACAGTTGTTATATTTGATGATGACACCATCGTTTCATTTGATGATCCTATTGAGCAAGACAAAAGTGCCAATATTGAACAACATGAACCTTCTTCTGATCCAGATCCTGACTGTACTGTCATGGCCAAACAACTTAAAGAACAACTTCTTACTACTCACATAATGGACGAGCAAACTAAAGTTTTGAAAGAAACTAATGCCGTTTCGAAAAAGGACATTGAATGTTAAAAAATACAACTTTCACATTTTCAAAATGCCGTTCAACGTGAAAAGTGCTTTGAAAAGTCATTTCAGGAATCATATGTCAAAGAACAAAATCTTCAAAAGCAAATATATGACATAATTGAGTCAAACGGTAAATTGGTTTCCAAACTGGAAAGTGAAAAATATGATCTTCAAAAACAAGTTGTACAACTTCAAAAGGAACTTTCAAAAACACAAACAGAGGTGACAACCTGCAAACATGAATTTTATGAACACAAAGTGCAAAAACGAGAAAAAGAAAATTCTTTAATTGAAGAAAATATCACTCTCGAACATCAAATTAAAGCTTTTCAAAATATCGTTTATAAACATGGAGAATCTGTAACGACAATTCAAAAGTTTACTTTAAAACCAAGACACAATAAAGGTTTTGCCATTGGCGATTACAGATCCACTTTTCTTCGCACTGCATTCAAAACAATTCCTAAGCTTTACAGTATCGACCAATTGATGGATAATAATGTTGTGCATGTTATTGTACATAATACTGAGGAAGAATATGAACTTGAAAAAAAGTGTCGATAAAAAATGAGTCAAGTTGAATATTGCAAACCATATGATTACTCAAAAGCTCCTCACATTTCAAAATCTTTTGTTCCATCAAGAGAAATACCTGAGAAATCATGGTATGTAACTGAGTCGTATGTTTCATCTTCCAATGGGGCTCCTGTCAAACCCGTGGCACAAGTAAATGGTCCATTACCATCTTCTAGTACTGTGACAGCATTACCAACACGTTGTAAAGTTTTAGACTATTTTCAAACATTCATGAAAGGCATCGAAAACTTGGAAAACATAATTGAACATCATTCGGAAATTAAAATTGCTACTTTTCAATCAGCTTACGAGCGCGAAAAGCGAGACATTTTACAAAAACAATTTCTGCCTTTAGTTCAAAATTTGCGTTATTGTGCTACTCGTTGGGAATAGGAACTCCAAAAAGAAGTTAAAGATATGAAAAACATTTTCGCTCTTAATGAAAATGCAATTTTGGTTCAACAACGCAAAAACCAATTTTTGTAAACGGATTCTGATCGACTCTTGGAACAACTCCTCACAGCTGATATTCATTCTCTCATCATGATTGATCTCTATTATTCCAGCAATGCTACGATATTTGAAAATTAATGCGCTGATATTGTTTTGCTGAAATCAGAAGCTGAAACATTGAAACATAAATATGAAATATTGCGTCAAAACAGTGATGATGTGAAAAACAAACTTTCAAACGAAATTTGTCAACTCAAACAAAGGCTTGAATGGTGTCAAGCTCAAAATCTTGAAACCGAATTGAAACTACAAAACAAATGTCTTCAATATGAAAATGAAATTGCGGAGTTAAAAATTGAAAACGTTAAATGGCAACAAAACCGCGATGACATTCGTTATTGCAATGGTTTACTTAAGTCTGATATTCAGGACAAAAATCACATCATCATTGATTTGAAAGAGAAAGTTAAGCTACTTCAAAAAGGAAAGTTTGTTGACACCACAGTGATAGCACCAGGACTGTTTCAAATAGACAGAACAGATAAGGGTAATCATGCTAAGAGTTCTAATGTTAGTTCTTCCACTTCTACAGGACTAGTTTCCCCTAAGAGCGTTAGCAGACCAAAGCTAAAAAGCGTTAAGAAGACTAAAAAGACTAGGCTCTGGCAACGTAGCAGAGGAACACTAGAAGTGCACGAAGTAGAAGCTCACCTTAGGAACTTGAATAAAACTCATGTTGCATCTGATTTAGATTCTAATCTGGCAAATTGTAATCAAAATCTTAATGTAACGAATGCTGAACCTTTAAATTTTTTGAATATTAATGCATCTTGTGTGTTTTGTCGTCAAAGTGTGTTATCTGGTGATCATACTAAATGTGTAGCTAATAATCTCTTACATCGTAAGAAGAAACGTAGATCTGGCTTTCCTTCTAGGCCCACTACTGCCTCTAAGTCTACCTTAGGAAAAACGCCAACTACCGTTTCAAATGATGTTGTAGTCAACCCAAGATCAGAAATCAACAAATCTAGGAACATGCCAAAAGCTAGTGCATTTACCAAAAACAAAGCAAAAACTAGTTGGAATTGGCAACGTTGGTTACAATACAAACCAAATTTTAAATGGATTCCTAAA
Organism: Artemisia argyi; assembly: GCA_030686995.1. NCBI lineage: Eukaryota > Viridiplantae > Streptophyta > Magnoliopsida > Asterales > Asteraceae > Artemisia > Artemisia argyi. The sequence continues at coordinate 141,603,072 of CM060690.1, forward strand.
TTATTAAATACTTGTGTTTCTAAACAATAGGAACCCACTATTTCTTCGGGTTCCACCCTTAATTCTGTTCCATCTCTGTCGTCTTCTTGTGATGCAGGTGCTTCAGATCGTTCTCTGGATTGTTGATAGCGGTTGCACCCGACATATGACAGGAAATCTCAAACTGTTAACTAACTTTGTCTCAAAGTTTATTGGAACTGTCAGATTCGGGAATGATCAATACGCTTTAATCATGGGTTACGGAGACTATGTGAATGGGAATATTGAAATTAGCAGAGTATGTTATGTTGAAGGCTTGGGTCACAACCTCTTTTCAGTCGGTCAATTTTGTGATGGGGATTTAGAAGTAGCATTTCGAGAGAAAACTTGCTTTGTTCGTGATCTACAAGGAAATGATTTAATTTCAGGCAAACGTGGCACTAACCTTTACACAATTTTAATGTCTGACATGATCGCTTCATCTCCTATCTGTCTTCTATCCAAAGCTGAAATGACCAAATCCTGGTTATGGCACAAACGCCTTTCTCACTTGAATTTCAAAACGATGACTGATCTCGCTCGTCACAAATTAGTTGAAGGCTTTCCAAGATTCCGCTATGCCAAAGATCACCTATGTCCAGCCTGTGAACAAGGAAAAAGTACCCGTGCTCATTTTCCCTCAAAACCTGAACATAGTACTAATCATGTTTTACAAATGCTTCATATGGATTTGTGTGGTCCGATGCGTGTTCAAATGATCAACGGTAAAGGCTACATTTTAGTAATTGTTGATGATTACTCTCGCTGGACTTGGGTTTATTTTCTTCGAAGTAAAGATCAAGCTCCTCAAATGATCATCACCTTTCTCACCAAAATACAAGTTCAGCTACGCAACACAGTCAGAATTGTTAGAACTGACAATGGCACAGAATTTAAGAATCAGACTCTAAGGTCGTATTTTTAGAAAGTGGGAATTGAACATCAAACATCTATTCCACGAACACCCGAACAGAATGGAGTAGTCTAAAGATGCAACAGAACGTTAGTAGAAGCTGCTCGAATGATGTTAATCAATGCTCAATTACCAGATTACTTATGGACGAAAGCTGTTTCAACCACTTGCTACACTCAAAACCATTGTATGATCACAAAACGCCATCACAAAACCCCATATCAGATTGTTCACAAAAGGAAACCGAACATCAGTTATTTGGAGCTCTATGTTACCCAGTCAATGATCGTGATGATCTAGGTAAACTTAAAGCAAAGGCTGACATTGGAATATTTATAGGATATTGTGAAAATTCAAAAGGCTTTCAGATATGGAATCGTTGTACTCAGGAAATTCAAGAAACTATTCATGCTAATTTCGATGAACTCACTCAAATGGCTTCTGAGCATAACAGCTTAGGACCCGCAACCAACCGTCTAAACTTTCCGGTATCTTCGGCTAAACTATTGTCACTTTCCTGTAAAGAAGTGGAAACCTTGTTTGCTCCATTGTTTGATGATACGCCTGTTAACCGTCCATCTAAGGCCACACCAAATTCCGCTGCACATCTTGATCAACATCAAGTACCTGATTCACCTCAACAAACAACAACTACTGTTGGAAGAGACGGTCCTCCAGTCATATCACCTACAACAACAGAACAAACCGGGTTCAACTCACGACAATCAGCTGGAGACTCCATACCTTTATCAGTTCCACAACCCGCAGAGCATGACCCAGAAACAATCATTAACCCATTTGCAAATGCTCAACCTGTCCCCGACATTGCTGAGTCATCTACACGCAATTTGGGTCCTGCTCACTTGCGAGATACTTATCAAATTCATCCTTCGACACACAAATGGACTAGAGATCACCCCTTAGTTCAAATTATTGGCCATCCAGATGCACCAATTATGACAAGACAACGCCTTCACACAGATGGTGAAACTTGCATTTATGCACTCACAGTTTGTGAAACTGTGCCTAAAAACGTCAAAGAAGCTATGACTTATGAAAACTGGATTGAGTCTATGCAAGAAGAATTCGAATCCTTTCAAAGATTAGAAGTCTGGGAAATGGTTGAAAAACCAGAAGGAGTCATTGTCATTGTATTAAAATGGATCTGGAAAAACAAACTGGATGTAGAAGGCACTGTCATACGCAACAAATCACGCTTGGTAGCAAAAGGATACTCTCAAGAAGAAGGAATCGATTTTGAAGAATCATTTGCTCCAGTTGTTAGACTTGAAGCTGTACGGATATTCTTAGCATTTGCTGCTCATCGGAATATGATTGCTTACCAAATGGACGTGAAAACGGCTTTTCTGAATGGTCAACTCCGTGAAGTGGTTTATGTCAGTCAACCTGAAGGTTTCATTGATCCAGAATGTCCCAATCACGTCTACAAACTTAAAAAGTCTCTCTACGGTCACAAGCAAGCTCCCAGGGCGTGGTATGATAAGCTTTCTAAATTCCTGTTGGCTAATGATTTTACTTTAGGCTCGGTAGATCTAACACTGTTTACAAAAACATACGGGATGGACTTATTAATCGTTCAAATTTATGTCGATGACATTATTTTTGCTTCAACCAACAAAAACTACTCAATGGATTTTGCAAAATTAATGACAGATAATTTCGAAATGTCCATGATGGGTGAACTTACGTTCTTTCTAGGACTACAAGTTCATCAATCACCCTGTGGAATTTTTCTAAATCAGTCCAAATATGCTCTTGAGATTTTAAAGAAACATGGAATGCAAAGCTGTGATACAATGAATACACCTATGGCCAATTCAACAAAACTAGATGCTGATATACATGGGACTCCTGTTGACCCTGCCAAATACCGAAGTATTATTGGGTCCCTCATGTATCTCACATCTAGTAGACCTGACATTGTATTTGCTGTCTATATGTGTTCTCGATATCAGTCTAAACCAACTGAGAAACACCTCAATGAGGCAAAAAGAATCCTTTGATACATAAAGGGAACCATCCATTTGGGGATCTAGTATCCGAAGGATTCTGGTTTTGAACTAATAGCTTTTTCAGACGCTGACCATGCAGGATGCTTAGACACGCGAAAAAGTACATCAGGTGGCTTACAGTTTTTTGTAGATAAACTTGTGTCTTGGCAATCAAAGAAGCAGGACTGCACTTCACTGTCATCTATAAAATCTGAATACGTAGCTATGTCTGCTTGTTGTGCTCAAGTCATTTGGATGAGATCACAACTTAAAGACTATGGCTACCGATTCAATAAGATTCCGATCTACTGCGATTCCAAAAGTGCCATTGCAATCTCCTGCAACACAGTTCATCACTGCAAATCCAAACACATTGATCTCTGATATCATTTCATCAAGGAGCATGTCGAGAAGGGTATAGTTGAATTATATTTTGTGGGTACTGAGTACCAATTGGCGGACTTACTTACAAAAGCCTTAGCTCCATCAAGGTTTGCAAGTTTAGTTCACCAAATTGGTATGCGATGTTTGACACCAGAGGATCTGGAAAAGTTTCTAAAACAAAAGTAAAATGTCAAACATCAAAACTAAAACTATCTTTGTAAAATAATTTTTCTCTTATTTTTCCATAAACCTCAAAAACACAAAAATATTTTCTATTATCTTAATTTAAAAAAAAAAAAAAAAAAAAAAAAAAAAAAAAAAAGAGAAAAAAAAACCCCACAAGTATATCGCTTTCTTTCGACACCTTGTTATCTTACAAGTGTTGAGGGGGAGACAAGCTCACATTTTTTCTCACATTTTACAAAACGGTATACTTGCATATTTCCATCAGATACGTTGTTTCAGAACTTTATAAGATATCTCATATCACTTTCTCTTTTCTCAATACAATGTCATAAGGAGTATATTTTTATAATATAGCCATTGGTTAATTACTTGTATCTAACTTTTGGATTTATATAGCAAAACTTGTAGTTAGGGGACTAAAAAGGTCAATATGGCAAACTTTCATTTACTAAACAACAATAACAAACCCATACCTGTTTTTATTTCATAATCAAAATTTCATATTTACATAAACCCTTTCAAATCCACGGCCACAATTCAAACGAAAAATCCGTGCAACCAATCTTCAAACCGTAAGTTTCTACGTGATCTTTAGATGATTTCTAACAATGGTTTTCGTTTAATCGCAAAACTAACGGTTAGATTTCATGTTATTTCGTTTTGAAAACCTAGGGTCTATAAAATTTCAGAATTTATCAAAACGTGTTTGGGGGGTTAAATTTTGATAGGGGTTTTGTTACATTACATGTTTCTAACTCTCCTATATCATTTAATCTTGCTTTCTATCATGTTTATGCGAAATTCGAAATCTAGGGTTTTAGTATCGATATGGGTATTATGGTTTTGATGTTTGCATCATTAAATTTGTTGGTGGGATTTGTTGTTATGTGTGTAAAGATCATTGTTATGTCCTTTTATTTGACCAATATCCATGTTTGCTTGATTTTCGATGAGTGGTGTTTTTGTTCATAATGGGTTTCTCTCGTTAACTGTTCATATGGGGTATTATTTGTGCTTAACTGATTCACATGCATAATTTATGACTATCAATGCTTTGATATGATAAGAGTTTGCATGATTCTTGTGTTTTCGAAATCATGTTCTTGCGTTATATCGAAATTATTGCACAAATGATAGTACTTTGTTCCTAATCGTTGCATATCATCATTTACGACAGGTATCATCACTTGGATCACATTGTTTCACTAAGAAATGTACGTTGGCCTTATTTCGAAATTCTTGTGAAGAATTCTTTCGAAAAAAGTATTTCGCAATCACTAGTCTTGGTGGATATTTTTTCAAGAACATTCAAAACTTGTTTTTTAGAAAAAATTTCAAAGATTTGTATTTTTGAAATTCATTTTTTCGCAAATACACTTTGGATATCTTTCGAGAAAACAAGATTTGCATGTTTGCGAAATATCTTCACCAAATGCTGTTTTTCCAGAACACTAGCTGGGAAATTTTTTCGAGAACACTTACAATATGTGTTTGCGAAATTTATCATTTATGGCCATCCTTTTCGAAATCACGTCCAAAGACAAACTTTTCGCAATCTCACATTATGAGTATTTTCGAAAATATGTTAATGGGACTGTTCTCGATAAACTACTTATCGAAAACACATCCTGATATGTTTTTCGAAAAACTTCACAATATGTGTTTGCAAAAAATTTATCCTTCGACTGTTTTTTGAAATCATGCTGTGTTTCACTTCTCGAGATCATGCCTTGGTTAGTTGTTTGCGATAAAAGTGACTATATGTATTATTTCGAGAACATTGTAACTTTGCAATTTCGAAAACATGTATTATGTGATTATGATATCTATTAGATGTATCATGTGATGTTATTTATGTATCTTGGATGATCTTTGTGCATATGTGATTATAAAAGTGCCTCATGAATCTAAAATTATCTAAGTATAATTCACTCATCACTATACATGTAATAGTTGTATCATCCGTGCCTAAATGATTCTAAATGCTTATCTATAATCAAACTTTGCAATCATGCTAACACGTAACAAATCTGGATGTTTGGTTTATGATAATGCTTTTCAGATAAACATGGCTGAACACAACGAGAATGTCCCTGAACAAGCTCTTCCACTACTCGCCATGGATGACATCACTCCCGCTGACTACAATGTTAAAATTGGCAATAACAATCCTCGAGTTGACTTTGACAAATTGAGAATTCCCGAGAACTCGTGCAGGATTGTCAAAGATATTCTCCTTGTACATTGATTCGTGGTAAACACAATATCAATATTATAGTATAGATATAAGCTCAAGAGATCCGCAAAGAAATACGGATAACCCGAGGTCGTAGTCCGTGTGAAGGTGTGAATGGAATTTCGAATTCCCGATTTGTGAAACGTGTCGTGAAAGTGGTAAAAAGTGATTTTAATGAGATTACACTAATGAAATATTAAATGAAGCACAAATAATCAACTAAACACGTAAATCAACTAAACAAGCTTAAAACGTAACGTAGAATCGAAAACCGTAAAGTAAAACGTGAAATAAACGTCAACGCGCAAAATAAAACGCGACTTTTAAGCTACGCGACTCCTACGGACTTGAAAACAATTTCTAAAAGTCAAAAATGATAAAAGAAAATTTTGAGAAAAAGAAAAATATTTTTTTGACTTTTTATTTATTTTTTATGAATTAAAAACTATTTTAAGTAATTAAAAATTAAAAGAAAATGAAAATAAAGTGAGAAAAATAAAAATTAAATTTTGAAAATTATAAAATAACTAAAAAGAAATTTTAAAATTAAAAACTAATTTTTTTGGCTTTTTATGTAATTTCTAGGAATTAAAAACTATTAAAACTAATTAAAAATTCAAAATAAATTCAAATTAAATGAGAAAAATACAAAATAAATTTCTAAAATTCTAAAATAACTAAAAATAATTTTCAAATATTTTTTTGGATTTTTCTGGACTTTTTCTGATTTTTTTTTTTTTAATAATTAAATAGTAATTAAAAATGATTAAAATTGAAAATTAAATAAGAAAAATAGCAAATAAGCTCAGAAAAATATGAAAATTTCAGGGAAAATCTAAAATAATATTCTAAATCTAGGAAAAATATAAAATTTGAAAAATAAGCTGTGGAACTGCTAAATGGCTTAAAACAGCTTAAGTGGAGTGCTTATTTGATAAGCACTTTGACCAAACTGACCCAAGACTTTGTCCAAGTGATTTCTAAACTAAAACAAACTTGTTGGAACTGATTTAGGACCATAAAACACACAGAAACACAGATAAAGGCACAATTTAGATCAAATAAGCTATAAGTGAGATAAGCAGTAAGCACACGGATAAAGCAAAGAGACTTAGATTCAGTTGAAATAGCAATTACCAACCCAAAATGGCTTAAATGACCAAGCAAACTCAAGTTATGATCACAAACTAAGGCACTAGCAGCCCTACTTTACCAAACAGATTCTATGTCTACTCACACAACTAGAATAAGCAATTAAGGCATGCTAGAAAGCTGAAACAGATAAGATTATGGGGGCAAATGACTGACTACCAACCTGAGATCTCAAAACAACCAATGATTTACACTTCTAAACTAGTTTGAGTATCAAATGAGTGCTCTAAACTTAGCCTAATACTGATGATGCAGGGGAATTTTCCAGCTTATGTCCAACTTTGGGCTTATGAATAAGTGAATAAATCAGCTGCTGAGTGCGAAAATCTAATTGATGTGGATACTCAAGCTGGGAATTAACCAAGAATAACAATCCAAATTGATTTCCAAACTATTTAAGATCCTACAAATGCCTGAGATTTAACAGCTATAGAACCAAATGGGCTGCAGTTTTGACTTTTCTAAATGCACCAATGCTTTGACTAATTCTAATTATACTGGCCTAGATCTTGTCCTAGATGTTTAGTGACAATGTTAAAACGGTAAAAACTCAAACACAACTACACAATGCAAAGAATAAACAGTTATGCAGGTTCAAAATTACACTAGTATGCAGGCTAAATTGGAGATCAATGAAATTTTGACTATAGTATATAAACTACTGTTTAGGTGGTTGCTTAAACTTACACTATCTTAAAGTAAACTTATTATGCAGTATTGATCACAAAGAAACAGCAAAAACACCAAGGTCCATTCTGATCCAAACACCTACTTAACTAACTGTAGCAACTAGATACTACTCAAATCAATTCCCATTCGGTCCAAATCAAGTCCTAGATACCTAAAATGATTCACAACTCCAATTAATAATGAAACTCAAATCTCAGATATGAATAAACTCAGACACTCAATTACAAAATTCCACAATCACAAGCAGTAATGAAACAGTAACCAAACAAAACCAATGCAGATCGTAAACAAAAAGGTGTAATGAAGCTAAGGAACTCAGGAACAACAACCAAAAGCAAACAGAAACATCAAAACTCAGATTTATATAAATGAAAATAGAAGCTAACCAATGCTACTTAGAACAGAATAATACTATGATGCAATAACTAGCTTATGAAAATTAAAGCGAAGGTGTACCAATCCTCTCAGCCAAACAGAGAGGCTATCCCACACAGCCTGTCTTTAGACAAGCCAAAAGCTCCTTATTGACTGTCTTCAACTCCAAATTAAGCTCAGCTTATTAAATAAGCTATTCACAATTTGACCTCTTTGATTTATTTTGAATTTGAGAATTTTATGAAACAGTAAACTAATATGGCTATTATAAGCTTATAACAACAATAACAAACTATTTGAAGCTGAATTCAGATGTATCAAAACTAATTTGAAATATATATTTTTATTTATTTATTTTTTTTTTTTTATTTTTTTTTTTTTATTTAAACTTCAATCAACAAGTACTTTACTGAAAGGTAATACTGAATTTGATAAGACAATAAGTAACTAGAAATGTTAAGCTAAGACAGAAATGAAATAATCAATAAGCATAAAATAAGAAATAAGGCAATTATAATAAAACTGAAATTAGATTTTCATTAATAAAAAGGATTCAATACAAGAGTTAAAAATAACAGCATAACAATACAATAAGAAAAGGTACTCATTACAATGAAAATGGAGGGGGTATTTATAGCTGAGCTGAGGTGAGTCCTTGGATTGCCAGGTCACCTATCCGTGTGATAGTGTGTTTGTTTGAGCCTCCCCTGAGCCGTATGATCATGTCCCAGATGCTTCCATTTATTTTGGACCCTTGATTGATTGATTGATGTGATGTCCATCCTCCGTGTGTGATGTAATTGGTCCACGTGTTCCCCTCTGACGCTCCCTGACTTGTCAGACCTTCTAGAAACCCTCATGATTGGGTAATAATGACTTATCTTGGGGTAATTTTGGTGGGAGGGTAATTAGGGTTCTTAGTGGAACAGTGAAATCTGGGTATTTTGGGGTAAAATTGGGCGGGGTTTGTTTTGGGGGAGTTTATATTATTAAAAGGTTGACTGGGGTAAAGTGTGGGTTGACCGAATGAGATAGCAGGCCGGGTCATAGTTAAACATTGGTGGGCTTTTAATTATTATGGGCTTGGGATTATTGTGGGAATGGGTAGTTTTTGGACTTAACTAACTTTTGGATCCGGATGTTTTGTAATGGTTTAAGATTAGTAGAAATTTTACAAGGACCATTTTTGTACAATTTCAAAACTTAGGGACCAGAATTGTAACGTATTTCCCAAGGGTAATTCTTGCCATTCTCACATAGGTGAGGGTTGACTTTGACCAGTTTTATTCCAAGGGACTATTTGTGTAATTCTCTGAAACTGCAGGGACTAAATTCGCCAATTCCTCAAACTTTGACCAAGGACCAAATATGAAACTTTGATGAATCTCTGAGGTTGAATTTATCATTTTGAGCTTGGACTTTGACCATTTGACTTCCCCGGCTCTGGCTTTAGACACTTTCCATTCTCGTGCTCGTTTTTGTCGGTTTTGCTGTGTTTTTGTCCATTTTTCTCATATCCGTACCTGCACATACACAAATACAAAAACATGCATTCTTATGGCATTTTTGGTTAGTATTTGGTATTTTTGGTCTGAATTAAGGTCTAAAAAGGATGAGTGATTAAGCACTCATCAAAATCCCCCAGACTAAGGTATTGTCGTGCCCTCACGCAATGTCATCACCTCACGCTTAAAAGATAAATAATTTTCAAAACCTCTCTTTACTGACGTTGTAAAGTAGCAATGATGTTCAAGAGAGATAGTAAAATCATTTATTCTCAAAAACGCTCCGTTTTCCGATTTTCATGAATAACAACTACTACTATTTTTTGTACTTTTTTATTTTTATATAAGTGACGGTTTGCTTTGACTTTCATTATCAATTCTTATCTGTTGATAACTTTCAGGGTCTACGAGTAGAAACACTTCTCACAGAGAAGAGACCATACGGATAAAAATCGTCATCCTTGATTTTTCACAAGCTCCCAAACTAAGCGTAAAATCGAAATCATTGTTTATCAGAAGTTAGATGCTAACACTGCCCACGAAAGTTACTTGTGTATTACCTCTTGTCCCCAGATCCTTAGTTGTATCTAGAGATTTTAATTTATGAGAAATGAATTGCTTCATATTTTCTCGTTTCGATATTTGTTAGTCTGATAAGAGCACAAAATTTGAACGCTAAGTAGTTTCCAAACTTTCCCTCGAAAATCCCTGCATACAGAAATCGGGTCCACATGAAGGTCTCTGATTTAACACGATTTGTAGGGGCTCCCTTTTTATTTACGACCGAGACATACCATGTTTGATACCCGAAACGGAAGCTTTTTATTAGGGAAACCCCCGGAGTCGAAGCTTGGCATTTTTGCATAATCATAAGCACTTTAATAATACTTTGGTCCTTAGTCCTTTATTCTTTTACAGTCAACGGTTTATGAGCCGCCAAGATGTAAGAGTTTTATTATGACTTTGGATTTCTATCCGCTGCTTTTTTATAGCTTTGGATTCCTCTGCCTTTTTATTTGGCTTTGGACTATTATTATTGATATTCATAACTATATGCCAAACCCCAAGTCCTACGGCCTTTACTAAGATCACAACATCGGCTGCGAACCGGCAAGATGCAATAGTCTATTTCACCGTAACACTGGCAGTACCCCTATGTGTACCAAACCCCCATATGCAGAGATTTTGTTGGGAACGAGAAAAAACTAAGTATTGCCCAAACCGTATACCCTTAATTAATCCTAGACATCTATTTATATATTGGTGACGTTGCTGATGGGAACAAGGAGCCACAAGTACCTCTCGTGGGTTTTTTAAATCCCAGAAATGCGATCCGTGTATAGCACGAAACTTCTAAATAAACTCTATCATTCCTCGATCTCCGCAAATTTAAAATCCCAAATAATGAGATCCGTGGATGCTTAGTCATAATCTTTTGATTATATTGGTTAAGGGAAATAAGCTAGGGCTCAACACGCCCGGTCAAGTCGGAACATTTATTTCTACTCTCGCCGGTAGGAAAGTCAAAACAAGGTGTCAAAACTTATTATTCATATAATATATATTTTTTCTTTTTCATTTTTTTTCTTTTTTTTTTTTTTTTTTTTTTTTTTTTTACATTGTAAAGCGGTGATAAAAATTAAAAATTTTTTGGTGGAAAACGGAGTTGCGTAAGTTAACAGCTCAGACGATGGTACAGGTCAAATCGAATCGAAGATTCACCCCCCCAGACTAAAGTGAAACATTGTCCTCAATGTTTTAAGGGTACGGGTAATCCTACGTAAAATCTAAGGCCGTTTATTAAGTATGCCAAGAGATAAACGTTAGTCGATAAGATTTTGGATATGGTGAATTTCTGAAAAAGCAGCGAAGGATGAGACTCGAGTGGAGAGAACGACAAACCACGAGCACGAGAGTCCTCAAACTTCGGGGAAATTCCTGAACATTCATAAACAACCACGAAAACACAAGATTGGAAAGGGTCGCCCCCCTCACATCACGTTATTAGAAAATAGAAAATAAAGAAAATGAAAATGGATAAGCATGGGGTGCCCCCCACGAAGCGCTTGTTTTTGTTCACCGAGTCACATGAGCTTGACTCGATCCCCGAATTAATTCGTCCTTGGGGAGAGCAAATGGAAAAATTAATCTCTCGGGCTTTCATTAAAAATTGAAAAACATTTGAGTTAGTTGAAAGTTCCATCCCGAAGAGATAACCGCTGGTATTTTAATGTTGAAAATGTTTAGAAACGATACCAGGATCAAATACAACATCCTCACTCCCCACGGAGTGAAGGATAAGAGAAACCACACCAAACATTACAAATGGCAAGAAAGTCATGATAACAATCTTTTAAAACTCATCCTCCTCAAAAAAGAACTTCATAATTGTGAAATTATGACTTTTATTATTTAAGCTCCTTTTAAAATCCTTTCCGGGTGGGAGGGTTGGGAAAAACTTTTCATTCAAATTTTCATTTTTAAGCACACCACCCGGATCATGATCAATTTCAAGATCAAAACTGAAACTTTCATATTCAGGTTTAGAAAACTTTTTAATTTCAAATTTATTAAAACTAAATGATTCAAATTCCGGAAGAGAGATAAAAGCATGAGAAGTGGTACTGCCACGACTCGTCTCTTCCGAGTAATCGAAATGAAAAGCTTCAAACGTCGAATCATAAAAATCATGACGATAAGTGGGATTGCCACTCATCTCTTCAGTCGTGTCAAAAGAGAAACTCTCAAAGTCTGGTAAAAATTCCTCGAGCTCGGGCTCCAGAGGATCGTCAATTATAAGCTCAATCTTCGTCTTAACTTTATCCGGAGGGATTAATGATTCATCGTTTAACAAATTGTTAAGAAAAATAATATCCCCCTCCGAATCAAAGTAAGAATCGTCAATCTCAGAAAACGGAATCGTATCAATAGCAAGAAATTCATCGACCTCTTCCCAAAAAGAATCATGTTCCTTAGTCGGAGGAAATGATGGGGAAGAGTCGGAGACGAACGTTTTCACAAAATCATCAAATGAATAATCGCAAACATCAATACTTTTGACGGAAAACTTCTTTGATTTCGGAGCATCGGCTTTAAAAATCATTATATCATCATCATGTCGTAAAGTTAGAGTATCCTCAAAATGATCGAATAGGGCTTTTGCGGTTCGTAAAAACGGTCGCCCTAGTATAAGAGGAACTCTCGGATCGGGTTCGAAATTAACAACGACAAAGTCGGCCGGGAAAGTACACGAGTTCACTTGAACAAAAACATCTTCGGCAATTCCGACCGGATGAGTAATCGAACGATTAGCAAGCTCTAAAGTCATTCGGGTCGGTTTAAGTTCTCCCATTCCAAGTTGTTTATAGATTGATAATGGCATGAGGTTAATGCTTGCACCTGAATCGGCCAGGGCTTTGCAAACCTCTTGATCTTTCAACGAACAAGGAATGAGAAACTTTCCCGAATCTCCAAGCTTCTCGGGAAGCTTCTTGAGAAGAATAGCGGAGCATTGAACATTAATCGGTGTTTCGGCTAATTCGAGCAATTTCTCTTTATTACTTATTAGATTCTTAAACGTTGAGGCAAATTTCGGCATGTAAACAAGAGCATCCATGAAACTGATATCAAAGTGCAACTTTTGAAAAATATCGAGAAACTTTTCCATTTGTTTTTTAGATTTTGCACGGAGCTCTTCATCATTAAATCGTGACGGATATGGTAATTTAGACTTGTATTTCACATTGTTCTCAAAAACGACTTTTTCCTTTTCTTTAGACGTTTGAACAACCGGAGGTTGGACGTTTTCAGCACCTCCGTTATTAGTAGGAGGTACCGGGTCCTTTGTCACCTCGGTCTCACGGTCCACTACCTTTGGTGGAAGAGAAGAAGAGGTAGTCGGAACCGTGGGTTCATATAAAGCACCACTGCGAGTTGTGATCGCCTTAATCTCGCCCCTCGGGTTTGGAATAGTATTGCTTGGAAGAGTGCCGGACGTCGACGCTTGATTCATTTGCATAAAACTGCTCATCATTTGCTTAAGCTCATTCGTTTGTCGAGTCATGGTTGTGTCGATCTCCTTCTTAAGTTCAACCCTCATGTTGTTGATTTGATTTTGCATTGCTCGAATGTTAACATCGTTCGTTTTCATGTAATTAGAAAGCTCAGGAGAAGGTTGCGGTGGTTGATAAACTTGTTGTGGTGGAGGGACTTGATAATTCGTTCCACGGTTTTAATTGTAACCTTGGTTTTGATAACCTTGGTTAGTTTGAGGATAACGGTTTTGATTAGTTTGCACGGGTGGAAACCCAGGTGGACTTGTTTGGTTAGCACGAAAGTCTTGGTTTTGATTGTAGTTTACGGCTGCTACGTTAGCATTATAAACTTGGCCATCGGTGGCTTGACAATCATAATACGGATGCGGTCCACCACAAATCACACATTTTTCATTAACGGCTTTAACGGGCTCGGGTTTTTGGTTCTGCGACTTAAACTCTTTCATCATACAACGGATAGCGTCGGTAAGTTCGGCCAATTCCGATGATTGGACCGACGAAGGTGAAGGAGGAGTAAAAGAAGTCACTTTCGAAACATTCGGTTTGTTACGAGAAGTCGGAACCTTAGATTTGTTCTCAATAATCGTCAAAATATCCCTAGGCGTACGATTCAAGATATTGCCACCGGCGGCCGCGTTTAAAGAATCTTGATCGTTTTGCGTCAAAGCATTATAAAACGTGTCGATTTGGTGTAACTCGGAGAAACCATGGTGAGGACATTTTCGAAGAAGATCCTTAAAGCGTTCCCAAGCCTCACCAAAGTTCTCATCAAAACGTTGTTGAAAATTAGTTATATCATTCTTAAGATTAGTAGTTTTGGACGGCGGAAAGAAATGATTAACAAATTTCGAGATGAGTTCTTCCCATGTGTGAATTGATCGAGGGGGTTCTTTTTCGAGCCAAATCCGGGCTGAACCCTCGAGTGAAAATGGGAACAACATCAATTTGATAGCATCGTGAGGGACATCCTTAAATTTCAAAGTCGAAGTTAACTTGTTAAACCATCGGATGTGTGCGTGAGGATCGTCCCTCTCAAAACCGTGAAATTGTTTTGACGTAACAAGTTGAATCAATCCAGTTTTAAGTTCAAAATTATCAGAAAGGATTGGTGGTAAAACAATTGCATCCCCGTATCCCTCGGTGGGACACTGGAGCAATTCTTGCATAGTACTTTGATCGTAAACCGGTTGTGGTCCCATCGGCGGGATCACATTGTTTTGGATACCACCCATCGGCGGGGGTCCCAAGTGTTGTTCGTTCGGGTTCATTTCCTCCGTATTAGGAAATAGAACTCGGTGTGTGTGACGAAACAAACTTTCCGGATTTGAAAGTGGTGAAACAAGTCGTTTAGACGTAGATCGTGTGTTCATACACCACAAAAATCAAAATTTTGAAAAATAAAAGGAAAAACAAATTTGAAAAGGAAAATCTTTTTGTATTTTTGTTTTTTATAAAGCAAAACTTAAACTTAAACTTTTGTTTTTCTTTTTCAAACGTTACGTTAATTGTAAAACGTTTCCCTTAATCTACTCGCGACGGAACGGGAGAGAGGAATGGATCTCTCTTCAGCTTGCAATTTAATGTCAAAGCTTCCGTATTTTCCGCTTATTCGGTTGTAGAATCAAAGTAATCCGTCTAGCAACTAATTTCACGCGTAGTTATATTGAGAAGCTTATTTGGTTTACAACGCCCTTTCTTTCGATCGGAACGAGGCTGTAACTTTATTATATTTTTGGTATTTTTGTGAAAACACTTTAGGAAAAGTGTTTTTAATTTTTCGATATTTATATAATATATACAAAATAGAGGAAGGCTTATCAAAACACAATTTTTCAAAAACGAAATTTCAAAAATTCACTTCAACCTTCCCCGGCAGCGGCGCCAAAAATTTGATTCGTGGTAAACACAATATCAATATTATAGTATAGATATAAGCTCAAGAGATCCGCAAAGAAATACGGATAACCCGAGGTCGTAGTCCGTGTGAAGGTGTGAATGGAATTTCGAATTCCCGATTTGTGAAACGTGTCGTGAAAGTGGTAAAAAGTGATTTTAATGAGATTACACTAATGAAATATTAAATGAAGCACAAATAATCAACTAAACACGTAAATCAACTAAACAAGCTTAAAACGTAACGTAGAATTGAAAACCGTAAAGTAAAACGTGAAATAAACGTCAACGCGCAAAATAAAACGCGACTTTTAAGCTACGCGACTCCTACGGACTTGAAAACAATTTCTAAAAGTCAAAAATGATAAAAGAAAATTTTGAGAAAAAGAAAAATATTTTTTTGACTTTTTATTTATTTTTTATGAATTAAAAACTATTTTAAGTAATTAAAAATTAAAAGAAAATGAAAATAAAGTGAGAAAAATAAAAATTAAATTTTGAAAATTATAAAATAACTAAAAAGAAATTTTAAAATTAAAAACTAATTTTTTTGGCTTTTTATGTAATTTCTAGGAATTAAAAACTATTAAAACTAATTAAAAATTCAAAATAAATTCAAATTAAATGAGAAAAATACAAAATAAATTTCTAAAATTCTAAAATAACTAAAAATAATTTTCTAATATTTTTTTGGATTTTTCTGGACTTTTTCTGATTTTTTTTTTAATAATTAAATAGTAATTAAAAATGATTAAAATTGAAAATTAAATAAGAAAAATAGCAAATAAGCTCAGAAAAATATGAAAATTTCAGGGAATATCTAAAATAATATTCTAAATCTAGGAAAAATATAAAATTTGAAAAATAAGCTGTGGAACTGCTAAATGGCTTAAAACTGCTTAAGTGGAGTGCTTATTTGATAAGCACTTTGACCAAACTGACCCAAGACTTTGTCCAAGTGATTTCTAAACTAAAACAAACTTGTTGGAACTGATTTAGGACCAGAAAACACACAGAAACACAGATAAAGGCACAATTTAGATCAAATAAGCTATAAGTGAGATAAGCAGTAAGCACACGGATAAAGCAAAGAGACTTAGATTCAGTTGAAATAGCAATTACCAACCCAAAATGGCTTAAATGACCAAGCAAACTCAAGTTATGATCACAAACTAAGGCACTAGCAGCCCTACTTTACCAAACAGATTCTATGTCTACTCACACAACTAGAATAAGCAATTAAGGCATGCTAGAAAGCTGAAACAGATAAGATTATGGGGGCAAATGACTGACTACCAACCTGAGATCTCAAAACAACCAATGATTTACACTTCTAAACTAGTTTGAGTATCAAATGAGTGCTTTAAACTTAGCCTAATACTGATGATGCAGGGGAATTTTCCTGCTTATGTCCAACTTTGGGCTTATGAATAAGTGAATAAATCAGCTGCTGAGTGCGAAAATCTAATTGATGTGGATACTCAAGCTGGGAATTAACCAAGAATAACAATCCAAATTGATTTCCAAACTATTTAAGATCCTACAAATGCCTGAGATTTAACAGCTATAGAACCAAATGGGCTGCAGTTTTGACTTTTCTAAATGCACCAATGCTTTGACTAATTCTAATTATACTGGCCTAGATCTTGTCCTAGATGTTTAGTGACAATGTTAAAACGGTAAAAACTCAAACACAACTACACAATGCAAAGAATAAACAGTTATGCAGGTTCAAAATTACACTAGTATGCAGGCTAAATTGGAGATCAATGAAATTTTGACAATAGTATATAAACTACTGTTTAGGTGGTTGCTTAAACTTACACTATCTTAAAGTAAACTTATTATGCAGTATTGATCACAAAGAAACAGCAAAAACACCAAGGTCCATTCTGATCCAAACACCTACTTAACTAACTGTAGCAACTAGATACTACTCAAATCAATTCCCATTCGGTCCAAATCAAGTCCTAGATACCTAAAATGATTCACAACTCCAATTAATAATGAAACTCAAATCTCAGATATGAATAAACTCAGACACTCAATTACAAAATTCCACAATCACAAGCAGTAATGAAATAGTAACCAAACAAAACCAATGCAGATCATAAATAAAAAGGTGTAATGAAGCTAAGGAACTCAGGAACAACAACCAAAAGCAAACAGAAACATCAAAACTCATATTTATATAAATGAAAATAGAAGCTAACCAATGCTACTTAGAACAGAATAATACTATGATGCAATAAGTAGCTTATGAAAATTAAAGCGAAGGCATACCAATCCTCTCAGCCAAACAGAGAGGCTATCCCACACAGCCTGTCTTTAGACAAGCCAAAAGCTCCTTATTGACTGTCTTCAACTCCAAATTAAGCTCAGCTTATTAAATAAGCTATTCACAATTTGACCTCTTTGATTTATTTTGAATTTGAGAATTTTATGAAACAGTAAACTAATATGGCTATTATAAGCTTATAACAACAATAACAAACTATTTGAAGCTGAATTCAGATGTATCAAAACTAATTTGAAATATATATATATATATTTTTTTTTATTTATTTATTTTTTATTTTTTATTTAAACTTCAATCAACAAGTACTTTACTGAAAGGTAATACTGAATTTGATAAGACAATAAGTAACTAGAAATGTTAAGCTAAGACAGAAATGAAATAATCAATAAGCATAAAATAAGAAATAAGGCAATTATAATAAAACTGAAATTAGATTTTCATTAATAAAAAGGATTCAATACAAGAGTTAAAAATAACAGCATAACAATACAATAAGAAAAGGTACTCATTACAATGAAAATGGAGGGGGTATTTATAGCTGAGCTGAGGTGAGTCCTTGGATTGCCAGGTCACCTATCCGTGTGATAGTGTGTTTGTTTGAGCCTCCCCTGAGCCGTATGATCATGTCCCAGATGCTTCCATTTATTTTGGACCCTTGATTGATTGATTGATGTGATGTCCATCCTCCGTGTGTGATGTAATTGGTCCACGTGTTCCCCTCTGACGCTCCCTGACTTGTCAGACCTTCTAGAAACCCTCATGATTGGGTAATAATGACTTATCTTGGGGTAATTTTGGTTGGAGGGTAATTAGGGTTCTTAGTGGAACAGTGAAATCTGGGTATTTTGGGGTAAAATTGGGCGGGGTTTGTTTTGGGGGAGTTTATATTATTAAAAGGTTGACTGGGGTAAAGTGTGGGTTGACCGAATGAGATAGCAGGCCGGGTCATAGTTAAACATTGGTGGGCTTTTAATTATTATGGGCTTGGGATTATTGTGGGAATGGGTAGTTTTTGGACTTAACTAACTTTTGGATCCGGATGTTTTGTAATGGTTTAAGATTAGTAGAAATTTTACAAGGACCATTTTTGTACAATTTCAAAACTTAGGGACCAGAATTGTAACGTATTTCCCAAGGGTAATTCTTGCCATTCTCACATAGGTGAGGGTTGACTTTGACCAGTTTTATTCCAAGGGACTATTTGTGTAATTCTCTGAAACTGCAGGGACTAAATTCGCCAATTCCTCAAACTTTGACCAAGGACCAAATATGAAACTTTGATGAATCTCTGAGGTTGAATTTATCATTTTGAGCTTGGACTTTGACCATTTGACTTCCCCGGCTCCGGCTTTAGACACTTTCCATTCTCGTGCTCGTTTTTGTCGGTTTTGCTGTGTTTTTGTCCATTTTTCTCATATCCGTACCTGCACATACACAAATACAAAAACATGCATTCTTATGGCATTTTTGGTTAGTATTTGGTATTTTTGGTCTGAATTAAGGTCTAAAAAGGATGAGTGATTAAGCACTCATCATACATCCATGCAAGCATCTGCTCAACAGATCTACTTCAGTTCCTGTGTTTTACCTTCATCAGTTCTGGCTTACGACAAAGGTTAACTTAGATGATGAGTCTTTCACTGTTATGCTGGATCGACAAGTCTACACTATAGATCACGATGTCCTTCGTACAGTCTTCCTTCTACCTCAACCTGACAATGAATTTGCTCCAATACTGCCTGAACTGGATCTCCTGGATTTCTTCATTGACTTTGGATACGATGTTGAAGATGACTTACCTCTGATTAAACATTCCAGATTCAATGCAAAGAATATACCTCAGCCATGGAGAACATTCTGTCTGTTAGTTGTAAGATCTATATCAGGAAGAAAAAGTGGTCACGAACATCCCAGACTAGAGCATCTACAAGCATTTTGGGGAATGGTGACCATGTCACCTATTGACTTTGCAGTTCCAATAATGAACGATATAGTCTACAGCATCCAAACCAGACGTGAAAAGACTATGATCCCGTTTACAAGATTTACAAAGCTTCTCATTGAATATTTCTGCAAAGACACACCAGAATTCATCAAAAGAATGGGAGACCCTAATGAGCCTAAGCACGTCTTCGAGGACGACATCACCATCTCTTTTATAAAGATGACCACTTCCTCTACCAAGCAAAAAGGAATGAGGCTTCCCGAATACCTTCTTGATGACAATATCAAGAAAAGTTTGAACTACAAATTCTACGATGATGCTTACAACGGGATACAGGAAGAAGCTACCATACAGACTCGCAGTAAAGGAAGTGTGAAATTTGGGAGTACTACAAGCACCACTGGCTCACCGTAGACAAAGTTAAAGGCTACTCCCAAAACTAACCTTCTGCCAAAACCAAAACTTCCACCAAACCTAAACCTACACCCAAACCTAAGCCTGCAACTAAACCTAAGAAAAAGGTATCACCAAAGTTCGCTCTTCAAGATGAACCTACACCACCACCCTCTGAAAGCGACTCTGAATTTGACACAGAATCTGAAGAAGAAGAGGAAGATTTTGAACAAAGAGTAAGAGTACCAGAAGAAGCATTTCCTAAAACGGAGATTGCTATACAACAAAGTCTTGCAACTTTTGAAGCAGATTCTAGAAAGAGGAAAGGGATCACGATAAATGAACCCAATGATGATGAAGAAGACGAACCAATCGTTGAACAATTGGTCGACAAACGCAAATTGAAAAGTATAATTGACAACACACGAGCTGAAGAAAAGCAATTTCTCAAAGAACAGAGGGAAGCAGCACTCCTCAGCCGACTTCAATCTCAACCTTCACCACCACCTATCGATCAATCAGAATATGAAGGCGCTACAAGCAGCATGGTTCCTCCCATTGTGTCCACAACTTTAGAACCAGCCTCACAACCTGATGACGAAGTAAAAGACACAGTTGATACAGGAGACATCACTATGACTGAGACTGCAAATGTAGAGGAGAATGTGGGCGAACAGGAGAACGTTGCTACGGATCTGGAATATGACCACTTCACGACTCCAGAGATTCTTGCACAGGAAGAAGAGGAACGCAGAAGAAAAGAAAATGAAGAAAAGGAAGCATTCGACACCAACATATTCCTTCAATCATCTTCACTTTCTAAGCAGACATCCTCACAGCAACCTCCACCTCCTCAAGACTCTCCACCAAAGGATTCGACTCCTCTGGCTTCTTCTTCAAGTTCTCACAACGAGTCGTCATCTGAATCATCATGTTGATCCCAGTTGAGCTTAAACGATCTTGTATAGAAGTTAACTTGACTAAACACTTAAGCTAATATGCGGAATGTAAAATCTTAACTTAATAAGAATAATAATTCACTTTCAACACTTCAATATTATTAATACGAGCACTCAACAATGCTAGGGTTTTACAACCTTGAAGTGAATAATAACACGTACATAAACTAACCCTAGGATACTCTTTTTATAGACTAAGGAATCCTACTAGGTTTACAATACCTTTCTCTACACGATAAGTATATTCTAGATAAATATAATATTTACACAATCTATTCTGTATTTATCTAAACCATATACATCCTTATCCCATCAGCAGTAGATTCTGTCAACAACATTTAACCACAGCAGCACTTTGACATTAGCAGCAGAATCATTACCACTAGCAGCAGTTTCACTTATAGCAGCAGATTTACTCAGCAGTAGTTTCAGACCCAACAATCCTCCCCTAAACTTATTATTTATTTCTAAATAAGTAAGTTTCTTCTAAGCATAATTAATCACTTGGAGGATGCTTCCAAACACTTCAACTCTTGAGAATTCAGTTGATCAAATATCTTCTTATACTTTGACAGCAAATTGAATGCTTGATCATCATAATCATTGTCTTTCTGCAACTTAAGTGATTTATCACCATTAACTATCTGATTGACAATATTCCAGTATCTTACCACTGGGTAATCCATTTCAGCTAGCATATACAAAGTAATTGGTCCAATATCTAACACATGAACTCCAGAATCTTGAAAGAGTTTCCATTTTCTTACTTTGTAATCTACTATCTCTGTCCATTCAGAATCATCCATTAAAGGTTCAAACATAAGTTTAAGAGCTCTCCATATAACATTATCAGAAGAAGTTATGATGTGATCAATTTTATCTATCTCATACTTTTTACCATCAAACTTCTCAGCTCCAAACTTTGCCTTGTATAACTTCCACAAGTCTTCAACATCCTCTCTATCAAAGTAGTGTAGCATCTGTTGAAATCTAAGAAACCTGTGAGTCTTACCATCAGATCTCTGGACATCATGAAATGCTCTAATGTTAGTAACATATCCTGTAGTTACTTTGATAATAGGATATTTGACTCCTAATGGTTTGGCATCAACTACTTCAGGATCTTCCATCTTGCCAACCATAGTGTAACCCTTCAATTGTTCTTTTAGATGCTCAGAAGGAATGTGATCAAGATCATGTTTAAACTCATCTCCTTCAGGCATAGAACTACTTCCTTCCCCAATCTTTCTCTTCTTCTTTGCAAATGACTTATGAATAACACCTTTTCTTTTACCACCTTGCACAGAAGAAATAGTATTTGCTGCATCAATATTAAGTTGTTTAACAACATCAGCTTCTTGAATATGCTCTGCTTCAGCTACCTTTTCAGGTACCAACTTCTTGTTCATCTGAGCAATTTGTTCCAAATCCTCAGCACACCCCATAGCATAAAAAGTATCTGTTCTCCTCTTAGCTTGTTGATATAAGTCAAAAACTTCTTTGTCAGAATAAGGTTTCAACTGTACCAATGTCCATCCAGCCATATTCTTTAGATACCTTTCATATTCTTTTCTTTGTTGTTTAACAGTTGGACCTTTAAATATCTTTATCTTTCTTCTAGCAGTAGCATTTTCTTTTCTCTTCTTAGTAGTAAACTCTCTTAACCAAGATTGTACATCAAAAGTTGAAACTTCATTTTCTTCAATCTTGATCAGCTTATTGAGTTCAATATCAGCAGCTATTCTGATTTTCTCATTTACCCATTCATCATACCTCTTTAAGCCTTCAGCCTCTTTCTCAACTAACTGTTGTTCTTCCATATTGATCAACTCTTGTTCTCTAAGTGCAGCAGCTGTATCATATTCAACTTGTAATGCCTTAGGCCAAGACTCAAAAGGTACATCAATGAAATCAATCCCCTTATACATAATCCTTGGTTTTTCAACTTGCTTGCCCTTGCCTTTATCAGTAGAAGATGAAGAAATAACCTTCTTTTGTTGAGCAGCAGGTTCTTTAATAACAATCCCTTTTTCAGGTTTTCTAGGTGCTGATGATTTGATTGTTGTTGTTGTTTGTTGTGGTAGTGAAGGAGTTGATAATGGAGTAGTCTTCTTGCTCAACAATACCATAGCTTCAGCAGCAGCATTGTCTCCAGACCCAGCAGCAGAGTCTTGTGCATCAGCAGATCCACTAGCAGCAGAGTTAGTAAGATCCTTAGCAGTAGATTTTTGAGCAGCAGAATCTTGAGCAGCAAAGTCAAGACTTTTGTCTCCCAACTTCATCAATGTTTCACCCAGCAACCCTGTTGCCTTCACTAATTGCTCAGGCTCCAAAGTTGTAAGTTGTTCTACCACCTTCTCTTGTGTAGCAATCACCTCTTCCATAACAACCTCATTCCCTGATTTATCAGCAACCACAAAATCTCCAGCATCCTGAGGACTTTCAACATCCATATCACCAATCACTGGAACCTCCCCTGAAACCATTCCCTCATTCATATCCAGAGCACCATCAATCTTTTCCAAATTTGCCTCCCCTGAACCCATTGCCTCTTCATTCCTCCCCTGTTTGGAAGCATCCTCTTCCAAGTGAGTAGAAGCATCAGGAGAACTAACAATTTGAGAAGTGCCCACTTTCTTCAATCTTTTCAGAGAGGATGAAGATCTTGATTTCTGAAAGTTCTTAATCTGTTTTTGCAATTTGATGATAGTCTTATCCTGATCAGCAACAACAGATGAAAGATTAAGAACTTTGTCCTCCAAAGTAGTACATTTCAACCCCAAGTTGGTACAAGTAACCGTCAATTCTTGAATGAGTTTCATAATAGTCTCATCACTTCGACCTGTGTTACCTGGTCCGAGAGGTGAATCATGGACATTGTCATCATGTACAAGATTTTCCGTCACTTCATTGGTCACTGGTCTGTCCTTATCACTTCGACCTGTGTAACCTGGTCCGAGAGGTGAATCTTGGGACATAAACTCAGTATCAAACCTAGTTTGATCATCTGAGCCCCCTGTATTTGCCATTTGGCTAGGGTTACCATCCTGAGAATTTGATTCAGAAGAATCATCATCTCTAGATATTGCCTTGGTTTGGGTCTTAATGATGTTATCACTATCCTGCTCTGCTGCTAAGCTAGAAGCAGTAGTGACAGCCCTTGCCAACATGTCCTCTTCATCACCTAGGACAGCCTCATCTGGTACAGCCATACTAACACTATCCTGAGGAAGATCAGTGTTCTTTTTGGTGTTCCTACGGGTATAGAGTATTTTAGGTTGTATAGCAGATGCACTAAAATTGGGTATGTGATGGGAGTCAGTGGGATTTCCTGATCCTTCACCCTGATTGTTTTGCACAAGTTGCACCATGTAAGGTGTAAGATTTGTATTTGTGCCTGAAAAACCTTTTCCATGTTTAACCAAGAAAGTAAAGGTTTTAGAAACCAATTTTGGAGCATTATAGGTAGCAACATGGCCTCTAAACTTTGTAAGTTGATTTTGAACAAAGAGTTGTATAAACCTTGGATAAAGCAAATATGAACCAGACTCTTTGATACTTTGAAACATCCCTTCCAAAATCATTCTTTAAAAATTGAATGGTTTACCTTTGCTTAGACATACCATTGCAGAAGCAATAGTAGTACTAAACTCATGCCATCCAGAAGTTTTAGGTCTCAAACAATGAAGAAGAAGATGTATCAAAAACTTGTATTTAGGACAGAGGAGAGATTTTTGAAATTTTAAATTTGTATGATTCCCCTCATATCCCAAATCTTTTAACCCAGCAAAAATAGCAGAATTGGCCAGGCAAGTGGTCTCTGTTTCATCATCTAAGAAAAGGGTTTCTCTTATTAATGATTCAGATACACGAACCTTTTGCCCATCTACTAAGGCACTAACATGTTTTTCCCCATTCATAGTTTTGATTTTAGCGGTAAGCCAAAACTGTTTGATGTGGGAAGCAAATATAGTAGGATTCACAGTGAGTGCATACCTAAGAGAAGTAGCATTCAAAAATTTTACCATGTCTGTGAAATCTTCATTAACTGATTCAGCATCCAAAACGACCACACTGTTGTGTTGCTTTGCCCAGGTACGAACGCAATCCATGAGTTAGGATTTAGGGAAATTGGGGATAATTGATTTTGAGAAAAATGGAGTGTTAGGGTTTGTGATAACTTCGATTTGAATTATGAGAAAACCAATTAGGAAGATCAATTAGGTTTTAAACTGATTGAAGAAGTTACACATACCACCCTCACACTTTCAACCGTAGCAGCACAATAACACTAGCAGCAGAGTTATATAACTAGCAGCAGAGTGAAATATCCAGCAGCAGAGTTGACAAAATAAGCTTGGTCAAAAAGTCAAGAATCCTCAGCAATTAATGCGATGATATTCCGTAATCCCTATAAAAACGGACTAAATCTTTTCCCTAATTTATCACAATCAAACCCTAATCGCAATCAAAACGCCAATCAACCAAATCAAAAATTTCAATTAACCCAAATCAAATCAAATAATCATGAAATCAACACCCGAAATCATCAATATCTCTTCCGATTCATCATCTGAAGATGAAACCCCATTTGAAACATATGTGCCACCCTTCCGTCCTCCTCATGATGGTTGCAGAACCAAAGAGCAAGCCAAAAAGAGAAAGCATGATCTCCCTGTGTTCAAAGATCCTCTGCATTTAAATCAAACCCCAAGCACATCCAGGGGTAAAGCTGTGATGTCCCCAAAATCTCCATCGTCTTCAGAATCATCAGAAGACCCAGCTTGGATCCCTGTCAGGCAACCATCCCCAAGGGAGCTTGTTTCCCCTTCCATCTATACTTCATCAGATGAGGATGAGCCTCCAAATGAACCACCTTCCACTCCTGAGAGGCCTCAGTCATCAAGGCCACGACCAAAGAAATCCACCAAGACAAAGAAGACAAGGAAGACAAACTCTCCTCTCCCTAAAGAAAGAAAAATTGTTCTTGGACTTCCATGCCCTAGGAAGTAGTGCTTGTAGTCTTTAATTTCATCTTAGATTGTTGCACTCTTTTGTGGTTTCAGAAGTAGTCTTTGTAATTTCTCTTTTGATGTATGAACTTCTGAACTTGATGAATAATGAATGACAGATGTTCTGCTTTTGTTGTCATAATATTGTTATTGCAAATCATCATTTAGACTTATACCTGCACAATATTAGACCAAACACCACAAAGCAAACAAACATATGTACTAGCAGTAGAGTTAGAGATAGCAGCATAGTACATTCCATCACAAACATATGCTTTAAGATAAGCAGCAGAGTAACAAGCAGCACAATTCCTTTACACACTTATACAAAAACAAAGAGATAAGTTTTTCAAAGATTTATCATACCAATGTTTGCAATTAAAAATTGAAACCTCCCCACATCAAAGTGTTTAGTGAGGAGATCAGCAACATTGTTATCAGTATGAACTTTAACAATTTGGATCAACTTCTTTTCATAGCAATCCTTGATAAAATGATGTCTTATCTCAATATGTTTTGTTTTAGAATGAAAAACAGGATTTTTAATTATGCAAAGTGTGCTGTTGTTATCAATATGAATTTTGGTATTCATGAAATTGTACCCATAATCTAATAATTGATTCTGCATCCATAGAACTTGTCCACAACAACTTGAAGCAGCCACATACTCAGCTTCAGTTGTAGAATTTGCCACTACTGTTTGCTTCTTGCATTGCCATGACACCAATCTGCTTCTTAGAAATTGACAACCCCCTGTTGTAGACTTTCTATCCAAAGAAGCTCTAGCATAGTCACTATCTAAATAGGAGACCAAATAAAATGGTGAATCCTTAGGATACCAAAGGCCCAATTTAGGTTGATGCCTCAAATATCTAAAAATTCTCTTCACTGCATTGAGATGAGATTCCTTGGGACATACTTGAAATCTTGCACAGGCACACACAGCAAACATGATATCAGGCCTTGATGCTGTAAGATACATCAATGAGCCAATCATAGACCTGTACAAGTGTATATCCACTTCCTTTCCATATTTATCCTTCAGCAATGGTTTATTGGTTTCCATGGTAGTCTTGGCAGGTTTAGCATCTTCAAAACCAAACTTCTTCAAAATATCATTGACATACTTATCCTGACTGATAAATATACCATTTTCTTTCTGTGTAACTTGCAGACCTAAGAAGAAGGTGAGTTCTCCCATTGAACTCATAGCAAACTTGTCCTTCATAAGCTTCTCAAAACTAACACACATAGCTTTGTTTGTAGACCCAAAGATGATATCATCAACATAGATTTGAACCAGCAAAATATCATCCTTTTGTCTTTTTAGAAACAGAGTTTTATCAATCTTTCCTCTACTAAACCCAGATTCTAGCAAGTATGTTGACAAAGTGTCATACCAAGCTCTAGGAGCTTGATGTAGGCCATACATTGCTCTATTTACCTTGTAAACTTTGTCAGGATGATCAGGGTCTTCAAAGCCTGGTGGTTGAGACACATAAACCTCTTCTGTAATGGTCCCATACAGAAAAGCACTCTTCACATCCATTTGATACACTACAAAATCTTTGTATGAGGCATAAGCCAAGAATATTCTAATTGCTTCAATTCTTGCCACTAGAGAAAATACCTCATCATAATCAAGGCCTTCTTGTTGTGTGTATCCCTGTGCTACTAACCTTGCCTTATTCCTTATGACAATTCCTCTCTCATCTCTTTTGCATCTGAAAACCTATTTTGTGCCAAGCACTCTTTTTCCATTTGGCAGTTCAACCAAGGTCCAAACTTCTTGCAGTTTAAATTGTAGAAGCTCATCTTGCATTGCTTCCACCCAACTTGCTTCTTGTAAGGCTTTGTAAGTATTCTTGGGTTCTATTTGAGAAAGAAAACATGCAAACAGGCAATTTTGAAGATCTTTATGACTATTTCTTTGATGCAGAGATCTGGCAAAGAAACTTTGATGTTGAAGATCTTTCAGTGCTTTAGCCATCTGCCTTGTTTGAATAGATGATTGTGGATCACTTAAAATTTGATCTTTGGGATGATCCTTGTGTACTCTTGTGGTAGTTGTGGGACTAACAGGAATATTGAGTTCCAAATTAGTAAAATCTGCAGCAGCTCCAAATAACTGACCATCAAGTGCATCATCATCTGTGTCATAATAAATATTCTCAAGAGGAGGCATATTTGGATCATCAGGATAGAGAGAATCAGCAATAGGTCTACCCTGAGAGTCCAAATTAGGGAACATTGAAGTAGCAGTAGAGTTAGTAGGCTTGGAAGCAGAATGTGGTGGAGCAGTAGTTGTATCTTTTGGCCTAGCAGTAGAGTCTGGTGAGTCAGCAGCAGAGTCTTCTGGTTTTGTAGGAGAGACATCAACAACTACTTTGGGAACCCCAATAGTTTCTTTTTCTGCTTCAATAGGTATTTCAATACCTTCTTCAGTTTCCTTAGGTTTTTCTTGAGTAACAACATCTTCTTTAGGACCTGGATCAGTCTGAAAGGGTAGTAGAGTAGGACCAACCTTTAGTTTCTCAACCAAAACAAATTCTTCTTGTGGTTTGTCAACACTGGCAATAACTGGTACATAATTCATTGTTTTGGTAAGCATATCCACATTAAACAGCCATTCTGGTCCTTTTCCTTCAGGATTGGATGAGTTCTCAGAAAACTTGATATGCAAATTCTCCTCTACATGTTTGGTTCTCTTGTTGTATACTCTGAAAGCTTTACTAATTACAGAGTAACCAACCAAATTTCCTTCATCAGCTTTTTCATCAAATTTGCCTAGCTGATCCTTAGTGTTCAAAATTGTAACAGGACATCCAAATGGTTTGAGAAAATCAATCAGTGGCTTCTTTCCATGAAATAACTCATATGGAGTCTTATTATGAGGCTTGACTACCTTACTTCTGTTCTGCACAAAGCATGCAGTGTTCACAGCTTCAGCCCAAAAAGGAATAGGTAGTTTTGAATCAGATAACATTGTTCTTGCAGCCTCAATAAGTGTCCTGTTTCTTCTTTCTGCAACACCATTTTGTTGTGGAGTTCTTGCTACACTATACTGTCTAAGAATTCCTTTTCCCACACAGAATTGATTCATTACACTGTTCTTGAACTTAGTCCCATTGTCACATCTGATTATCTTCACTTTATGATTGTACAAGTTTTCAACTCTTGTAATGAATGCCTTGAGTATTTCTGGAGTTTCATCTTTAGTGGCTAGAAAGAATACCCAAGTAAACCTGCTAAAGTCATCAGTGACAACAAGACAATATGACTTCTTGTTCAAGCTTTTGACAAATACAGGCCCAAATAAGTCCATGTGCAGTAGATGTAATGGCTCAGTATTTGTGTTCAAAGTTTTGGACTTGAATGAAACTCTGTGTTGTTTACCCTTTTGACAGACAACACAAGTTTCACAATTCTCAAAAGTCTTGGTAGGCATTCCTCTGACCAGATTTCCTTTTACCAATTTGTTCATGGTCTTGTAGTTCAGATGTCCCAATCTCCTATGCCATAATTTGGACTCATCAACAGTGGCCTTTGCAATTAGACAAGTCAAAGCCCTCTTAGGAACAATGTTCTTAATATGGTCACTGTATATATTCTCATTTCTAGGGACCTTCAAAAGCACAGATTTGTCATCTGGCAATTGATAGTCAAGAGAAGGATCATACACTCAGTGCCTGTAAAAAGAACAAAGTTCTTTTTGTCACACATTTATGAGACACTAAAAAGGTTAAACTTAAGTCCTTTCACAAGAAACACCTTCTCAAAGTCCAAATTTCCAGTTTTTAGAGTTCCTCTTCCAACAATCTTTCCACCTTTTGGATCATTCCCAAAAGCAACATAACCACCATCAAGAGCCTCAAAGTCTTCAAGTTGAGACTCATCTCCTGTCATGTGTCCAGAACATCCACTATCAACAATAACCATATCCTTAAGCTTATCCAGTAGATTGACCTGCACATGAAAAGTAGAGACATTAGTTCCTCTTGACGACCCAAGCCATTACTGACTTGGATCTGCCCTGTGCATCAACATAACCAAATTTCTTTAAATCACTTGATGCACTGCTATTCTTGGAAACAGAATTTGAATCATTAGTTTTTGGTTTCCAAGTCCAGCAAGCTGAGGCCTTAATAGCATAAAAGTGATTACCAACAACTGTATTTGTTAAAACTTTTGGCCCAGAAGTAGAAAGTTTAGTACTAGAAGCAGGTTGCTTACTAGCAGCAGAGATCATACTAGCAGCAGAATGCTTACTAGCAGTAGAGCCAGTAGAAGAACTAGTTGTGGTTTTGAAAACACCATTTGATTTAGTAGCATAAATAGATCTAGTTGCACCAGATCTCAATAAAACAGCTCTTGATACCAATTGTGGAGTTTGTTTAGTTACATATTTGTGATTCACCCTAGTGTATTGATTCCAAACAGGCTTTTGGTGTTCAGGACATCTAACAATCAAGTGGTCAAAGCTACCACACTTATAACAAGCCTTCTTTTGTAATTGAAACTGATTACCTAATCTGTGTGAAACTAGGTTGTTGAAGTTTCTCTAGTTACCCCTAGGCTTATTATTGAATCTTTCCATCTGTTCTCTAGGTACCTCATTGTATTCTACCATTTTCCTAGAGAAGTTATTTCCTAACACAGGTTTGACAAACTTAACCTGTTCAATTTTAGGCTGAAACTTTGTAGGATTTTCTTCCTTTTTCACACTTTGTTCTTGTTTAACCTGTTCCTCATCACTATCACTATCAGAATACCAATCTTCAATAATAGGAGCTTCAGGAAATTTTCTAGCCTCAACCTTAGGTGTTTCATTAACACTTGTGCTACATTCACCTACAGGTTTTTCAATATTTAGCTCACTAATGAAGGATAGTTCTTTTCCTGGTGGAGCAAAAGCACTTTTGGCTGGAGGAGCCACTTCATTATACCCAATTCCACTACCTTTTCTCATCAAGTTATTCTCTATAGATTTATAAACCAAATCATAAGCATATTGTTGTTTTTGTACTCTTACTACATGTTTATCTTTTTCAGCAAGAGCTTCCTCCTTTTCTTTTTCAACTTCTTCTAACTTATTTTTAAGAACTTCTACTTCACTGTTTTTCTTAAAAATTTCTATATCTCTGAGATTAAGTTGATCTACATATTCCTTCTCACACTCTTTGAGATATTCTAACCTCCTTTCAACATTTTGAATACCTACTTTGTAACCTAAGTTATCAAGTTTTAGGTGTTCAATTTCTCTATTTAAACTCTCATTCCTAGACTTAAGTTCTTCTATAGTGTCAGCACAATATTTAAAAGAACACACAGATAAGTCTGAATCATTTGATACCTCAGAGTCAGATCCTGATGATGAACCATAGGCCATAAGTGCAAAGTTCTGCACCTTGGGTTGAGCAACAGCTACCAAAGAGAAATTTGGTTCTTCTTCAGCCATATCACCCCAATCATAATCTCCCAGTCCATCACAAGACACCAGTGCAGTCTTTGATTCTTTAGTAACCTTCTTTGTAGCATCAGCATTCTTCTTTGGAGCTCTACAGTCTCTGGCAAAATGTCCCTTCCTATTGCAATTATAGCACTCTATCTTTGATTTGTCAAAGCCTGGACTGTCCTTAGCTTTACACTTGACTTCTTTTCCAGTCTTCTTCAAAAACTTTCTTGCCCTCAAGGTCAACATAGCCATTTGCCATTTAAGATCAATTTCTTCAAGATCATCAGGATCAATATAATCCAAGTCTTGATTAATGACATGTGATCTTATAGTAGTTGTGAGCTCAGCCAAGAATGCACACAAGGCAATATCACTAGTAGAATCTTATCATTTGAACTAGCAGCAGATCCATCAGCAGCAGATACTCCATAAGCAGTAGAATGAGCAGCAGAGTGAGATTCTTGAGATCCTTTTCCTTTAGAGGATACAAAGGCAAGATTTTGAGTACCAGAAGATGAAGTAGAAGAGGTAGATAGTTCTGATTCATACACTCTTAAATTGTTGTAGAGACTCTCCAACTTCATAGTTTCAAAATCAGGCTTATTCCTCCACACAACTGTGTGCATACTCCATTCAGGTGTAAGACTTCTAAGAAACTTTAGGTTTACATCTTCTTGTGGAACCACATAGCCAACAAGCTTTAGATGGCTAACCAGTTGGTTTAGCCTGTTGTATGTACCAATTATCTTCTCTCCACTTTCAGAAGTAAAATTCTCAAACTGATGCTTCAGCATGTTTTTCCTTGATTTCTTAGTAGCATCATTCCCTCCAAACCTGAATTCAACAGAATCCATCAATTCTTTTCCAGATTCACAATCATCAAAGTCCATCTGAAATTCATTAGGTATTCCCATTAAGAGAATACGGTGTGCTTTGATTTCCATCTTCCTTACAGTGTTAGCTTCAGCAGACTTAATTGGTATCTCCTTCCCATCAGCACTCTTCTCAGGTACAGAATCACCATTAACAATCACATTCCACATGTTGAAATCAATCATGCGAATGTACTGTCTGATCCTTCTCTTCCAAAGCTCATACTTAGAAGGATTCAGCATGGGTACCCTTGAAGCAGTCACCATATGAGTTTCATCACCCATCTTAGCAGTAGATTTGGAACAGCAAACTCTTCAGAAACAAAATCTTCTTGATAATAACTTCTAGATCACAAGCTCTGATACCACTTGTTGATCCCAGTTGAGCTTAAACGATCTTGTATAGAAGTTAACTTGATTAAACACTTAAGCTAATATGCGGAATGTAAAAGCTTAACTTAAGAAGAATAATAATTCACTTTCAACACTTCAATATTATTAATACGAGCACTCAACAATGCTAGGGTTTTACAACCTTGAAGTGAATAATAACACGTACATAAACTAACCCTAGGATCCTCCTTTTATAGACTAAGGAATCCTACTAGGTTTACAATACCTTTCTCTACACGATAAGTATATTCTAGATAAATATAATATTTACACAATCTATTCTGTATTTATCTAAACCATATACATCCTTATCCCATCAGCAGTAGATTCTGTCAACAGCATTTAACCTCAGCAGCACTTTGACATTAGCAGCAGAATCATTACCACTAGCAGCAGTTTCACTTATAGCAGCAGATTTACTCAGCAGCAGTTTCAGACCCAACACATCACCTGAGCATTCATCTCCTACACCTTCTGAAACCACATCAAAGCAACAATTAATCAATGAACCGACTAAACCAGTTGATCTTCAGGAGCAAGTCAACACTCTCACAACCATGGTCACCAGTCTTGCTAAACAAGTTGAAGACTTTCAGGAGGCAAAGCAGCAGATCGATAAGTTCATGAAAGCTGACTTGTCAGGAATGATCAGGACTTTCACACTAGATTATCTTACTGACAATCTGGTTGAAATTGTCACTCCTGAAGTTACAAACCTTATTGCACCAATCAAGGACAACTTGGAGCACAGAATCAGAAGTGTTGTAAAGAAAATGTTGTCAACAACACCATTCATGCTTCACCCGGCTAAAGCTTCTGCACCAACTCCAACAATCCCTGAACTATCATTCGATGACCTGCTTGCTCAACTCTATGACAAAGTTGCCTACAAAACCACACAGACAACTGAAGAAAAAGCACTTGTCGATGCTATTGCTGCTAACTTGTCTAAAGAGTCATGCAAAGACGCTACTGGAACCCTTAAGAGGACAAGGAAAGATGACGACCCAGACCCAAACTCTAAAGGCAAGAAACACAAGTCCGGTACTGGTCCATCATCTTCTCAACAACCACAAAAGGATCCTACTCCTCCTGGAAATCAGCAACACACCTCAGCTACTGGTCAAGGTCTCACAGAAGAGGAAGAAACTTTAATGCACCCAACTGATGATTACCAAGGTCAACCCGATACCGATTACCATGCCTCCCCTATTCCCGATTCTCAACCCGGACCATCGTCACCATCAAAGGCTAAAGACAAGGATGCTACATCCAAGTCTAAGAAATTAAAGAAAAGAAGACGTCATTCATGGCTCGACAATGATGACACACCTGAGAATGATTGGTTGACAGAATTGGTCAAAGCTCAACCTCCTCTCGAAGATGAAGAACCTCTTCCAGGTAATACACTACAATTTACTCAGGTTATAATGAAGGATCTTCAGAATGAGAAACTTACGAAGGCGGAGCTCAGAAGAATCAATCGGGATGCACAGGAATTCCTAAAATCCAGATCTGGAAACAAGATGGAATACGAATTTCACATGCAGAATATAGCTAGTGCAATGTCTGGCAAGTTTGACTGGCTAAACCCTGAAGTGAGTATCGACATCAATTCCAAAAACCACAAAAAGCCTTACTTCACCGATTGGACTAAACCATTACCTCTACAAGGATTTCTCGAAAAACCAAAGTTACCTTACAGCTTCTTCTTCAATAAAGATCTTCATAACCTCCAACTCACCCAAGAGAAATCTAAGAAGAAATATGCTTCCTAATTAACTATCTCAGTACCAGCCGCAAGATACGAAGTTCCCGCAATTGAAGAATCTACTCCAGTATTCAGCGACTCTATCATAGCCTATGACAGAGACGCTTTACACGGGATTCAGCACTGGCCAGAACGTCGTCGTCTCGGTTATACTTACAGATTAGACGACAAATCATTGGATAATGTGAAGCATAAATCTAAGATCATTGCTATCTTGGAGATTCAAGAGTCGAAACGGTTTAACTACATGTTCATGAATGAGATCGTAGTTAAAAGACAAGATGAAAAGAAGTACAAATTTTCCGAAGCAGACTTTCCTGACCTTTATCTAAATGATATTGAAGACATGTATCTAGAAAAAGTTCAAGGAAGAATGCGTGGATTCGATAGAGAAACTCAATACAACTTCATGGCATCTCTACTTCTCTTCATCCGACTATTGATAGTTCAAGAAAGAGTGGAAGATCTTCAACTTGGAGTGGAAAGTTACCAACAGAAGATCAATTTGACTAAGCCATAATTCACATTTGATGGAATCTATCTAACGTCACAGTATACTCTCATCCAAAAACCTTCATTTGGTTTCACCTACATCAACAGCAAAAAGCTACAAAGCTTCATGAGGCTCGATGAGATACACAAGTTCTGTGATGTTACGCTTAAGATCGTTTGTGATGGGTTAGTCAAAAGGCTGAATGATGATCGCAGAAAGATAGCAAAAGGTGAAACTCCAAGGTGTAAATCCAGCTCCAGAAGACAAGTTCGTAACTTTGTCCATAAGATTGAAGAAAGGTTATTTCTCTGGGAACAGATCAGGCGATTGGAAAGCTATATCGATGTCAGACCTTCATTTCCTATCAGCCTCTTCAAAAGACCAGAACCTAAGTTCACTGACTTTGATACTCCACTTACTGATGAAGCTTAAACTGGTACACACAGGTATTAATTTTTCAATATTAATTGTTTCATTTGATTGAATTGTTATCACAATGGCTTGTGCACACATTACAGTGTACAACCCGTTCTTGTAAAGAAAGGACCCTGAGGTACGCATCAGTGCCTCAATCCTAATATAAGGAGCGAAGGCTTCTTACTTTTGAGTAGAGTTAATCAAACATTTTCTGATTTTCATAACTCTGCTCAAAAGACAAGTATTTCACCTCAATAAGAATTCACTTGTTGAGGGGGAGCACTTGAAACAAAATCATCGTTCTTGAAATCAAAAGTTCTTGTTGAATTCTCCCCATAAGACTCAAAAGGCATATTTTAATCAAAAGATTGTCAAAAATATCATCTTATATGCTATTTTTGAGGGGGAGAAAAAGTGAATGTGATTAAAATATGAAAGTTCAAAGTTGCTTATAAGTCAAATCTCATGCGAGCTAGACTCAGAATTGACCCAAGAATTGACGAAACATAAAAGTTAGTAATCTCGAAAAGACTTATCCTTGACGGGTAATAACATCAAGTTAGTTACTAGAGCTAGTTGTCACCTAAAAGCTGACAATGGAACTCTTTAACTAGCCACGTAAGCGTGTCTCGAAAAGGATTTGTCTTAGTAGAAATGTACCGTTTCGAGAAACTTTCTTTGGACTTGACCAGGCCGAGTAATAACTTCAAGCTAGTCTAACTAGTGATGTAAGCATGTCTCGAATCGGTCTTGTTCACTGAAAGTGGATCAATTCAAAAAGTGCTTACTCCTCCCGCATGTACAAATTTTTTAAACACTTATGAGCACATGTGAAGGGGGAGTCCTTCAAATGTAAACACAAAACTCTAAAAGTGTTAAACAAAATGTTTGATAATCACAAACACTTTGAGAGATTTTCAATCAAAGGTTTCTTGGCTATTGTCGGATAATCATGGAGTTATAAGGTGATTAATATAGGAAAAACCGTCCTATGATCCGCCAGAGCCGGAGGGATCTACCCAAGGACATCACCAATAGTTAGAATTAGAAGTCCTTAGGTATGATATGATAAAAGGAGAAAAGAATGAAAGGGGAAAGAAGGAGTTAAAGAATTAAAAAGAAAAGTAAAGAAAAGGGTAAAAAGAAATAGCCCTCCATATTTTCAACCTTAGGGCAGACACCGAGTTCAATTCGTATGCTACTGGTTGTTGCTAAGGCGAAGCCGGTATTGAAGATAAAGTCGTCATAGACCCAGTGACGCAATGCACTAAACCTTCTAGCCACTCAAGTTCTCTTAAAAGAGCTTGTTTCATTCTCACGGGGAACCGGTGTAATCTATCAACCTATCTCTTAGAGATGGTTGATATTGAAGCAGGAGACCCCTCCCTAGTCTCCGCATAGGAAACCTAAGTGTGCACTTTTTGAGTCTAGAGCCATGAGATACATCAAAGATCTCTTAGGAACACTTAGTATTTCTGCAACTGGTGTTCTACATCAATGGACACCAGCTGTAAATTATCGAGTCCTTCGCAGATCTTAGCAATCTGCCGAGAACGTTTATGAGAGAATTTACATAAGTATTTCTCAATGGTTGAACGAAAATCCTGCCAGGGTCAACATCAAACAGCCCTGACAGCAGGTTACTTCGGTAACTCCTTGCGGGTTATGCTTAGTGTTTGCGATGGTTTATTAGCTATCTAGAGTCGTGGAGTGATCCCCAGCGACTCACCCAGTCATTGAGCTACTTAGTAGGTCTTGTAAGCTCCCTCGGGAGTATCTGATATGGGAACGGCCTTGATAAGGGTTAGAAGGAGTCTTCACACTATGTTGTTGACGATCTCTAATTCCTTATCTATAAGTACCGGATGTCTTATTGCTAACTGTTTACCTGCAGGGACACTTCATCTCCATGGCGACGGATTCCACATGCTCATACATGCATCTTGAAGTCATCAAAAGCTCCCTCAAAGATCAAAGCAACATAAAGTTCAAAGAAATATTCTACGCCAAAAGGAAGAATCTACAGAGTATAAAGACTAAAGATCAAAAGTCTAAGAAAGGGAACTACGTGCATGTATAAGTCAAAATTCAAAGATGTATAAGCATGTTGGAATGGAGGACTACCACCACAGACGCAGAAATGACGAAAGGCAGACAACTTCATAACTTGATCACTATCACAACAACAATGAACAAAGCACAAAGAACGATGAATGATTTTATCTGATTATTTTTTTAAAGACGTCTAAAGCTATGAAAGTCAAAGATGAAGAAATGATAAAGACGTCAAGCAACCGTGATGACCGACCCTTAGAGGGAGATTGTTGGGAACGAAGTTTTACTATTTTATCAAGTCTCGGTCATTTGTAGTAAATGTTAGGTTGCTTAGTTATTAGTTACTTACATTTGGTTATTAGTTATTTGTTTAAGGCTTATGAAAAGCCCACAAGGCCATAAAGGCCCACGAATCATGGAAGATGGGAGCTAGGAGTGTTGCCCTAGCTTCCCTCCTATATATAGAACCTTTAGGTCTCATTTGTATTTGGTTGGTTATTGATATCTTAAGGAAACTTTTGCTTTCATTATTCTCTTATTCATATAATCACCCAAATCCTTATATCTATCTCATTCTTGTTTATGTGAAATCAATATGGGAACCTAACACGTCGGTATAAAGAAAACTCGCAAAATTTTTTAGAATTTTTGTACCTGACGCCGTCAAGTTATAACTCCTGACGCTGTCAGAATGTTCCTGCAAAAATCTCATGTTAAGTTTTCGGAATATTTCTGGAAAAACTTATGTCCTACTTCCTGGAAAATCCTGCAAAACATCATTATGACTCGATACAAGCATTTGACTCAAACAATTACTAATATACATGTTCATTTAATATTGTTGTGGATCATGCTCAATTTCATTCTTATAAACAAATTTGGGTCTCCCCTTATACTTAGCTTTTGCAAAATACCTTTATATGTAATTAAGACGAAGTTAAAAACAAAATAAAGCATTTTCACAATTTACTTTGAAACATTAACCACAAAAAATAAAAATAAAGCATGCATACGGAAACAAATAAAATCAAATAAACAAACAAACAAACAAATAAATAAATAAAGCTTGGGTTGCCTCCCAATAAGCGCTTATTTTTGTTCGAGTCATGAGCCTGACTCTACCCTTATTTAATGGAAATAGGGGAGGTTTTCCCTACACTTTGAATTAAGTGCGGGTGGAAGTAGCGATACACAACCTTAGGGTGGAAATATGCCACGTGAGGTGAAGGGGGTGAGTGAATGGCTTCCTTCATCCTAAAACTACCCGGATAATAATGGTTGATGGGTGGTTCGGTTCCTCTTTTATCTCCTAGAAATATATCTAAGGATGGAAATTTGTGTAAAGATTGAGGTTCTGGTTCATCAACACTAGGAAATTCCCTATAACTAGGAGTAAGGTTATCACTACAAGTATTCAAACCTATATCCTCAAGTGGTGCCTGGTCCAAGGGTTCTACCTCTATCGGAATTCCTAAAGTTTCTTCTACTTCTTTCGAGTAAGTCATGGACGTTGTGTGTGCCTCAAATGATGGTTGAGTATTTTGTGGGCTTATGTTATTGACCTCATCATTCCATGTGTCAAGATCACCTATATCCTCATCATGTGTTTTGGTAGAATCTATCCTAAGCATTCTCCTAAGTATCTCACGTGCTTCTCTAGGCATCTCAACTTCTATGTCCGAATCATAAGGATCTTCCTCATTAATCTTATATTCAATTTGCCTAAAGGATTCATCATGCGTTCCTTGAGATTCAAAGTCATTGGTCATAAAACCTAGGTCTTTTTGATCAATGTGATCATGCTCGGCTAAATCCTCCTTAATTGTTTTCTTAGGTAGTGATAACAGCAAACCTAGTGCTTCATCCAACTTATGGTTTGTTACAACGGCTCTCTCCATAATTCCTTGGTAAACTAGGTCGCATTTCCTATTGGCCTCACTAAAATGAGATCTTAAACATGGAGGTTGTTCATAAGAATCTATCCTAGGTAAAGGCTCATATGATTCATAGGTGTCTCTAAATGAGGTATTTTGAAATCTTTAGTGTTCTAGCCACTCAACCTTATCTTGCAATCTTAGAAGTCTAAGTGAAAAGTCCATTTGAAGCAAATTACAAACAAAATCACAAAGAAAAGATAGACTACGAGAAAGCTACAAAATAAAAAGAAAAAATCTCACTTGATAGGAATCTAATGAGTAGAACTAATCAAAATAAATTTCAACCTAAACAATAACTATTCCCCGACAACGGCGCCAAAAACTTGATACGTGGGAATCGCACCAGGCTTTACCTCTCGAGGGATCTCGAGAAGCTTACAACCCCCACCAAGCAGTGTACCTGATCGTTGTAGTATAGTATAGTGACAAGTACCGGGGGATTGATCGTTCAACTCAGGAATAGTGTCGCTAGGATTAGAAAACCTAAAAACTAGGTCTAGAGGTGAGGGATGATTCTTTTTGTATTTTTATATTTTTATAAAAGCAATTAAAAATCTCGGTTTTTGGAAGAGTGGACGGAATTAGTTGCTAATCAACTAACCCAATAACTAAGATTGCAATCAAAATAAAATAACAGAATTGAAAATAAATCTAATTAAACTAGTGGTGTGAACAATAATGGGGAAAATTGTGTTTACTTAGGTTTCATTACTCCCTAGATATCTTTTACAGGTTGATAGTTTGTTACAATTGCATGGATGACGGGTTATATTCCTTAATACCATTCGTGGGGTGGCGTACGTACTTCCCCAACTCTATAAGCTCCTACTTCACTCCTATGTCGAGCCGTTAAAAACTCCTAACATGGGATCATTAGAATTCGCTCATGCATTAAATACAACCATAATAACCTAGTACGCATTGGTTCATGTTTCTTAAGACGTTCAAGCATGTTACCATATGGAAGTCTGCCAGTTTTCTTAAGCCTAACATCGAATACAATCATCCGTAACAACTATAAACAAACAATCAACCCATAATTAACATCTAGGTTTCACTACATCTAAGCAAACACACAAGAGATCTAGCCTAGCATGTTGAATTCAAGACAAGCGTAAGATATATTCAAACAACACATATACATATTGAATGAATTGAAAGAGTACTTATCTCAAATTGACATGAAAGGTTTCAAAGTGTAAAAACCTTTGAAAAAGCAGTAAAATTCGTGCTAGGGTTTCTCCAAAGTTACACCCTACTTGTTCCTCTCTAATGAATGAAAATTGCAAAACTATATATAGATTTTACAGGGTGACAGCGTCAAGAAGGAATTTTTGATGCCGTCAACTCGCCGCCCATAATGAGATCGGATTGCCTAGATCCAGATTTGACACCGTCATGTGTAATTTAGTTCTGGGCCGTCACCATATCTTGAACCTTGACGGCCA
Source organism: Artemisia argyi (assembly GCA_030686995.1). Taxonomy (NCBI): domain Eukaryota; kingdom Viridiplantae; phylum Streptophyta; class Magnoliopsida; order Asterales; family Asteraceae; genus Artemisia; species Artemisia argyi. The sequence goes on from CM060690.1 coordinate 141,643,940, forward strand.
AACGTGACGCCGTCACGTTTTCTCTGGACCGTCACCACTTCAACCTCTTGTTTTACTCTTGACGCCGTCACATGAAGACTCTTGACGCCGTCAGGTACTGTTCCCTGCAAGGAAAATTTAAGACTTTGCCGTTTTCTTCACTTTTATGCTCCAAAAACGTCCAAAATGCTTCCTTTTCCAGAATTCACTCCAAAAGTACCTAAAATGACAAAAGGACCGATTTTGGGCAATATTTGATCAAATAAATTCAAATCCGGGCTTAAAAGACCCCCTAAAAATGGTTCATTTTTCGCCTCATCAGGCAATAACAAAAGATTTGGCAAAAACAAAACGCAAAAGTTATAATACAATGTCGCAAAGAAAAATTGTATCTGCAGTAGAGAAACTAACCAGCTGCATAGCATTCTATGAAGGTCCTTGCCAAAATTTGAGGATATAATTTTGATAGATCTTCAGGTCCAGGAACAGTAAGAACTTCGAGCTCGTCATTCCAATGCCAGTTCTGATCTTTTAGAAGTAACGAGCAATTATACATGGCCTGCTGATATGGTTGTTGAAACTTGAAGTTCTCATATTTCTTCATGACCAACTCCTACAAAAATACCTAATATACAAGAAGAAAGAAAGAAGCAAAAGAATACACACCTAATCAAGAATTTTGCAAGACGTGTATTTCGCTACTAATGCAATGTTCTCAATAGCCCATGGATGAGGGTCAGCCTGTCAAAACGAACACTTTTACCAAGATTGAATGATTGTAAAATTAAATTTCGTGCAAAGCATTTGTTTTTTAAGAAATTACTGTAAGAATTATAGCACTGTTTAATGGCATCAATTACTAGAAAGTATATATTAGCTAATACTTAGGCGTGAGCATTGAGATAAAAGGAGTAAGAATTTTAAATAAAAGCTAATTAAATCAACAAAAAACTATTCACTAAACCAGACCTGAAATACAGCAGATGCTCCTCCAATGCCCATGGCTTCCAAGTCAACAGCCATGCGTATAGTACTGCTCCATGGATGTTGTAACGATTGTATATGTTATAACATTGGAAAAATAGGAGAAAAGCGATATGCCAAAATAATAATCACAAACTAAGAACCAAATCATGTCGCATTAACATATGCAAAGGTGAATAACTAAGCGTAAAAGTAAAGCAAACGATCAGACCTGAGTTATAAAGCTATGGGCACCATTTAAGCTCTCTTCCTCACCAGTATTGAACAAAAATATAACAAAATTCTTGAAACCATGATCCCAATAGGAAATTCCTCGAGCAAGCTCTAGCATAACCGCTACACAAGAACTGCAGTCACCAGCTCCTTCCCTTTATGAACATAAAGGTTCACTTTTCATCAGTAGTTACTAGTTAGTAACTTGCTTTACTCCGAATGCATAACAAGAGATGATACAACTTTAAAAAGCGGTAATAAAAGAAATATGTAGGAAATGAAAGAAACATACGCTGAAAATACGATGTCTATGTGATACGAGACTAGAATTGCACTATCTTCTGCTTCAGAAACACACTTAGGCAAGATTCTTAAAACCACATGCTTGAGATCTGAATAAACAAGTGATCTCCCATTAAAAAGTCCACCGACCAGAATATTTTTACCAATATTGGAACCACTAGGGTTAACTGCCAGGGTCAATCACAAGAAACAATTATCTTTTTTACCTCCAAAATCCCAGAGATTTAACTCAAGATTTGGTTGTAATCCTATAAATCGATTACAAGTTATTTATTGTCATCATGCTATAACAATGGCATTGATCAATTCGGTTCAAAATACTCACCCTTGCTATCAATCTTTAGTTGAAGTGGATCAGCAAGTGGACGAGGAATCCATGTGTTGGCCTATGAATAACAACACATGAAATGGGTCAACATGCAGTCTTATGCAAGGGTGGTGAATTTGATCTACTGATGAATGAGTTGATTTGGGTTGTTTTCAATCTCAAACGGGTCAAATAATTTAAATAATAGTTAGCTAAAAGGGGAATGGCCCAAAAGTCATCCAAACTCTCATTTGCATACAACCTCTTAAACCATTTTATTCGTAGATTTAGATAATCAATGTATTAAGGTTGGTTTGTAATTATAATTAACACATCAGCTCACTATAAAAGTTCTGTGACTTTAGACAAAAAGAGTTTGCTTTGTGAGCAAACCAAACCACCCCGCCTGTTTCAACTATACTACAAAGAGGCGTATAATAAGTATGCGACTAGAAAATGTAAATAAACACATTACATAGAAAAAGGATGTTGTAACTACTGATCTGCGGTTAGCTTCCTCAATGGGTCCCAGGAACATACTTTAGCTTACACAAAACCATCCCAGGTATTAATCCAAATAAACGTAATAACAATTTATGAGTACCTCTGATTTATCATCTGTAGTAGAAGTATGCTGAATTTCTGCAAGTAAAAGAGGTCAAATTTAATGAATTTTTGTGGATGCTCTAAGAAGATCTTGGAAGGTAGTGGGAAAAAACGTATCTAAGGTAATTACTAATGTGGATGCTCTTAGAAGATCTATGTGATGATGGAAAAGGATGTGTTGGTAGGCACAAAAATGAATCAGGATGCAAGGAGCAGCAGCATTACTAGTAGATTCAGATTAGTTGTCAAATTCAATATGCATAGGATGATGAATTGAAGGTCAGGGGTACATGAATATTACCGTTTCCTTTTCCTACGTGTTCATGGTAGAAATCTCTAAAACTGGCCTTAATTTCTGAAAATATTTCCTTTTGTTCCTTGATACACTTGTTGTGGTCTTCCTTGATGACCTTGTTGTTGTCATGATAGACAAAATCGACTTCAGCATCACTCCTGAACTCACAGTCCCCTGATCCAAGCTTAGACTTCTTGTTTGTTGTTTTCATATCTGGAAGAAAGAAAAAAAATTACATATGTAGATACTTAATGTGCAAAAAACATGAAATCATATAGTTTAAATGGGACATATTTTGGATTCAAAGCTACATGATTGGCTTGACACTCTTTTCCTATCAATAAGAATCTGCAGCACAAAGGTCTTTCGTAGGGACAATAGAGTTAAATCAGCATATAGATTAATATATAACAGTAATAAAACAGTAATAGAATTAGAAGTAAGAAAGTTAACCCAAGGGAGAAGCTTTTTCGGTTGATAGCCTGCTGTTAAACCATCCAGGTGGCGAGAAATACCTACATTACAGAAAGATAAAGTGTGATGACAAGTAAATGTGTGACTAAGGAGAAACATACAGTATATTGCAAGCATTTGAATCACAAACTTCGTCATCTGTATTTTGATACTTCTTTATACCGCTATGATGATATCACCACATAACCTTGTAACCGGTACAAACCTCACCAACCACAGCTCGTACAGCCTTTTCATATTTAAGATAAGTAACTACTCATCTTCACCATTCTACAAGAAAATCCATTTCATGTTAATGCGACTAAACAGAACCAATCACTAACAAAATCAAGGAAGTTTGCAGCAAATAACTCGTTATTAGATGGAAAATTGAAACAAGCTTACCCTATGAGGTTTAGTGTGGTTCTGCTTCTGATGGTCATTAATAGGAACAAATCCTCTCTTGAGTGAGCTTCTTGGGATGCACAACACAATCAACTCAAGTTTGTAGCATCATCATGGGTAATCACAATTGAGGGATTCTCATCGGCAGCAAACAATGCAAACCAAACAAACACCACCGTAGGTGGTTTTGACAAAACTTTTTGCATAATTTGACTATTCTAGAAACCTCAATGAACTTTCAACTCTGAGAAATAAATCATCATTTTTTAGACCTAAGAAAATTAGTTGGAGAGAACATATTAAGAAGATGATGTGAGATCTAAGAAAAAAGATGAAGATGGATGGCGGGTCAATTTGATTTTGGGGAAAAAACATTAAGATAGATGTGAGATCTGAGAACATATTATGAAGATGGTGTGGCTGAATGTGAAAGGTTGGAGAGAGGGATCCAAAAATGTGGTTTTGATTTTGGGGAAAATTTGGGTGGGATATAATGAAAATATTTGGGGGGAGGACCAAATTTTGGGAAAAAAAAATTTAAGACTAATTTAAGATATCAATGTGTGACCATATATGACATTTGGTCACACTGTTTAAGTGTGTGACTTATATATTTGCCATTTTTAAATGCATATCGTCATTAATGCTTCAAACTTACTTTTCAGTTGTCACACATTTCATTCATATGTGGCTAAATTTTCAACAAAAACTAATAGTTACATTTAAATGATGTGTGACAAACTTAAGTATATGATTTAGCCACATACACAATTACTTCATGTGACAATATATAGATTTTGGTCACACTGTTCAATTGTGTGACATATATTTGTCACATATGTATATATATAGTGTCACTAATGTTCAAACTTATTTGTATACGTCACACGTCCTAAATTATAAGTGACTAAATAATCAAAACAAATTTTACCACATACCTCTAGTCACGAAAATATTCAAATGTGTGGCTGTAGCCTCAGATGTAATTCCGAAATGGTCACACAAGTTGGATCAAGTGTGGCTGTTTATTTTATTCTGGTACATTTAGTCACATAAAAAAGTTACTATGTGGCCGTTCGAAAAACAACATGTGTGACAAAATCCCAGTTTTGTACTAGTGAGAAGTAACACTTTCGTGTAGACCACAATCCGCACATCAGTTGGAACTACTGAAGTAGCCTTTCCGTTATAAATCAGTCAGCTTCTACCTAGTCGATAACCATGTCCTTTGTGCTTCCGGACTGGGCAGCAATAAGGATTAAGAAATCAGGGATTTCCATCCTTTGTTGCTTAACGTTGTCTAGGAAAGTTTCCAATGGGGCAGGAATCAAAATTGATAGAACTCATGCACACCATCTTCTATAAGTTCTAGGACCATTTTGGACTCCATGTTGTTTAGACATTGATCTAGGATAAACTATAAGCACAAAGATAATAATAAGCACAGCGGAATAAGATAAAGATTATTATTATTATCAACAAGGTTCTTCGTCACCATCTCTAACATATTATTTACAGCCCCAATTCTACTTGATCAAGGTAGAACGACTTAATCTTGAGGCTGAACTAACTTAAACACTAACCACTAACCCTAGGCGTTTTCCCAAATCCCTACGCCTAGGTTCCTACACACACACACCTTTGGTGTTTACATCTTTGTACGTCCAATGAAACTAATGACCCTATGTCTATTTATATAATAGAGACATCTAGGGTTTACAAGAGGAATCATAATACAATTAGGAAACTAAATATTCTTCTAGAATCTTCCAAATCCTCCATCTTTTTGTAGTTTCCCTTCTTGTCATATTAAGTCCCTGTTGTTTCATTCTTGATTGTTTTGTCTCATCAAATTAATAAACCCAACAAAAATTATACATGATGTATATTTTGTATCTTTCCTAACAACGTATCCTCTTCCCATTTTGTTCCCTTTTTAAAGCCTCTGCTGATCCACCATTTTTCCACTCATGTATGGTTGTTTCTAAGATCAACAATAAAATATATTGGGATGTTTTCATTCTCATAGCTTACAAGAAACTAAGTCCCCTTGAAGCTACCAATAGTACCTTAGGCACTGGTGGTGCTGAGGTAGTAGATATGGAAAGATTGTGGATAGGCAAGTTGAGCATTTTCTGACACAAAGACGTTCAATTGTGAATGTTTTGTTTCAGGAAACACTCGAGAGTGTTTTGTAAGGGATTTTGAAGGTGGGAGTTGTAGAGGTTGTGGTTGTATTCATTCAGCCATCATTTAAGAGAGCTAATAGTTATTAGTAGTCATTTAAGAATGGATCTAGATCATAAATATGATCCACCCGCTCTAATACCACTTGTTGGTCCAGTATAACTTGAGCAACTCATGAATTAATGAAATAAACATAAACACGTGTCATTTGGATATGGAAAGTATAACGAGTTTATGATTCGTTATATGCGGTATTACAAGGTTACTCAAGAACCCACTTAGACATACTAATGACTTGGTTGGATTTTCAATGAGGATAGTTACAGACGGCCTTCCCCGGCGAGAGACAAATTAAGAGACACTAAGAAGCAAGCTACGCTTGAGTTCTTAGTATGTTGAGAATTCTAACACTCTAACTATGTTATGATATTCTCACTACTTACTCTCTATTGAATGCGCACATTCTGCTTTAGTTGCGACGGGTTTATATAGCGGTGAGATTACTGTTGCTTCACCTGGGAATAGTGATCTTACCAACTGTTCGTAGATAGGCACATGCCTAGACATCTAGCCTTGATGTCCTTTTGGTTTACCGGAGTTGACAGCACCGATTTCCCATGAGCTTCCTTTTTGTCTTGGGAAGGAACAAAATTTATCTTCCCAAGAGTTTTCCTGCATAAACTCTGTAGTCTTCACCTAACCTTTTTGGTCTTTAATCAGAGAGCTGATAGATCATTAAGGTATTCCTGCCTTTGATGATCTCTTGTTCCTCAGCTGGAGTTCTGTTTGTACATACTGGCTGATGAGCACTTAGTAAGTTTGTAAGAACTCTTTGACCATATCTGAGGCTTGAACTACTGCTATTGACGTTCAATGAATGTGTCTTCTTTAATGAGTTTATCCTAGATTCTTGATGTCTCTAATCTTGAGCCTTGTTTCAGGGAGTCATGTTGATCAGTCATAATGTAACACCCCAACCCGACATGGGTCCGGAGCGCTACAGTATGGTGACATATCAAAGCATACAAAGCGTACAACGCAAGCGGAAGACTTAAAGCAAAAGGTTACAAGGGAAAAATCTAAAAGTACAAAAGAAATACTAAAACTATAAAAGAAAGGAAAATACAATCTAAATAAAGTCTAATCTAATCCAAGTTCAAACTAGTCCAGATGTAATGGGCTTATATCCATGGGGTAGTCCACTAATGCTCCTATGCTCTCTCTTCACCCAAACCCAGCTTCCAACCTAAAACCTGCCGCAGGAAAGGAAAATGCGGTTGAGCTTAAAAAGCCCAGTGAACAGATATATAATCGAAACGTATGTAAGTATAAGAAAAGAAATCATAAGCTCCTGCTGAAATGAATGTCATCTGTCAAATGCATAAGAGATCAATGATAACTGAACAAATATCATAAGTCAAATGATTAATGAGTACGAAGAGTAAAGTGATAATATGAATCATATAGTAACCAGAATCAAAGAGCACGTATCAACAAAGGCTTGTCTAACGAGATACTCGAATAGACACACGAAACATAGGAAAGCCACGAGCCGACCTAACGAGAAACTCGAATAGGTCTCCTACCATATAATCACATATCTGTCAAATCATAAGTGCACGAAGAGGGGAGACCTCTAAGTACCAAATGGAGTAGCTAGCTCCAACGTGAAGAAGTGTAAGCACACACTCACATTCACCCTACACAGAACAGAATACCTAGGATGCATCCATACGCCCCCCTACAAAGCAAATCATACATATCATAATAATCCAGGGCTCATAACATATCATATCAAATGGGGACGCCGTGGATCAATCACACCTCCACGGAAAGTGTCATGCCATTGGTGCTTCAATGACATGCCCATGGTACCTCCATGAATAGAATAAAAACTCGGGCATCAGAACAGAACAAATCATATCATATCATATCGAATCATCATATCATATCCAACAGAACATAGCAAACCGAACAGAATCATATCAAACGAATCATATCAAACAAGTCATATCAAAGCTCATATCAGAAAGATCATATCAGAAGCTCATATCAAAATATCATAACAAAGGGATCATAGCAATGGCATATCGAAAGGGAATCATAGCAGTGTCAAGGATCAAGAAAGTCATGAGAAGTCCCTACTGAAAAGGGAAGAATATCTGTACCTTAAACCGCAAGTGCAAACATATCAGAAGACATAAAGATCGGAAGTAACTCCTTCTTCAGCGAATCTACACGAATTAATGATCGTCTTATTACTTATAAGCTCATTTTAAATCAAATGACTCATTTTAGTTTCTTTTCTATCTTTAGAAACTTTCCATTTTTAGTAACTTTCCAAATTAAGTAATTTTTCATATTTTAGCAAGTTTCTCGAATAATTTTATACTTTAGAGTTATAAATGACAATTAAATAAACTTAAAGATTTAATAATGATAATATAGTAGTTTAGGATTAAATATGTCAATTTAGTATAGTTTAGGGCTATAAATGTAAATTATCAAAGCGGAAGGTTTAAATGTGCCAAATAATTAACGTTATGGTTTATATTGTGAATTAATATCAAAATGACCGTTTTAGACCCCGCCGTTCCACAATTTATAATATGCATTTACGACAATATTTTTGACCGCAATTATGTTACTACATCTTAACATTTTTCCAACCACGACCTAAAGTACTCACTCACGACACAAATTTACCCGACCGTCCTTTTAAACTGGAAATTTACGTGTATGTACATAAATAACAATTTCTATATATTCGACCATGACAACTTTGTATCTAGTATAATACCGTATATCCACGTCCATATTTTATGATTTATGCATGCACTAGACACATCCTCATGACCCACACAACTAACCGTTATTACTTTTAGTTCCAAGTATACCACAACTGCATAATATAATGTACTGTAATTCATATATGTGTTGTGTTAATCTTTTTGTGGTATGAATGCATACAAGGACCACATTCAAAATCTCAAAGTCTGGATCTTGATTTAAATAAGATACGTATATTTATCAGATATAGTATGCGTGTTTCAGGTTTTAGACCCACACACAAAATTACCCATGCACTTGCTAATAAAATAACGAGACCCAAGCACATAAAATCACACTTGACTAACCTTTAACCCACGTTTATAGACATGCATGTTCTATCTTTATTTCTTATGTTTATATCAGATTATTCGTCGATTATTTGAGATGAACGTTAGTGGTTAATGACTAGATCGAATGCGTATATAACAAACATATTCGAAGAACCAAAATCGAACAAAGATCGACATATCAGAATCACACTTCTATGATTTCATGTGGCGTATAGTAGCATTATTCAGGTTGCTATTTAACGGGAAAAAAATAATATCATAATGACTAGATTCGAACAAGATTTATATATAGATTTAGTCTTAGCCATTTTTTTGCAAACGTTATATCATGTGACAAATTATATGAGTTCATGCAATTATTTCTATCATTTCATGTGAGCTTGTTTATATCATTTCATGTGCATATAATATACGTATACATGCATGTAGTCTTATAGCCAATTCATTAGTTGATATAAATATGTTAACGTGTGAATCATTGTATGTACATATAACAGATTTGAAATGAATGAAAATGGAATGAGGAATTAGGCGCAAACCCTTGAAGAGAACCGAATGAACAAGAGCCAAGAACCAAGAACCAAGACCACAATGAACCGAGCCAAGCAATCCAAGACACCTTCGAATCAGAAAGATAGCATGACCACCGCAACCCCTTGAACCACATAAAATACTACTACCTACACACCCCCTCTAACCGAAAACAACCCGAACTCAATCACCACTTCTTTGAACCAGAAACTTCGCCTGATTCCCACTCTTTTTGTCACGTTTTTGAACAGCTTGACACAAGGATAACTAGCAGTCGATTCGTATGTTGTTATTATGGTTTTTGTGTGTGAGAGGAAATGGGGAAGTCGGTTGATATAAATGAGGGAATAATAAGAGTGAATTGCCGAGTCTTAGGGGATTGTGGGAAGACTGATTCTTCTATATTTTTCAAATGATATTTCTGATATTATCTCAATACTCTGTATCGTGTGCAACATGTACAAAGATTTGAGAATGGGTCCAATATATGTGATTAGTATTTTGGAGTGTATTGTGTACAAAATTATATTTCATTCAACCCATATAATAGCTCATTGGTTAGGAAAAGTGGTGTACATTTTATCATATAATTCGGCCCATGCTACTTGTAAACGTGTGATGTTTTAGGTTAAGGACACATGTTGTGAGTCAATTTATAATCATACTTAGGTAAGAGTTTCATATTTTGTGGTTCAAATATACAAGGTTCATGTAGTTAAGGTTTATTTCACGAACTTATGGAAATTTCAAATTATATGGGAATTTTAAGAAAGACGGCTTTTAGGGTTTTACAATTCTTCTCCTCTAAAAAGAAAATTTCGTCCGCGAAATTGGCGTCGCACAAGTTAAACGGAGGCGTAACAAATCACAAAAGAACGTCACAATTAACTTCACTCTCGGGAAGTCCTTCCAGCAGAATCTTCACAACAAAAATTTTCTCATGACTCGATCCCGACAACAAGGATAGCCCCAGGCTCTCCACAGAACACAAATTGTAATAAATCTGATCCAACGAATGCGAAACCAATGTGTAGCAGATGACAGATGACATATGATAGTTGAAATCCCACAAGGAGATACACGAAACACATATACCTACGAGGAAAGCACAAAGACAGTACTGAACGACAATCTTCATCAACTCCTACCAAATTCTGAATGGATAAAGGACCTTGCTAATAATCAGCGAAGTTCAAATTGAATCATCAAACGTATCGAGAGTCTCATAAAGAGATGGGTAGCATATTCGTACTAATGATCAGTTAAGCACATATCGGAATATCAAAACGTATCAGAAGGCATAACGGAATAGGTAGAATAATCGTACGGATAAGAATGAACCTAAGGTCTAACGTATCGTGAACCAAAACTTCTTCAAATGCCAAAACGTCTAACTCTTCTGTGCAGAATAATCATACGGAGCACATAACTCCCAGTCTCGATTTTAAATTCTTCTTCCACAATAATAACTAATCCTTTAGTTGATGTAATTAATTCTGAACCTTTTGTAAGTAGACCTTATTCCAAGCAAAAGGTATTCCACAGCTTCATTCATAAAAATCCTAGAAGAATCATCTTTTCTTGCATGTCATCTTCCTTAGTGAGCTAACACAACCAAGCTAAACACCTATCAAATTTCCCGTTCAACACATCTTCCAAGTTCAAATAGTTATTCTGTGTATCCATCCATTTGAAGATGAGAAGTCGTACTAACATCCCGAGTCAAATCCCCATAGTCTTCGGTACCTCTTCTGAAAGTGTGAAGCAAAACGCGATTTCCGTCATGGTCACTGCAGGTGCGCCATGTAGCTTGAATGATCTTCTGCCAAAAGAAATCTCTACTGATCTACCAAACGAGCCGCCATAGTCAATGCTCCACTGTAACTCCACTCGTGTTGTTCTTCCTGTCTGTGCGCAAGAATCACCAATGTAGTCATCACCGTCTTCATACCATCCTGTCTAGCTCCTGCTTCAAGACTCTATACATATTAGTACAACTAAGATGAATAGAGTTGATAGAATTGTTTGCTTCTCTTCAAACTACTTCCTTCCATCTTCTAATGTAGCTAATCTTCTACCGTCTTACTGCTGAGCTTCTTCATGTCTCCACCATTCATGTGTCGGGTCATTCACCTCCTACGGTTCTAGATGTATAGATGCATGACCAGAAATCTTTCCATATTGTACAAGAACATAGCTAAATCTCCTTCTTCCTAGGTGGAAACAAAATCTCTCCTCAGCTTCTCAAATTTCTTCTCTTAGCTCCTCCAATAAAAGTTACTCTCCGAGAAAAATTATATAAAGCTTCTTCTAACGTAGAAATGTCAACACCAAAAACGAAGGTGATCCACGTGCTTCTCTTTCGTCTCTGAACACACTAATATGTCATACTATGACAATTTATCCAAGTATTCACGAGAGACACGATTATCAATTCCATAGGAACAGTTAGACAGTAGCTAATATAATTGGCATCACTTGTAACAATTCACATTTTCAGGTTAATTACTTTTCCCGGAAAATTGCACTATTCATTTTTACTATTCATTTTTCCCGAAAACTTTCCCGAAAGTTGATTTTTATTTGATATTATCGAGTGATAAATCATTTCCATGGCAAATTAAATGTTTGACATTCGTCAGATCATTTTCTTAAAAGTTATTAAGGAATTACACGTTTTAGAGTAAAACGTCATTCAGAAATTCTACGTACAACGAAACTCGACCGCGTTAAGTGACCCCACATCAGAAAAATGTTTGACACACTCATGATTTATTTGAGAATTAATCGTGACTAAGAAAAACATGACCAAAGACTTCCCAGCAGGTCACCCATGTCGGTACTAATCTCACATGAGCACGCTTAACCGAATGGGCGATTAACCGTTAGACCACAAAACGAGTTTCTAAGACATTTTGAGTTTACAAAATTATTAGAAAAAGTCAACATAATTTTCCCTCCTCCTTTGACCAAAAATCATTCCTTGATTTTATAAGTCATTCCTTGATTTTTAGGCTTACGGTTTGATGTCTAAAAGACATTTAATACCAACCGACACTAGACTGAGCCCAGTCTAGACATTATAAGTCATTTTAAATCATTTTTATCACATTAGAAAAGTAACATTTTACTTTTCTCAATTTTACGCAATATTCGTACGTTTTACGTATTACGCGTTTTAGACCCGTGTTTCCAGTTTTTAGCAGGGTTTACCACCCAAATGGAACCTACCACTCATTTTATATTTTATTATGGAACTTATTGACATGTTTATCAATACTTTCAAGTTCCATAATTTTACGACACCCGGTTTTACGTTTTGAGGCTTAATCATTTACGATTGGCATTTCCCGGAGTCAAAACTAACCAAGTATCTTGGATAATACCAAGAAAAGTCCACACCCTTGCTCTCCAAGCTCATGAACCGCCATTAGGGGGGGGGTTTCACACTAGGTGGCTTGATCTCAAGCTTAATGGCCTTAGATTTCATCCATGTGTTCACCTTGGCCTCCAAGGTTGGACTAGTCAACATTTCTAACCTCCTCCAAGCCATATAAATACCCTCCTCCCTCTCCTTGGCCGTCCCTCATCACACACACACCCACACCATCTCATTTTCTCATTCTCTTCAAGTTTCATGCAAGATTCAAGTGCTAATTCAAGGTAGAAACCCTAGATAGGTTATCATTAATCAAAACACTTCCATAACCTCATATACTTGGTGATTTCTCTTGAGTTTGAATCCACTCAAGTCACCTAAACCTTCATCATCCATCTTTCAAGAATACCAAGGGTAGAAAGATTGCATGAAGTGAAGTGGGTTGAAGCAAGTCTATCAAAGTCCTATCCTTACATGTTAACTTCCTTTCATCTTTGAAAGCCAAAAGTTGTGAGCCAAACCCTAACTTGATTCTTGTTAAATAATCATATTCATGTTATTTACATATTATTTGTGCAATATTATGTCTTGTATTCATGTCCATGATGTATAAAAGTGAGCAAAACAAGTTATTGTTATTGATTGTTACAACAAGTTACTAAAACAAGTAAACTAGTGACTTTCTTGGAAAACCACGACCAAAATGGTAAAATTATGATATTGGATCATTACATATTACAGTAGAGGACTTAACAAGGAAACCATAGCAATTTGAACCACCTAAAACGAGTATACGAGTCAAAAGTTACGCCCATTTGAAGTTACCAAAACTTTTCGGCAAACTGCCAAATACCATTCTGATCAAATTTGGGTTTTGAAAGTCCCACTTCTGGTCCGATTCATCAAAAAGTTAAAACACGAAAGTTGTCCGGAACGACGTTTTCATTCAGGAACAAAGAAGCTCGAGCCCTGAAAATGCTTTTTGAGTGATAAATTCTTCAAAATCTTAAACAGCCCATTTTTACACCAAAGTCATTACATATAAGTTATGGTTTATGAAGACCAAAGGGGTCTTATGACCTAGAATCAAGACACAACCATGGCTAGAGCCAAGGTTGAGTCTCAAGACCATGGAACAATGACCAAAGGTCATGGCTAGGCCATGACGAAATGACCATACCAACTTACATAGGCGTAAACATGAAACAAGAGTTGGCGATAACTTGAACATACAATTTGGATCTACTTCACTTAAAAAGGAACCATGAGATATTACAAAGAGAAAATGGTCATACAAGACTTATGAAACTACCCCTAATAACAATCTTCATGTACAAATAAACTTTCCTAAGTTTATTCAAGTATCGGACATGTAACTTTTCGGATCAAAACTTATATCTATATATTTCATCAACTACTACAATAGTAGGGAGCCTCATGTGAGGAGTTCATTATGTAAGCCGTCGAGATGAGTTGTGGATTTACGAGTTAAAGTGTCCTGGCTCCTCGAACGCTTACTAACATGACTTCTGAATTATGTCGGCCCGAACGGTAGTAAACGATATACCAAAACATACATGTTTCATCGAGCTTTCTTTCAAAGACTTACAATATACATCATACCACATCATGGACTATAATGCAAGATATATATATATATATAGGCACTACTTCATATTCTGTACTCAAATCCTAAGTCGCAACATTCTATTATAGGTTGCTCGTAGAAACCTTCACGATTCAACTGTTACATTCATTACTTGCTATCTTACTTAAGGTGAGTTCATAGCCCCACTTTACATTACTTCATTGTTTTACAAACCCTTGGGGGGAATACATGCTATTTTTAACCGAGCACAATGTTTTTAAATTGTATGCTTGCCTGATTGTTTTATTATCACTAAGTACCATCCTTGCCAAACCGAGATCCCATATTATGAACCATTTAATCACTTGCGAGGGTTACTTGCAAGTGAGCGCGAATATTGTGAATAGGCCTATTGGGATTGACGAATCCCATTTGTATTGACTAAGTTCAAACAAAAGCATTAATATTTGAGACATTAGGTATGACGGCAAAGTACCTACCGGGATAACTCCGCCGATTGATATTGGTACCCGTTAACGTTTTGGTGTCATAAGCTTAGTATTTGATAATAACTGTTCCGGGCGTGTAACAACGTGGCCCATATTTGTTTTCCAAACATTGGTGTGAGTCTATAGCTCACACTACCAACATATTGTGTTCAAACATTAAACAAACTCTATGAATATCACTCAACCTTTGTGTTGACCTCTCAAGCATGTATTTCAGGTTCATGACGATCAAGGATGGCACGGAAGGGCACGGATACTCAAGAGGGCTATAAATTTTATTATCATTCAAAACTCATTTAATGTGATTTGTAAACATGGAACCATTTGGGACCTCATTTTGTAACCTCTGATATTTATACAATTTGAATGATAAATCTCTTAAAACGACTCAATTGGAGTTCGTTTTCTATTATTGTGACTTTTGTGCCGTCGAGTAACACCCAGTTTGAATTCCGCTGCATCCATGAATTGGGGGTGTTACAGATTGGTACCAGAGCCATGGTTATAGAGAAACGGGTCTAATTGAGACCTAAACTATAACTACAATCACAAGCAAAACCATTTTTATAGCCTTCCGCTCTCCGTGTCTTCCATCCTCCAGACGATTATGGACTTAGTAAGCATGTTATGCTACACAAACATATTAGTATATTCATATATATACCCCTTTTGAGCATTTCCCTGTAGATATTTTATGCTACACAAACATAATTGCATATTAACATATGTACCCTAAACATAATTGAGCATTTCCCCGTAAGCATTTTATGCTACATGAACACATATAAGTATATTGATATATACACACTAAGCATTTTATGCTACATGAACACATATAAGTATATTGATATATACACACTAAGCATTTTATGCTACATGAACACATATAAGTATATTGATATATACACACTAGGCATTTTATGCTACATGAACATATTAGTATATTGATATATAAACTCGGTTTATTTTCAATCATTTATCTAAACAATGGACTAAACATATCTGTGTATGCCTATTCTAAGGCATTTCGGCACAGCCACACTCTCCCAAACATGTTCCTACTCCAACATTATATGTCCAAGACATTGTAACTGATTGCAATGGTCTCATTCATTTTCCAAGACATTGTGAGATACAATGGTCTCATTCATTTTCCAAGACATTGTGAGATACAATGGTCTCATTCATTTTCCAAGACATTGTGAGATACAATGGTCTCATTCATTTTCCAAGACATTGAGAGATACAATGGTCTCATTCATTTTCCAAGACATTGTGAGATACAATGGTCTCATTTATTTTCCAAGACATTGTGAGATACAATGGTCTCATTCATTTTCCAAGACATTGTGAGATACAATGGTCTCATTCATTTTCCAAGACATTGTGAGATACAATGGTCTCATTCATTTTCCAAGACATTGTGAGATACAATGGTCTCATTTATTTTCCAAGACATTGTGAGATATAATGGTCTCATTCATTTTCCAAGACATTGTGAGATACAATGGTCTCATTCATTTTCCAAGACATTGTATGATACAATGGTCTTAATCATTTCTCAAATGTTTTGAGTCACACAACGGTTTAACCTACTTCCCAGACATTGTGAATTGCACAATGGTCTAACCTACTTCCCAGACATTGTGAATTACACAATGGTCTAACCTATTTCCGAGACTTTGTGTTTTGTGCAAATGGTCTCTAGAATTATTCCATCACATCATCAATATCATTTCTTATGATATCAAAAACCCGTCACAACCTATCGATTTCAAAACAAGAAATATGAGATTTCTAAAGGACAAACTAATCCATCATCGACAAAAGCTGAACTTTCTCTACATTTATCAAAGTTTTCTTCTGAAACTTTCATTGTTAAAAGTTCGTGATCCTGGCCAAGTATGTTCTATTTTAGAACTACTTAAAGCTTCCTTTCCATACGTATCCACCCTTACTACCTTCTATGCAATGGAATATGAAAACATACGTTACAAGTCTTGTATGGACGGGACTTGCAACTTAAGGGTTTGACATCGCCTTTGTTTAGTGAACAGTTTCCCGAAAGCAACGGACATATCAAAAGTATACCTAGTTTAGGTATTTGAAAATTTTATCGAACCTTGGCTAAATATAGACTAGTCACCTATATTTAACCTAGGGACAGTGGAATATAGTCTGACTAACTATATTCGACTTAGAATTTTCAAATACTGAGAGTAGTTGTACTAGGGTTATGTTCAGATTGATTTCCTACATGAACACGATAAACCACCAGAATACATTAAAACAATCTAGAGACACGATAGTGCCTTACCACTCAGCAAGATCTTAACACCTTATTTGTATGATCTAAATTCATTCTTGAAAATTTTCCTTTATGAGATAATCTGAACGACTATCTTGGGATAGTTATCAATTCTTCTCTTCATCCCGTGGAAGTACCATCCTGTTTAGGATACCATTCCGTCATAAACTTTTAAAATCTCTTAAGATTTTTAAAGCAAACTCAACATCTATACCTAAGTGTATTAATGTTAAGCATACACTACACACTTTTGTTCATCAACATATCATAACATTATCTTCACAACCGTTGGAACCACAAGCTCATTAACAGATTTTGATGCACTTTTAAAGCTCAAATCATCCTTAGTTACACCACAAGTACCCTCATCAGCTTTACAAGTTTGAATATTCATCTTGTACTTTTGGAACACCAGTATCATCTCGTAATACACTACCTTGTAACTCACCGGCTAAGTATGAATGTTGTGTCGGGAATTCTTGAGTAGGATGATTTATAATGTCCTTATTTGAATGGATTGGGATGCCTTTTCATTTAAATAAAGAAATTATAAATCATCGAACCATACGTTTATATTCCTTTAGTTACATTGTTTGGGATGCCTCTCTATGTAAATAAAGAATTATAAACAAGTGGGCTTAATTATATCCGAAATAACATAAGTATGAAGTCAATAAACACTAGATACAACAACAGATTACCTACTAGGCTATGATTGCAACGACTATCCCAATTTCCATTAGTACGAGGTTTACATTTTGGTTTTCATAATGATAGTGCAATAACAAACAAACTCATTACAGGGCCATGTAACCATACGCATGCGCAGTCGTACCAAACTCATTGCGAAGCCATGTAGCCATATGCATAGGCAGCCGTACAATTCAAACAGGACTTGGTCCAACCACATGTTCAACGCTTATTCCATGATTCGATTCTTATATCAATTGCTATTGATACTTGACAACTATATCAAGTTCTATTTTGATATTCAACTACTATATCAATTCCTATTAATATTCGACTGCTATATCAATTTCCTTTGATATTCGACTATTACCATACCTTTCCTATATAAAAGTAAGCCTCATCCTACACCATACACTGAAATGACAAATCAAACTACATCACCGGTAATCCCAGACTTCAGTCCTCATAAGTAACCACATCTCTTCATCGACACCACTCCAACATATGACACACATAGAACTTCGGGACGAAGTTCCCCGTAAGGGGTAGAGACTGTAACAATTCACATTTTCAGGTTAATTACTTTTCCCGGAAAATTTCACTATTCATTTTTACTATTCATTTTTCCCGAAAACTTTCCCGAAAGTTGATTTTTATTTGATATTATCGAGTGATAAATCATTTCCATGGCAAATTAAATGTTTGACATTCGTCAGATCGTTTTCTTAAAAGTTATTAAGGAATTACACGTTTTAGGGTAAAACGTCATTCAGAAATTCTACGTACAACGAAACTCGACCGCGTTAAGTGACCCCACATCAGAAAAATGTTTGACACACTCATGATTTATTTGAGAATTAATCGTGACTAAGAAAAACATGACCAAAGACTTCCCAGCAGGTCACCCATGTCGGTACTAATCTCACATGAGCACGCTTAACCAAATGGGCGATTAACCGTTAGACCACAAAACGAGTTTCTAAGACATTTTGATTTTTCAAAATTATTAGAAAAAGTCAACATAATTTTCCCTCCTCCTTTGACCAAAAATCATTCCTTGATTTTATAAGTCATTCCTTGATTTTTAGGCTTACGGTTTGATGTCTAAAAGACATTTAATACCAACCGACACTAGACTGAGCCCAGTCTAGACATTATAAGTCATTTTAAATCATTTTTATCACACTAGAAAAGTAACATTTTACTTTTCTCAATTTTACGCAATATTCGTACGTTTTACGTATTACGCGTTTTAGACCCGTGTTTCCAGTTTTTAGCAGGGTTTACCACCCAAATGGAACCTACCACTCATTTTATATTTTATTATGGAACTTATTGACATGTTTATCAATACTTTCAAGTTCCATAATTTTACGACACCCGGTTTTACGTTTTGAGGCTTAATCATTTACGATTGGCATTTCCCGGAGTCAAAACTAACCAAGTATCTTGGATAATACCAAGAAAAGTCCACACCCTTGCTCTCCAAGCTCATGAACCGCCATTAGGGGGGGGTTTCACACTAGGTGGCTTGATCTCAAGCTTAATGGCCTTAGATTTCATCCATGTGTTCACCTTGGCCTCCAAGGTTGGACTAGTCAACATTTCTAACCTCCTCCAAGCCATATAAATACCCCCCTCCCTCTCCTTGGCCGTCCCTCATCACACACACACCCACACCATCTCATTTTCTCATTCTCTTCAAGTTTCATGCAAGATTCAAGTGCTAATTCAAGGTAGAAACCCTAGATAGGTTATCATTAATCAAAACACTTCCATAACCTCATATACTTGGTGATTTCTCTTGAGTTTGAATCCACTCAAGTCACCTAAACCTTCATCATCCATCTTTCAAGAATACCAAGGGTAGAAAGATTGCATGAAGTGAAGTGGGTTGAAGCAAGTCTATCAAAGTCCTATCCTTACATGTTAACTTCCTTTCATCTTTGAAAGCCAAAAGTTGTGAGCCAAACCCTAACTTGATTCTTGTTAAATAATCATATTTATGTTATTTACATATTATTTGTGCAATATTATGTCTTGTATTCATGTCCATGATGTATAAAAGTGAGCAAAACAAGTTATTGTTATTGATTGTTACAACAAGTTACTAAAACAAGTAAACTAGTGACTTTCTTGGAAAACCACGACCAAAATGGTAAAATTATGATATTGGATCATTACATATTACAGTAGAGGACTTAACAAGGAAACCATAGCAATTTGAACCACCTAAAACGAGTATACGAGTCAAAAGTTACGCCCATTTGAAGTTACCAAAACTTTTCGGCAAATTGCCAAATACCATTCTGATCAAATTTGGGTTTTGAAAGTCCCACTTCTGGTCCGATTCATCAAAAAGTTAAAACACGAAAGTTGTCCGGAACGACGTTTTCGTTCAGGCATAAAGAAGCTCGTGCCCTGAAAACGCTTTTTGAGTGATAAATTCTTCAAAATCTTAAACAGCCCATTTTTACACCAAAGTCATTACATATAAGTTATGGTTTATGAAGACCAAAGGGGTCTTATGACCTAGAATCAAGACACAACCATGGCTAGAGCCAAGGTTTAGTCTCAAGACCATGGAACAATGACCAAAGGTCATGGCTAGGCCATGACGAAATGACCATACCAACTTACATAGGCGTAAACATGAAACAAGAGTTGGTGATAACTTGAACATACAATTTGGATCTACTTCACTTAAAAAGGAACCATGAGATATTACAAAGAGAAAATGGTCATACAAGACTTATGAAACTACCCCTAATAACAATCTTCATGTACAAATAAACTTTCCTAAGTTTATTCAAGTATCGGACATGTAACTTTTCGGATCAAAATTTATATCTATATATTTCATCAACTACTACAATAGTAGGGAGCCTCATGTGAGGAGTTCATTATGTAAGCCGTCGAGATGAGTTGTGGATTTACGAGTTAAAGTGTCCTGGCTCCTTGAACGCTTACTAACATGACTTCTGAATTATGTCGGCCCGAACGGTAGTAAACGATATACCAAAACATACATGTTTCATGGAGCTTTCTTTCAAAGACTTACAATATACATCATACCACATCATGGACTATAATGCAAGATATATATATATATAGGCACTACTTCATATTCTGTACTCAAATCCTAAGTCGCAACATTCTATTATAGGTTGCTCGTAGAAACCTTCACGATTCAACCGTTACATTCATTACTTGCTATCTTACTTAAGGTGAGTTCATAGCCCCACTTTACATTACTTCATTGTTTTACAAACCCTTGGGGGGAATACATGCTATTTTTAACCAAGCATAATGTTTTTAAATTGTATGCTTGCCTGATTGTTTTATTATCACTAAGTACCATCCTTGCCAAACCGAGATCCCATATCATGAACCATTTAATCACTTGCGAGGGTTACTTGCAAGTGAGCGCGAATATTGTGAATAGGCCTATTGGGATTGACGAATCCCATTTGTATTGACTAAGTTCAAACAAATGCATTAATATTTGAGACATTAGGTATGACGGCAAAGTACCTACCGGGATAACTCCGCCGATTGATATTGGTACCCGTTAACGTTTTGGTGTCATAAGCTTAGTATTTGATAATAACTGTTCCGGGCGTGTAACAACGTGGCCCATATTTGTTTTCCAAACATTGGTGTGAGTCTATAGCTCACACTACCAACATATTGTGTTCAAACATTAAACAAACTCTATGAATATCACTCAACCTTTGTGTTGACCTCTCAAGCATGTATTTCAGGTTCATGACGATCAAGGATGGCACGGAAGGGCACGGATACTCAAGAGGGCTATAAATTTTATTATCATTCAAAACTCATTTAATGTGATTTGTAAACATGGAACCATTTGGGACCTCATTTTGTAACCTCTGATATTTATACAATTTGAATGATAAATCTCTTAAAACGACTCAATTGGAGTTCGTTTTCTATTATTGTGACTTTTGTGCCGTCGAGTAACACCCAGTTTGAATTCCGCTGCATCCATGAATTGGGGGTGTTACATCACTTATACTCATATAGATCATAATGAATATGAAAAGAAATTCCAGGAACATCTCGCTCCTCAACACGAAACCTAATACTATTTAGCTTCCAGAATTTAATCCTCAACTTCATGCTATCATCATTCTTCTCCCCAAATAACACAGAAGCACCTCAAAGATTCACACTTGCACAGATGAAACCTCTTCCTAGAAGCAGGTTCTTCAATTCTTTCTTTTCCACCTAGTAGTTCATCAAGGAATACACAGCAAACATTTTAAGCAATCCGAATAACTCTCAAGGCGAGTTTCATCACACAAAGTATCTTCACAACCGTGAGAGATTAACGCACGAGTTTTCAAAACAAAGATGATCATAATTGTCTACCAGGTTGGGAACCATGGTACAAAATTTCGAGTTTCTCTAAATCGCCAAGGATGACAAATCTAATACACTGTTGTTAGCATCACGATGCTCCATCAACAACTCCATATTCAGAATAATATCGAATCAAACATTTCCAACGTAAACAGATTAGCAGAACGAACTTATCTTCATATATCTCCCGAACGCATCGAGCAAATTGGATATTCACGATAGAAGGTCACAAGATTTATCATATATATAGAATTTGTAGGGAAAAAATCAATAGTGTAGAAGGAATCTCAAAATGCTTATCAAAAGCAAAGGAAAACCATAGAATGTGTCGAACACATTGGATTCATATGCACACGAATTCCCTGAACGAACGAGAAAGCATCTAAATGAAAGACAAATGAATCAAGAATCGATGTTCAAAAGAAAGTAATAACTTCAGGAAATGAAACCTACAAGGCATTACTAGAGAATCTCAAGGCATTCTAAACTTATGTTGAGTATCCTGATAAATCTTCAGGACGAATGATCTTATTAAGGCTTAACTAAAAGCAGAGACACAAATCAGAGTGATGCGGAAAAAGATAACTAACCAAAGTCTTATCATAAATCTACCCAATCCTCACCGGTCATAACAAAAGTTTCCTAAAGCAAATCCTTCCAAGGTTATTCCATAAGCTCTGAAAGTGCAAACCTAAGGGTCCAAAACTTCACAGGCCATAACTTATGTACTACAAGTCGCAGCCTGAGCTTTGATACCATAATTGTAACACCCCAACCCGACATGGGTCCGGAGCGCTACAGTATGGTGATATATCAAAGCATACAAAGCGTACAACACAAGCGGAAGACTTAAAGCAAAAGGTTACAAGGGAAAAATCTAAAAGTACAAAAGAAATACTAAAACTATAAAAGAAAGGAAAATACAATCTAAACAAAGTCTAATCTAATCCAAGTTCAAACTAGTCCAGATGTAATGGGCTTATATCCATGGGGTAGTCCACTAAAGCTCATATGCTCTCTCTTCACCCAAACCCAGCTTCTAACCTAAAACCTGCCGCAGGAAAGGAAAATGCGGCTGAGCTTAAAAAGCCCAGTGAACAGATATATAACAAAACGAATAATCGAAACGTATGTAAGTATAAGAAAAGAAATCATAAGCTCCTCCTGAAACGAATGTCATCTGTCAAATGCATAAGAGATCAATGATAACTGAACAAATATCATAAGTCAAATGATTAATGAATACAAAGAGTCAAGTGATAATATGAATCATATAGTAACCAGAATCAAAGAGCACGTATCAACAAAGGCTTGTCTAACGAGATACTCGAATAGACACATGAAACATAGGAAAGCCACGAGCCGACCTAACGAGATACTCGAATAGGTCTCCTACCATATAATCACATATCCGTCAAATCATAAGTGCACGAAGAGGGGAGACCTCTAAGTACCAAATGGAGTAGCTAGCTCCAACGTGAAGAAGTGTAAGCACACACTCACATTCACCCTACACAGAACAGAATACCTAGGATGCATCCATACGCCCCCCTACAAAGCAAATCATACATATCATAATAATCCAGGGCTCATAACATATCATATCAAATGGGGACGCCGTGGATCAATCACACCTCCACGGAAAGTGTCATGCCATTGGTGCTTCAATGACATGCCCATGGTACCTCCATGAATAGAATAAAAACTCGGGCATCAGAACAGAACAAATCATATCATATCATATCGAATCATCATATCATATCCAACAGAACATAGCAAACCGAACAGAATCATATCAAACGAATCATATCAAACAAGTCATATCAAAGCTCATATCAGAAAGATCATATCAGAAGCTCATATCAAAATATCATAACAAAGGGATCATAGCAATGGCATATCGAAAAGGAATCATAGCAGTGTCAAGGATCAAGAAAGTCATGAGAAGTCCCTACTGAAAAGGGAAGAATATCTGTACCTT
Organism: Artemisia argyi; assembly: GCA_030686995.1. Lineage (NCBI taxonomy): Eukaryota > Viridiplantae > Streptophyta > Magnoliopsida > Asterales > Asteraceae > Artemisia > Artemisia argyi. The sequence goes on from CM060690.1 coordinate 141,668,166, forward strand.
AAACCGCAAGTGCAAACATATCAGAAGACATAAAGATTGGAAGTAACTCCTTCTTCAGTGAATCTACACGAATTAATGATCGTCTTATTACTTATAAGCTCATTTTAAATCAAATGACTCATTTTAGTTTCTTTTCTATCTTTAGAAACTTTCCATTTTTAGTAACTTTCCAAATTAAGTAATTTTCCATATTTTAGAAAGTTTCCCGAATAATTTTAGACTTTAGAGTTATAAATGACAATTAAATAAACTTAAAGATTTAATAATGATAATATAGTAGTTTAGGATTAAATATGTCAATTTAGTATAGTTTAGGGCTATAAATGTAAATTATCAAAGCGGAAGGTTTAAATGTGTCAAATAATTAACGTTATGGTTTATATTGTGAATTAATATCAAAATGACCGTTTTAGACCCCGCCGTTTCACAATTTATAATATGCATTTACGACAATATTTTAGACCGCAATTATGTTACTACATCTTAACATTTTTCCGACCACGACCTAAAGTACTCACTCACGACACAAATTTACCCGACCGTACTTTTAAACCAGAAATTTACGTGTATGTACATAAATAACAATTTCTATATATTCGACCATGACAACTTTATATCTAGTATAATACCGTATATCCACGTCCATATTGTATGATTTATGCATGCACTAGACACATCCTCATGACCCACACAACTAACCGTTATTACTTTTAGTTCCAAGTATACCACAACTGCATAATATAATGTACTGTAATTCATATATGTGTTGTGTTAATCTTTTTGTGGTATGAATGCATACAAGGACCACATTCAAAATCTCAAAGTCTGGATCTTGATTTAAATAAGATACGTATATTTATCAGATATAGTATGCATGTTTCAGGTTTTAGACCCACACACAAAATTACCCATGCACTTGCTAATAAAATAACGAGACCCAAGCACATAAAATCACACTTGACTAACCTTTAACCCACGTTTATAGACATGCATGTTCTGTCTTTATTTCTTATGTTTATATCAGATTATTCGTCGATTATTTGAGATGAACGTTAGTGGTTAATGACTAGATCGAATGCGTATATAACAAACATATTCAAAGAACCAAAATGTAACAAAGATCGACATATCAGAATCACACTTCTATGATTTCATGTGGCGTATAGTAGCATTATTCAGGTTGCTATTTAACGGGAAAAAAATAATATCATAATGACTAGATTCGTAAGATTAAAATGACATGTTATAGATCAAATGAAAGATATGTCGAAGCCTATATGAGTCGAACAAGATTTATATATAGATTTAGTCTTAGCCATTTTTTTCCAAACGTTATATCATGTGACAAATTATATGAGTTCATGCAATTATTTCTATCATTTCATGTGAGCTTGTTTTTATCATTTCATGTGCATATAATATACGTATACATGCATGTAGTCTTATAGCCAATTCATTAGTTGATATAAATATGTTAACGTGTGAATCATTGTATGTACATATAACAGATTTGAAATGAATGAAAATGGAATGAGGAATTAGGCGCAAACCCTTGAAGAGAACCGAATGAACAAGAGCCAAGAACCAAGAACCAAGACCAAAATGAACCGAGCCAAGCAATCCAAGACACCTTCGAATAAGAAAGATAGCATGACCACCGCATCCCCTTGAACCACATAAAATACTACTACCTACACACCCCCTCTAACCGAAAACAACCCGAACTCAATCACCACTTCTTTGAACCAGAAACTTCGCCTAATTCCCACTCTTTTTGTCACGTTTTTGAACAGCTTGACACAAGGATAACTAGCAGTCGATTCGTATGTTGTTATTATGGTTTTTGTGTGTGAGAGGAAATGGGGAAGTCGGTTGATATAAATGTGGGAATAATAAGAGTGAATTGCCGAGTCTTAGGGGATTGTGGGAAGACTGATTCTTCTATATTTTTCAAATGATATTTCTGATATTATCTCAATACTCTGTATCGTGTGCAACATGTACAAAGATTTGAGAATGGGTCCAATATATGTGATTAGTATTTAGGAGTGTATTGTGTACAAAATTATATTTCATTCAACCCATATAATAGCTCATTGGTTAGGAAAAGTGGTGTACATTTTATCATATAATTCGGCCCATGCTACTTGTAAACGTGTGATGTTTTAGGTTAAGGACACATGTTGTGAGTCAATTTATAATCATACTTAGGTAAGAGTTTCATATTTTGTGGTTCAAATATACAAGGTTCATGTAGTAAAGGTTTATTTCACGAACTTATGGAAATTTCAAATTATATGGGAATTTTAAGAAAGACGGCTTTTAGGGTTTTACACATAACTTCTTGATCAGTTAGTTAGAAGGTTGGTGAAGTAGTCATTGTCAATGACAGAAAGGCCATCAGGAATAGAGAGACATTTGTCAGATCTCAGTGTTCTTGATGTTTGCTCATGTACCTTATTCACTGTGACTGCATCAGTGATTAAAGCGCTTACTTTAGTTGGTCTTATTGCCAACTCTTTTGAAGTATGCTATTGAGGTTCTCCCCTATATAAGGGGGATGACATTCTCACTGATTATCAGTGGATTAGATGATCACTGATACTCGTCAGTGACTGTCGGGGCTATTTTATTTTCAAATCTTTGTCAGGGACATTTAGGCCGTTGCTGACCCCAACAGTTATATTAATTTTTGCTTTACGTACCACACGTAAACAAACAATGCACTTATTTATAGGCTTGCATAAACTATAATGAAGCTAAAAATCAAAAAAAAAAAAAAAAAAAAATATATATATATATATATATATATATATATATATATATATATATATATATATATATATATATATTGTTAGTTTGACGGATAATAAATTAATATATCATGACCGGATTCGAACTCGAGACTTCGGGATTGCACACTTTACGTATGAGTTTCAATGAATTAATAATTATTGTTTTAGTGACGAATAATTATTAAATACACGAAATATAAACTTAACGGTAACTAACGACCGTTAGACGAGACATGAAGGACTAGAGTTGGAAAAGAGTGAAAGTTCGGTTCGGGTTGGGCTTTTGTAACCCATGGCCGGCCACACCTATAACCCCATAGGGTTTGGGATAGCTTTTGCTCCAAGCCTCTTGATTAGTATATAATGAGACCCCTCTCATTCATTCTAATCATCCCTTGGTTCCATTGCAACCTAATCTTCTCTAATCTCTTTCTTTGTGTCTAATCGATCTTTGATTGATAGGACCAATAGTTTAATCTTTTCGTGTACTACGAATCTAGCATTTCCATTGAAACGCTTATAGTACGTGTGTGTGAGAACGAAGTGTTAGCATACTTTTGCTAACGGTGATCTTGCCTTGTGACTAGCCCTAGTCGATCCATATAAGCCCTCTCCTAGGGTTTATAAGTTCTTGTTCTTGCTAGCAATCAAGAGGTATGTATCCATTTATATTTCGGTTAATTTATTATTTGTATTTGATCTATTCCGCTGCGTACTCTTTGATGTTTATATGTTTATAGTTTTGTATTATTCATATATTCCAACAGTGGCATCAAGAGCCGTTAATACATTATAATGAATTACCGAAACACATAAAATTGAATCGGTTGATTATAACATGCTTGGTGTTCTTATGTTTTTATTTTTTTTCATAAACCCTAGTTTTTATTTTTTTTATTTTGAATTTATTTAATTTATTATATATATGTCGAAAGTTTTTTTTATTTAAAAGGAAATTAGGGTTTGATGAATTATGTAATAAAAACTTGTAGAAACCATAGGTTGCATGTAATTTATGTGTATGGATATTGTTATATGCCGTTTGGTTGCGTTCCTTGATTGACATAATTATTTGTATAATATGTGCAATATGGGCATTCATGACACACTATGCATGTGTTGTTATGGATTATGATTTGTTTTGATTTCATGCTTATTTATGCGATTTATTATAATTGATAAATGGTTTAGTAAATATTATGTATAAAGATTACTAAAATTTGATTAATTATAAAATTAGAGAAGACCCTATTAATCGTATATTAAATCAATAGTGTGTTTTATATTGATTGTAATTTGCATGACCATTATTGTTATTGTTTGTTTATTTTATTTTATTACTTTTGTTTTATATGTTTTTTGCAACATGATAGTAACAAAGGGTAATTTCAATAAATAAAATATTAAACGGACTTAATAATGGTGAAATCTTGTTTTGAGCTTACTTAATAAATCTTGGACTTTTGGTTGATTGATCGCGACTGTATTAAGTGGTTGAAAGGTGGAACTAATTATGACAAACTATTAAAGTGGGTATAAGGATGGCTACGCATTAAATTGCGGCCTTAGTGAGCCTCCATTCTGGCTTACCGCTCGCCTGTGAGTCATATTTTAGTCTTTACCTAACATCCATGATAACTACGAAGCACTTAAGGCAAAGTTGTAAGTTTCTCAACGCCTCAATCAAAAGTTTGGAGATTTAAGCTCGTAAAGAAACTAATGAGTAAAAGTTTTTTTTACATGAAACATATGCTACAAGATGAATGCATGACATCTTTGTACATATATATTTTGATTACACACATCAAAAATACTACCCTTAAATTTAAGTTATATGCCATCCAATAAAACGGAAACACCTGAAATTGGATCTACGCCAGGGCGTAACCTGACTAGATTACAATGGAGGGGCAAATTACATGATTTCATCACTAGCAGATCAACTGGTGTGGTGTCATTATGTAAGTTTGTTGTTTCTTAAATTGGTTAACTTAATTGAGTTGATAGTGGGAACTGATCACTCAAGGCGTAAGAAGATGGGGATAAAACATGCTTACATTGCAACTGCGGTTGGCAAATATGTAAATCCCATCGATTCTAGGAATTGCAATTGAATATTGGCAATTGAGGTTCGACTCGTACCTTATTGAATAATGTCATCACTAGCAGATCAACTGATGTGATGAACTTATGTCAATTTGGATCCTAGTTTTCAGTGAAAATTAAATGGTTATTTGATTATGAACCATGGGTATTTAATTTTCTTGAAAATTTGATTATCAAAATACTAAAATTGAATTTTGTAATTCTTTTTAACGTATTAATGCAACATTAAAGCCGTAAACGTGGTTTGGTCTTAAATTGGTAAATTGATATAATTCTGCTTTCAAACATAATGTTTGATTGAGAAAAATTTACCGAAATGTAAGAGTCTATTTTCCATGAGAAAAGAATAAGACTCAATCCTATTCCTTTTCATGATTGAGAAAGGTATGATAGGAACATAAGAATAAGACTCAATCCTAAGTCTATTTTCCATGAGAAAAGAATAAGACTCAATCCTATCCCTTTTCATGATTAAGAAAGGTATGATAGGAACATTAGAAGTGTCTACATTCTAATATATAACTCATAGCAATCCTTAAGATTTAAGGATATAGCACATCTTATTTTCCATAGAAATTTCATTACTCTTATTTGGTGAATGAATTCTTATATAACAAACAAGGCATTTGGTTAAATGGAAAATATGAGTTATTAGAAGCTGGACAAATTACCGCAAAATTGGTAAAAGGCAAAGCTAGTATTTTATCTAGTTGTTGTGCTTTAAAGGTGCTACATACCATTATGGGGATGGTAGGCCTATTAAGAAAGAAGCTGCATGCTCAAATTCTTCAAGTTAATATCATTGATGGATAATCCATCATAAACAAAGTAGAATACACATTTTAGAACCTGAGTAATTATTACGTATGGGTTTTTCTAAATGTGTAGGAAAGTAAAAACAAGCAAATTGTTTTCACTGGTTATGAAACACGTACAATGTTGTCAAATCCAGTGGGAGCTTTGTGTTGTTTACTGAATATAGAGTTATTGTTATGTTCTCTAATTCAGTGGGAGCTACAAGAATTAATTTCTGTGTAGTAGCCCAAAATTATCTTTAAGATAATTACTTTCAAATTGTAGACACATGTTCTTAGGATAGCCATATGCGTTTCCTGATAAGACAAAGTAGTCCTACATCTGCTTATGACACAAATCATATTGAAATCACATAAACAAACTTATGTTGTGTTGTTTATATACTACATGATATTGTTCAATGCACAAGTGGGAGAATTGTTCATTGTGTGCAAAGGAACAATACATAGAAATATGATGATAGGATTCTCTTAATTGCAAGGTAAGAGATCAATGTTCTAATAGGACTTATACATTTAATGTGTAAGATTATCTTATGTAGAACATGTGTCATGATTATAAGACTACTCTTATGTCTTATGATATTCAAATTAAAAGAAACACTTGAATTTACAATTTACGTCAGGGTGTAACTTGCGTAGATTGCAATAGAAAGGTAAACTACATGATTTCATTACTAGCAGATCAACTGATGTAATGGAATTATGTGAGTTTGCAGTTTCTTAAATTGGATAATTCATAAAATGACATAAGCAAATGAAGTAGTAAATTAACTTGAAATTACCAAGTGATGGTGTTCACAAATACTTTAGTTATTTATGTTTATATCTTCTTATAAACATGAAGTCTTTTAACTATTACAAGACTTATAATAAAGTAATACGTTAAACTTGTTATGTTTTAAACAAGAAATCATTGAGTTGATCAATGATGTACAACGTAGAGTGGGAATATAACAGTTTATGTCTTCTTAAGACATGAACATGAAGTAACTTGTTCAAAAGTACTTATATTATATAGCATGCAATTGGCTTGGAAAATCTATTGTACCATTAAGTTGACTTAGTTGGTAAATAGGTAAGCCAAAGGGAATAAGTTTATCTTACATATTGTTAGTTTGTCTCACAATATTAATTCTAATGAAACATCACAAATTGGTGGTATGTTCAGTTAGGAAAAATCAAACTCTTGTTATATTGTTTGATTGAAAGATAAATATGACTTCTTTTCTTCCAAAAGTTATCAAGGTTAGAAAATTGAGTATGGATTGAATATACTCAATAAGACTCCAACCTAGAAGATTAAACAAGACATTACGGAATGTGATGAATCACATTAAAGTCTTAAAATGAAGTTCTGATTTTGTTTTAACATACAAGAGTCAGGAACTGTAAAATAATTTTGTAATATCCCAAATGAGAACGATTTAGTGTTGCTCATCTTGCTAAAGTATTTATAAAATACAAAAGGCAAGTGGGAGTTTTGTTTAGATCTTGAAAGATCAAAATTACAAAATATATAATCTTCTAAAACCACACTAGTGAAAATCATGATGAAGTTTGAAATGTAAAGGTTAAATCTCAACATGATGAAACTCTCATTCATAGATCCGTAGGGATGTCTCAGATATTGAATTAATATGCTGAGAATTATGAATTACAGGATCAAAGTAAGCCTGTTAATCATAATGACGCATTTACTAATTATGGTAAATTGCTCATACTATGAATGTTAAGATGCTGTCCATAAAGATAAGTCAACTTTGAAAATTTGGTTTATCTTAATGAAGATGAGTTTCTGCAAAAGAAGAAAAACCCTAGAGGTTTAAATCTTTGCATAAAGAATCATATGGACAAAATTGTATACATATTTAATGTATGTCTTATGACAAGATTATTAATCATACTTAAGTAATTAACTATGATTGAATACTCTTTACTAAGCACATTAAAAATTCAAAGATGGTAATTGTCATACTCATTTTTATGAATATAAAATTTGACAATGGATTATAAAACCTCTTTCTTATATAATTACTTAAGCGAGGACGATGAGTAATTAAGAGTTTTATGAATTCATTTAATCTTTGAAAGTATACAAAATGCAAGAATCCAAGTATGGATAGATGCATGCAACAAGGAGGTAAATCTTATGTTTAAACATTAAATCTATGTTTTGAAACTTGGAATGAAACTTTACTTGAAAGATTTAATAAGTAAAACATACAACCTTGAATATATGTTTATTGATGTAAACATGTGCGGTAAATGAGTCTAATAGAACATGATATATCATTTAGAAAGTTTAAATGGATATGTAGTACATGAATGAAATTAAGTTGGACACGAGAATTTTTCATGTACATCATGTTGTTGTTATATCATGCTTTGATAAAAGATGATTTGACAACATTGATATCTAATGAAAGATATTAGATAAGTTGTGTAATGAATATTCTAAAGGAATATATTTGGATATAGAATCACATCCTCAGCCTGGAACAATTTCTAGATTCTATAAAATGAACAATTTGTAAAATTGTCATAGCCAACAAACTTGAAAGTTTGGATGGAATAAAACATTACACATTGAAGTTTACGGAAAAGAGCATATTGTTGTTTGCATACAATGATGCTAATATAAATTGAGATGACACTCAATACTAGTCATGGAAGGATTTCATCCTTGTTAATAGCCATGTGTACTAGTTATGCTTAACGAAAAGCATAGTTGCATTATACGTTAAAGAATAAGAATACTTTAAACTTTAAAGGTTTGGAAGTTTAATTATCATAAATTTTATGTTGAGGATGTCATACACATTTTATGATGTATTATGTGGTTATATCAAATTATTTGAATGCACATATACAAGAATTTCGTTATTGAAATAAGTATTCTCAAAATTCCGATAAATCAAAGTTAGTTGAATAATGCCTTGTCAACAAGTATGATTATCATTACTTGGGTATAATTGTCAACAAGTATGATTGGTATTACTTAAGACAAAATTCATTAACAAGAATTTTCATGCATTGACCTATTTAGTATTTGGATAAGGGATGTTAAGCAATTATTATTTAATAATGAATTAAAGTACTGAGTACGTTTGTTTTCATTAATAATAGATTGTATCCCATATTTGCATGTTTAATCCATGAATAACTTATGTTATGTTATTCTAAATTGTCCGTTGTCAATTAATGATATGGGAGTATCATTGAACTAAGACAAATGTGAGATTTGGTATAATATATAAATTATATTGGTGCGTAGACACGCCAAATTCACATGATATTCAATACTGGATAAATTGGATATAGGACAAAATCCCAATTACATGATTGTACTTATGGATGTTGTCATTAGAGTAAATCATGAATATTTATCCTCAGACTTGAGATACTAGGTAACTACTGTGGATGTAGCTCATTTTCTGTGAGATAATCTAACGCTATCCGTAACTGGTAGTTATAAGGATTATTTTCAGAGGTGATGCGAAGTTCATAGGTTATGCTTGTAGTCAATACAGGATTTGGTTCCTTCAAATTTGTTTTGAAGTATAATACTGTTTGGCCGCTCGTAGGATTAACAAGATGTTTGCATGGCCATGCCCAAGGTCTATCTGGAATACGTTCAGAAGAGTTGGTAATCTTGCTTAATCATAAATAACGAGAAACACTAGTTAATTATGGAATGACTTCAATCCATATCCAAATTAACATAGTATTAGAATCAAAAGGATAAGTATGATGATGAATCATCAAAGGTGGTTTTTTCCAGGAAACCATACTCGAGATCGTTCTGGGGGCATTGGCGTGTTATGCTAGACTAACCATTGTCATTGTTACATTAATCTATATCCGAGTGGGAGCTGTTAGTTTGACGGATAATAAATTAATATATCATGACCGGATTCGAACTCGAGACTTCGGGATTGCACACTTTACGTATGAGTTTCAATGAATTAATAATTATTGTTTTAGTGACGAATAATTATTAAATACACGAAATATAAACTTAACGGTAACTAACGACCGTTAGACGAGACATGAAGGACTAGAGTTGGAAAAGAGTGAAAGTTCGGTTCGGGTTGGGCTTTTGTAACCCATGGCCGGCCACACCTATAACCCCATAGGGTTTGGGATAGCTTTTGCTCCAAGCCTCTTGATTAGTATATAATGAGACCCCTCTCATTCATTCTAATCATCCCTTGGTTCCATTGCAACCTAATCTTCTCTAATCTCTTTCTTTGTGTCTAATCGATCTTTGATTGATAGGACCAATAGTTTAATCTTTTCGTGTACTACGAATCTAGCATTTCCATTGAAACGCTTATAGTATGTGTGTGTGAGAACGAAGTGTTAGCATACTTTTGCTAACGGTGATCTTGCCTTGTGACTAGCCCTAGTCGATCCATATAAGCCCTCTCCTAGGGTTTATAAGTTCTTGTTCTTGCTAGCAATCAAGAGGTATGTATCCATTTATATTTCGGTTAATTTATTATTTGTATTTGATCTATTCCGCTGCGTACTCTTTGATGTTTATATGTTTATAGTTTTGTATTATTCATATATTCCAACATATATATATATATATATAGAACTAGACCAAAATACTCATTTAAGATAGACATGTTAGTTGATATGTTTCGGCCCATTGTGTTTAGGCTTTAGCCTGTTTATGTTCTTCTAGATCAATCTAATGTATCTTATATATTGTGATCACTTTTTTGAATAATACAAGGAAACTACCAATCTAACGAGACCTAGATTTTGGCTCACCTTCAACCCCACCCCCCCCCCCCCCCACCACCCCCTCCCCCTTTCAAATCGCAGACTTCCAGCCACGCTTTGAAGAACTTGTATGTGTTTTGCCTGCGGTAGTGCGGGAGCGCCTTTTGCGAAAAATTTTAAAGCTTCTAAAATAATTAGATGCATAGAATTCATATATTTTCCTTATTTTGTTCATATATTATCGGCCTTATTTAGCTAATAAAGAATATGTATGTATGATTATCAAATCATCTAATAAAGAATAGAAATTCTTTAAGATGAGGTGTATGCACGAGTATTATCGACTTCATAAACATCTGTCTTAAATAGCAGTCAAACTTATAGAACTATATATAACCAAAATTCACCATTTTTACATATTTATCAAGAAAGCTAATGGAGGTTCTTTTTATATACATCTCCCTCGTAATCCTCCTAGCATCATATATCATCGCATCTTACCTTAGTCGCAAATCTTCCAACCTCCCGCCTACCGTCTTCCCATCCGTCCCGATCATCGGCCACCTTTACCTTCTCAAACCCCCAGTTTACCGAACACTTGCCAAAATCTCCGCTAAATATGGCCCTATTGTCTTCCTCCGCTTTGGCTCTCGTCGCGTCCTCTTGGTCTCCTCTCCTTCCGCATCCGAAGAGTGTTTCACTAAGAACGACATCATATTTGCTAACCGTCCTCGTACGCTATTTGCCAAGATCATTGGGAATAACTACTCTAGTCTTGTATCGTCATCTTATGGAGAAAATTGGCGCAACCTTCCTAAGATAGCATCAATTGAGATTTTATCTATTCATCGTTTGAACGAGTTTCATGATATACGTGTTGATGAAGGAAAACTTCTTGTACGTAAATTGGTATCAAGCTGCTCCTCTAGCGTTAATGTAAAGTCGGTTTTGTATGAGTTGACGTTGAATGTTATGATGAGGATGATATCCGGGAAGAGGTATTTTGGAGGTGATATTCCGGAAGTCATTGAGGAAGAAGGAAAACGGTTTAGGAAGATACTAGAAGATTCGTTTTTGTTTGCGGGTGCTGCTAATGTTGGCGATTACTTGTCGATTTTGAGGTGGTTGGGAGTGAATGGATTGGAGAAGAAGTTGGTTGAGTTGGCTAAAAGGAGGAAAGTTTTCTTTCAAGGATTGATTGAGCAACTTAGGAAATCGAAAGGGGTAAACGAGAGGAAGACGATGATTGAAGTGTTGTTATCGCTACAAGAATCAGATCCTGATTACTACACGGATGACATGATTCAAAGCTTCATCCTGGTAAGATACTAATTTCTCGATCTGATGTCAATTCCTACTATTTCTAGAGAAGATGCGGGTGTGTTTAGTTGCAGGAAAGTTTTTAATTTTTTTCTTTAGTTTTTTTGAAAACAGAATAACTCTTCTTTTTTCAGGGAACTTTTTGAAAACTAGAGAACTTTAAATTCAAGTTTTATCAATCGTAGTTATAATAGCAGTAAAAAGGTTTTCTGTCAACCAAACACACCATTTAGTCCTGGGACCATTCCACCAAGAAAACAACAACTTTAGTTCATATTTACAAATGGGCTATATTGTCTTTGGAATATAATGACATTGCCTTAATTGTCAACATACTAGGTGTTCCACTCACGTAAGAAAGTTTTAAAAATGATAGAGTAATGTACAAGATGTTCGAGTTCTACTTGATGATATGGTTGAACCGAACGTACTGATCAAATAACATGAATATTGGTTACCAAGTACTAACTGGCAACTAGGAAAACTAATTGGTCATATAAATCCAAGCAGTAACATTCAAAACTAAAGTCACAAATTATGCCAAGCACCTTAAACATGGGGGCCATCCATCCTGAAAATCTTATAGCTAAAATTTGTCAGCTGTTAACTCAGGTTGCCGTGGGGAAAAAAGTATCTTTCTTGTCTATTTTGAGCAACTTCTTTTGACTACTATACGAGTACTCAAAGTCAAAGTCTTAACTTAGAACAAATGGAGCAGGAAACTTCTCATAAAAATAATTTTCACATTGATTATTGGCTAATTAATATGCTTGAAAATACGTACTTCCATTTAAATATGAACTCAATCTGGTCATAGGAATTCATTCATATATAATAGTATAAACATTAAAAATTACATATTGACATTTCCAGAATCATAAAGTATATGTCATGTTCTTGTGAAATTAGATGTATAAATTGTAGATAATTTTGTGATTGTGATTTAAAGGTATGCTTATTGTGATTAGGTCCTATTATCGGCTGGCATTGATACGTCGGCTGGAACAATGGAATGGGCTTTATCTCTTTTATTAAACAACCCAAAAGTTCTAAAAAAAGCACAAAACGAGATCGACAAAGTTATTGGTAATGATCGTTTTGTTGATGAGACAGACTTAGTCAACCTACCATATCTTCGATGTATTATAAACGAGACATTACGACTATGCCCGCCTGGACCCTTGTTAGTACCTCATGAATCATCAGAAGATTGTGTTGTTGGAGGCTATAACATCCCAAGTGGGACTATGCTGCTTGTGAATCAATGGGCGATACATCATGACCCTAAGTTGTGGAATGACCCTGAAATGTTTAATCCGGAAAGGTTTGAAGGGATAGAGGGCCACAGAGATGGGTTTAAGTTAATTCCTTTTGGGTCAGGAAGGAGAAGTTGTCCAGGGGAAGGGTTGGCGGTTCGTGTGGTTGGGTCAACTTTGGGGTTGCTGATTCAATGCTTTGATTGGGAAAGGTTAAGTGAAAAGATGGTCGACATGACTGAAGCTCCTGGACTCAACATGCCCAAGGCCGAGCCTTTGGTAGCCAAGTGCAAACCGCGTCTAGAGATGCAGAATCTGCTAACCACACTATGACTTTTGCGACATATATTATTAGCTAAAAAGGAGTGGGTGAAACTGTGAAAGTGAAATTAACACAGCATATTTGTGAACTTATTATGTTTGACATAATGTTAAGTATATGTGGAATAAGTCATATATCCATTTTATTTTTTATTTTTTTCTTTAATCATATCGTAAGGAGATCGTATGTTGGGATCAGACACCAGATCGATAAAAGATAAATCAACACAGCGATAACCAACAATAACAAAGATTTTTTTCTTTCAAGTTAAGAGTGCTTTAGGGTCTCTAGATGAGCTAGGTTTCAAGATCTCATACGCTACAATTCCATGCTATCTAGTGCACGAGTTTAGCTGTAAGACCGGTGCATCGGTGCTCTCTCAAGCTTAGGCTCAATGGGTGTAGTAAGATAGTGCGCGAGTTTAGCTGTAAGATTATCGAAGGTGACTGGAGTAGAATTTTATGATATCTAGAGAAAAGCAAAAACACTTTTCATCCGGGCCTTAACAATAATATTGAGAATCGAAAGAATAGTCGTAGGCATACACATGCTAATGCAGATTGGGCGTGAGCAGTAACCCATTTGCCAGGTATGTAAGGCTAAACACACACTAACGAAGGTCAATCCTCTCAATTTATCTGTCACGTCAGCTTTCTCTCTCCGACGACCTATACGCGGTTGGTTGCCACAATAAGATAGACCATCGTTTTTATATATATATATATATATATATATATATATATATATATATATATATATATATATATATATCCCTTTCTTGCGAGAACCACCTTATCTGCAAGAACTGCGAGAACCCTTCTAAACCAACAAAATTCTTTAAAATATTAAAGATTTTTAATTAATTCATAATGGCATAATAGTAAATGACATGTTTTTATTTTATTTTTATTTTTTTAATAAAATTACATCTTTTTTAAACACTTAATTTTCGGATTCTTTTTTTTTCTGCTTTTTTTACAGCATGCTTTGTTTTTAAAATTATTAGTGCATATGTGTTTTTACGAATTAATTTTTTTTATTTAGTTTTGCAATAATTTTTACAACATACATGTTTTCCAAATAGTAAAGTGCATACGTATTTTTTTGATAATGTAAATTTATAACAAACCAAGAACATATATGTTAAACACAAAAGTCGATATCGATTGAAATACAATTAAAATATAAATTTCTAAAAAGAAAAAAAAATACATGAATCTAATCGATCTATACATGTATGCACTAATATTTAACGCAAACGGACATATGTGCAACTCATTGTTATCAACATTTTTAGAAGTCGAACATATATGCACGCCTTCAATAATCGTATTTCTTCAACCGCCGTATATTATCATCATGTATCTATTTGTGCATCCACTTCTAGATCTTCATTGCTATCACCATCTTCATTAATCTGGTACAAACTTACCGGAAAACAATTAAACCAACTAAATAGGAAATGAATTTTTTAATCATATTTGTAAAACATACATGTTTTAAGCATACATGTTTATAGGCAACCATTTATTAAACAGGCATGTTTAAAACATACGTGTTTAAAAAATCATGTTCTCAAACATATATGGAGAAAGCCTCACATATACGTTTTGAACATACATGTTTTAAGAAAGCCTCACATATATGTTTTGAATATTCATATTTTGAACATGTATGTTTTAAACATATAACATATATGTTTTTCATTAGTTATAAACCCTTGTTAATTCATGAATCATAATGAAAAGGCTATGACCGAATCTATTTACTCCTATAACATATTCAAACAACAAAAGATAAAAAGAGAAAAATATAAGTTAATTCATGAATCATACAGGGGTCTCCATATTAATGTATTTATTTTAATTTAACATATTCAATTTAAACAAACGGAACCTCCTGTACGCTTTCATATAAATTAATTCATGAATCATACATAAATATGGAGACCCCACTTTTATCTTTAACCCTTTGGTATTATTTATAACTAATTAAAAATGATCTGTCATTTTTCTGGGATCTAGACATACCTTAAAAAAAAAGAGATTGATAATTAAACAAATTTGTTTGTTAGATGGTGGTGACGATTGAGGCGGCTGCGAAAATGGCCACGGATCCAGACGAACTATCAAAGTCGGTGACGAATCTTGGTGGTGGCGGCGGTTTTAATGATGTTGGTAGGAGGCGGTTACGTGAAGCATAGGAGTGACACTTTTTTAGGCGGTGGTTTTTATTGATGGTGACGGATCTTTGTGCCGGCGGCGGTTTTAATCAAACAAATAACAAGATAATGAGGAAGTGAAGCTTAGGGGCGGCAATTTTTTGGGTGGGGGAGAAGAGAAACTGCATTTAGGGTTGAAAAATAAATCGTGTATTTGTTTTACATAGTTATGAATTATTAATTCCTAAATTAATGGGGATATTTAATAATAATAAGATTACGATAATACCCTTTAGGCTTTACAAATGATGACCACATCTTTTAACTAATTACATTAATGGCACAAATCATCTCATCCCTTAATGACATGATTTAATGGCTAAAAAGTGGTTCTCGCAATTCTCGCAAATAAGGTGGTTCTCAAAAAAAAGTCTCACTATATATATATATATATTATATATATATATATATATATATATATATAGATATATACATATACGTATATATATACATATACGTATAATATACATATATATATATATATATATATATATATATATATATATATATTATATATATATTATATATATATATATTGATATACATATATATATACGTATATATAGTATATATCTATATATATATACGTATATATATATGTATATCAATATATATATATATATATATATATATATATATATATATGTAGTATATATATATATATGTATATATTATATATATATGTATATATTTATATATGTATATATATATATAATATATATATATATATATATATATTATATATATATATATATATGTATATATATACATATATGTATATATATACATATATGTATATGTATATGTATATATATATGTATATATATACATATATGTATATATATACATATGTATATATGTATATATATAAATATATTATATATATATATATATATATATGTATATATATACATATATGTATATATATACATATAAGTATATATATACATATATGTATATATATACATATATGTATATATATATATATATATATATATATGTATATATATACATATATGTATATATATGTAAGCAAATCTGTTTGATGATGAAGAGGTTCTTAACACGTTTGATGAATCAGCAAATCTGTTTGGTGGTGGTCATGAGCGTGAAGATGAGTTTGATGACTATGATGATTATTCTAAAGCAAATTTATGATCTTCCAGGGAATTTGGATACTCTTAATGCCATATATGGCTTTAATCTCCAAGGTTGTAGGAAGTAGTATTCATTTTTGTCAGTGTCTTTTGTTATCATGTGGTTAGTGGTTTGTTTCCTTGTTTAGAAGATAGGAAGTATCTTGTTATGTAAGCTTTTCCGCCTACGTAACGGGCTGAGATATGAGATTCACCAATATCCGTTATACTTAAATGCTTTTTGGAGTAATATTATTTACCGGGTCGTTGACCTTTTACCCATATATTTACATAATATATATATATATATATATATATATATATATATATATATATATATATAAAATTTGGCGGGAAAAAAAAATTGCCCCAAAAAATTTTTTTTTTTGGCGGGAAATTTTTTTTTTTTGTGCGGGGGGGGGGGGGGGGGGGGGGGGGGGGGGGGTATGGGGGTGGGGGTGGTGTCATATGATGTGGCATAGGGGTGACACATGTCACTCTCATAATCCTTCCTACACTTTTTATTATAAGAGCCTTTTTATTTTAACCCATACCTATATATATATATAGTATATATATATATAGCAGCAGAAGGGGGGGGGGGGTGTGGGGTGGGGGTGGTGTCATATGATGTGGCATAGGGGTGACACATGTCACTCTCATAATCCTTCCTACACTTTTTATTATAAGGGCCTTTTTATTTTAACCCATACCTATATGTATATATATATATATATATATATATATATATATATATATATATATATATATATATATAGCAGCAGAGTAAAATTTTCGAGCAGCAGAGTTGATAACTTAGCAGTAGAGTGAACTTCGTAGCAGCAGAATGATTTATCTCTAGCAGCAGAATGAATTTGAGCAGCAGAATGAAGATAATGCTAGCAGTAGCATAGCAGTATAGCGATCAAAGTTCGTACTAGCAGTAGCATAGCAGTATAGCGATCAAAGTTCATGACCATAAAGACAACACTTAAAGTGTCGTGAAAACCCTAAAATCACCAAAAATCGCTCATACACCTCCACAATACTGCTTAATTTCATGAATTTTCAATACCAAACAATATATAACCAACTTCTATGATGAATTTATGCAACAGAAACCAAAATTAAAGAAGTTGATATAAAGAAAACCCTAAAAATTGAATTACAAACCCTTTATCTGCAGCAGTTTCGACATACCAGAACTTGCACATAAAACCTCAGATTGAAGATCCCTCCGGTGGAAATCTTCCTTGATATATAGAGAAGCTCCAGTAAAAATTTCAGCCTGATCCAACGGTTAACGAAGGAGATATCACCGTTTGAAAACTGACCTGCAGAAAGTTACGAAAATTGAAACCAAATTCGATTTTCAGCATCATTCTTTGGCTAAAAACCCTTGTGAATCCCTAAGTAACGAGCTCTCCAAGCTCTGATACCACTTGTGGAGTTTGATAGACTCCATGGATCGTTTTGAGCACTAGGGTTAACAATAACAATGACAATATATGCAGTGAATTTAAAACAAATCAAAGTTATTGACACAAGGTTTTTCACCATC
The DNA here is from genome assembly GCA_030686995.1 of Artemisia argyi. NCBI lineage: Eukaryota > Viridiplantae > Streptophyta > Magnoliopsida > Asterales > Asteraceae > Artemisia > Artemisia argyi. The sequence continues at coordinate 141,686,435 of CM060690.1, forward strand.
ATCACCTCCAATTATTATTTGATCCGAATAATAACATGTTACCTAATTGTAACAGGGATCTAAGACATCTCAGACCTTAGAGGATTCGAACTAACACTAACTAGTTCTAGGCGTTTATAGTTTACACCGCCCTAGAACACACACACCTTTATGATATTTACATATTGTGGAAGACCTATGAAACTACGTACCTTGCATCTCTTTATATACTAGAGAATGCTAGGGTTTACACAAAGAGATAATACCGAATAATATAAAATCTTTTTCTACAGAATAAATTATTTCCTGTATCTTGATATCTTTGAAGCTTTCTCTCTTTGTCACTTTAACCCTTCATGTTTCATTCTTATATTTATTTTGTCCAATCAAATCTAGAATCCCACAATATATATATATATATATATATAGATATATATATATATATATATATATATATATATATATATATATATATATATATATATATACTAGTTTTCGAAGCCCGCCCGATGGGCGGGCATGACTTATAATTAGCGTTGACATATTTTGTATAGTGTAAGAAGGTTGGTAAAGAATAGTTGGAAAGTGTACATTTTAAAAGAAAAAGGGCCGTACATAAAATCTTTTAGGTTTACTTGCTTTCATTTTAGAATGTCGGCGGCGTCTATTTACATATGTAACTATTTTTTATCAACAATGGTGTGCATGACTTGTGATTATTCCTTCTCTTTTAATTGAACTAAGACACTCCACGAACTTTGATAATAATATTACAAATATATCATGCATTTTCAAAAATACTATCTTTAACACACATTAACTGTTTAAAGTTATATTTTTAGGAAAAAAAAAATGTATGTCATGGGGCTACAATATAAACTTGTCTTACTTTACTATTGTAAATAGTTTGTAGACTAAAATTTAGTTCTATAATTAACTTCATAGAAACATAGATTCTAGACTAAAATTTGCGTTTCTTTCTTCTTCAACTCCACTTATCTTATCACCACTTCCACTCTCCATGCCAATATCTTTCTCTGCACCACCATTTACAATAGTCTCAACATCAAAGAACTGAAACTTTTGTAGGAAGTTGAAAATCAGAAAGTTATCAGTTTTTACGGCATCTAGAGCATTAACGACAAATAAATTTTATTATTTCTGATTACCTCTTTCAACTTTCTTTGAAGCCGTAGCATATTGTGCTTCCCTTATATGTAGTGGAATCCACAATTGTGTCATCAACAACAGCTTCAATTGTAAACTTACATAGCTTTAATCTTTTGGACGCCAACTTAAGACCTGTAATGATTACAAAGCCGTGTGATCATTATTTTAAATAATAGCTACTCATCAAACACTTATGTAATGTGTTAAATGAATAATTAATTCTATATGGTACGTGCTTTTCTAAATGTAAGACAGTGTTTTGCATTGCCTTTAACAGATGATAATTGAGTTTTCAAGTGCTAATCAACTTGAGCTTATGGCTTCTGATTTCATAATCCTTAAACTTACTCCTGCCGCAAACCAATAGGAAACCAAACACTCTATAATTTGAAATCTCCAAATAAGGAGATGAATAACCTCTTATATGAGGAATACCAAGAAATATAAATGGTTACCTCGATCTATTCAAGTCCTACCTCAAACAACCAAAGCAAGCTGCCAATCTTCATGTATACCAACTCAAGGTGCTAGTCCCTATATTACAGTTCTTATCTATAAGTTGCTATATCAGATAAAGTTATTACCTCTTAAAAGATAATAGAAGTGCGTGCGTATTGACAACTGCAACAAACTAATAAAAGACTATATATGAAGATAAAAGCTTACTTTAACTCTACGCTATTGGAAAGATATACTTCAGTATGGTGGCACGTCCTGGTTGTACTTCAGTGTGGTTACTGCCTTTTTAATCGATAAACACCCTAATTGTATTAAACACACATTTGCATCTATAGAATCGGCACCTGGAATTCTGTTAAGTTTCTATTTACACACGACTAACAGTTTGGACTTTGGATAGTGAATTGCAAATAACTTTTCCCAAGATCTCAGCTTGGTGCTTAGCTAGGCGAGCCTGCTACTTTAGGCTGGTTCAATATAATCATTGTCATTTTTTTTACAAATTAGATAAGTAGCGTACCGTCTGTGTTCATGCCGACCCATGTTGTTCCATTATATACGTTGTAGATTCTGGAATCTATTCTGAAACCCTGCAAGATAAAAAGCCGAATAAAAGAAAGTTAAAGTACCGCATTGATAGCACAATCAACCTGTAAATACTCTCTCCTCGTCCCTCCAAGTCCTAAATCGCTGCTCTTACGATCAACATAGCTGAAGACTGGCAGATAAATGTTTGCACAACAGTTACAGGTTTAATCTTTCCATCACATTTTCCGACAATTAAAAGTAAAATAGTTAAAAGGTCGATTATCATACACATAATCATGGAGTATTTTATTTATTTTACCTTACAATACCAGCTGTGATTGTGTTTTGAAGAGATAAGGGATAGCTCACGGCTGCTACTCAATCACCAGGGACATAAATAAAAAGTAAAATAGTTAAATTAGTGGATTATCGTACACATAATCATGGAGTATTTTATTTATCTTACAATACCAATTGTGATTGTGTTTTGAAGAGATAGGGGACAGCCCACGGTTGCTACCCAATCACCAGGACGTAATATCAGAATGCATATATGCATTCACCACTCTACCCTTAAAACTACGGTCATCTTGTAATGTCACATCAACCCATATTTAAACTTGTTACTGAACTGGGCATCCTATAGTTATTATGCGGGCCTCATAATCTTAGTGTCAAGGTCATCAAGCGACTCTCGCCAGTGTGATAAATAGCCGCCATTCGAGAGATAACAATCAGGAAAGAACTCAGTAGGGAAACCCATTGCCCTGTTATGAATTGAATTCATCACATTAATAGCCAGATCCAACATTTAGCAACCATTGTTGGGCTAAAAAATCTTAAAGTCATACCTAGAAATCAGTCCTTAATAGAAATCAACATTACCTAGAAATCAGTCCTTAATAGAAATCAACATTTGGGTACGATTTTCGTTTGACAAAGTACTCATCCGATAGTGCAGCTTGCTCTAAAGCAATAGCCACCTTTTAAAAGCATGTAGTTGATTATTTTTTTAAACCATACGAATTGGATAAGTAAACATCATCTAATGAACTTTGAAATACCTCAATAAGGGGATCCCTGCCTACAATCCAGAAAACTTCCTCTACTAACTTTTTGATAACCTTTGCTCTAGGATCATAGTTTGTGTACACGCGATGCCCTAAACCTGACATTTTTCGTATCCCGTAGGTATGAAATCAAAAATCGCCATCATCATTATAATTACATATTTTCGTGTTAACATGTCAGAATATAAATCAGACACGAGAACATGCCTGTTTTTCACACCTTCAATGAACTCTGGGATATTGTCAACTGTCCCGATCTCATTCATTATAATTACATATTTAGATAAGCAACTGATATAAGTTTTCCTGATGCCACTCTTCTATCTAGTATTCAACAAAAATCTTGTTAAAATCTTATATTCAGGCTATTAAATTGATCTCTGCTGATCATAATTTATTCAGTGCCTATCACATTAAATATCTTCTGTTACATCTAAGTTTCAGATTATAATACCTGTTACAAAAATGCATATAGACGTGTAAACCTCATGTTCCAACTGTCTTTTCCCAAGCACTAAGCTTAGAACTCTACAACTTTCTGTTATAAATTGTTGTCGCCTAGCTTCTTCACTTGTGGTCGGACGTGTTC